>JARGCV010000234.1:550000-645000 GCA_034064705.1 Bothrops alternatus | reverse complement strand
TGCTGGGAATTGAAGTCCACCAATCATAAAGCGGCCTAGGCCAGGGGTAGGCAACCTTGGCTCTTTTAGGACTCGTGGACTTCAACTCCCAGAATTCCTGAGCCAGCCATGCTGAGGGGAAAGGGAGAGGTTTCCAAGCTGAGCCATGCTGGCTCAGGAATTCTGGGAGTTGAAGTCCATGAGTCATAAAAGAGCCAAGGTGGCCTACCCCTGGTATACGGTCTCCTGCTTGAGCAGGGGAGTAGACTAGAAGATCTCCAAGGTTCCTTCCAACTGTCATTCTTGTAAAGATGCTAAGAAAAAGACTCAGGCATTTCTTGGGCAGAGGTTTGAAGCTGCTGCAGAGCTGCTTGTCACAGCTTGAGACAGCTTGAGAATCTCTGTGTGTTTATTGGTTTTTATATACTTGTTACCTACATAGGCTTTACCATTAAATGCTGACGTTTTACATTCATAAGTTTAACCATTAGATGCTGACATAAAGTTTCTTCATTGGAAAATTCCTTCATATAAGCAACTATTTTCTAGTAACACATTACCTGATCAAAGACAAGGTGAAGAACAAATACAGGTAGATCAAAAGGAGAAAGAACTGACAAAGGCAGGAAGAGATAGGAAGTAACTTAAGCATATTATCTATTTAGGTAGGTGAGGCATTAAGTCAAAAGGGGATGACCTTCGGGCTGCTTCATTGGGACAAAGGGTATCAAAAGGTTATGAGGTGTGTGTGTGGGGGGAAGCACGGCAGTTTGCTCCGCATGCATTTTTCCCCACACATTCTGTTAAGTCTCAGCACATGAGTGTGACAATGTCATAACCCTAAACCCATGAGTCTTAAGATCTTTCATGGATGTCCCCTTGCATGCCCAAAAATGTATGGCATATATCTCAAAGAGGTGCAAACCAAGATATATCTTGTGACATTGATGAAAATACGGTGACAAATGCTAGCAGAAGGAACCAGAATCCAGTAATACTCAAGAGTGATTCTGGATTAAGAAAATGTTTTTAAAAAGTTGTTACAGGAAGCATCAGCAATTGGGGAGTATTAAAATAAGCAATAGCCCATAACATTTTAAGAGACATGGCGGGGGGGGGAGTCAGAATATCTAAAACTTTATCAGAAAATGTCAAAACCAATTGAGTGTCTTCAGCTCAATGTTCAAATGTCATGAATATTTATGTTCTTTACTGACAAATGACACTTTGTGTGAGTCCATAAAACTTAACTTCTTTGGATAGTTTCCAGGCAGACCGATAACGTTCTTAGTCTTTAATAAATCTGTGGCCTGTGACTATATCCCCCAGGCTTCACAAGCGGATCTGCAAACAATAATGTCATTAATTGAATACCGCAAATATCACAGGCGCCCAAAACCTGAATTGCTGCAAAAACTGCAACTTAGTGAGCGAGCAAAACCTGCAATTCTGCACATTTGGCAAGTTTGGGATAAGTGAACGATAAAACTAAGCATTGGGTGAAATAAAAATGCAAATGTTTACAAACACTCTGAACGAAAAAGCAAGAAGGGTGTGTTTCGTTCAAAGGGAAAGGAAACGAGATAGAGACGGTTCATGCTGAACTCTCTGCCTGTTTTAGCGCAAATTGGTTTTTTTTTTTGTTTGTTTCTTTGCTTGTTTTAATGCCGATTTCAATTGCTTGAAATTAACGTATCTGGAGGATCACGTACCGGGAAGTCATTCCATTGGACAAATTTGTCTGTCCCTAAAGTTGACTGGATTCATGGCAAGGAGGATCTTTTTTTGTGATGAATCAGGTGTCGTTTTCTTCAGCTCCACAGGAACTAGCTAAAATCTGAAGCATTGGATGGTAGGCAGGGTTGATGCTCCAAAGCCAATTAAACATGTGCCCATTTGGGAACCTAAAAATCACATCTCTCTCTTTCCCTTCTTCCTTCTCATTCTCCTTCTTCTCCTTCTCTTCATCCTCTTTTCTCTTTCTCTTCTTCTCTTCCTCCTTCACTTCTTCTTCTCCTCCTCCTTCTTCTTCTCCTCCTCTTCCTCTTCTTTCTCTTTCTCTTCTTCTCTTCCTCCTTCACTTCTCCTTCTTCTCTTTCTCTTTCTTCTCCTCCTTCTCTTCCTCCTTTCTCTTTCTCTTTTTCTCTTCCTCCTTCGCTTCTCCTTCTCTTTCTGTTTCTTCTTCTCCTCTTCCTCCTCTTTCTCTTCTTCTCTTCCTCCTTCACTTCTCCTTCTTCTCTTTCTCTTTCTTCTCCTCCTTCTCTTCCTCCTTTCTCTTTCTCTTCTTCTCTTCCTCCTTCACTTCTTCTCTTTCTGTTTCTTCTTCTTCTCCTCCTCCTTCTTCTTCTCCTTCTCTTCCTCCTCTTTCTCTTTCCCTTCTTCTCTTCCTCCTTCACTTTTCCTTCTTCTTTTTCTCTTTCTCCTTTTCCTTCTCTTTCTCTTTCTCTGTCCCTCTGTCCCTCTGTCTCTGTCTCTCTGTCTCTGTCTCTATCTGTGTGTCTGTCTGTCTGTCTGTCTGTCTCTCTCTCTCTCTCTCTCTCTCTCTCTCTCTCTCTCACACACACACACACACACACACACACACACTTCGCTTTTTTCCACTCCAGGCCGTCTTGAGATGGATTTTTTTTTCCCTGCCTAGTAACAAGACAGCGTATCAGGAATGGTTAAAAGATTTCCATCAGTATGAAAGGTAATTGAAGAGGGCACTGGGAAGCAAAGCTGCTTCTTCTGCCCAGAATGCAGAATTTCAAAAAGTCATTTGCAGACTAAAAGGGGGGGGGAGGAGGAGGAGGAGCCTTACTCCATTGCAGAGATTTTTCGGAAGCCTCACACCGCCTTCTCCGTGGACGATTCAATATTCTAGCCAAGGAAATGCTCCGCCTTTGAGTCCCCAGGGACGGCAAGGTTCAAGGCACTTGCAGTGGGGCAGATTAATAACCGTCGCACACACAGGATGATAGGGGGCTTCTCTTCCTTGTGGGAAAGGCAAGAAGGAGATGCCACCTTCTGGCTACATCTGTACTTGCAAATTGCACCTATCATGTTCCAGCCAGGATTTCAGGAAGGAAAGCATCCCATGGTTGTCAATCAAGGGAGCTTTTAAATGTGGCAGGGCTTGCCAGGCATGATGGAGACGGGGAATAGAATTTCAAGAACGAGTCCTCTTTTTTTATTTCTACGACAGTCAACAAACAAGAGCTGAAGAAGGAACTTCAGGTTAAGGACCGCAAACCCTCTTCACGTGTTTTGCTTTGAATACAGAATGCCCTTTCCGATATAAAACCTTGCTTTCTCAAAGAGACACGTACCAAGATCATCCCCCCCCTTTTTTTTTTTTGAAGGGTTTTGGTTGGGACTACACAACTTTCTACATTTCTGAAGGCATCTTTCTGAGGTAGAAAAAGGGAAAGGGAACATCTTATAGTGGCTTCAAAGACACGTCCTTGCTGTTTACTCAGCACCAGGACAAAAGGGTGGTTTATAATTTGTAATCCCCAGAGGTAAAAGATAAACATGGTGTGGTGTGATGCTCAACTGTCTCAGCAACAATACCAGAGTGCTTTTTTCTGGGTTGTTTGATTTCTTGTCTGCAGCTCTGAGAGTCCCTGAATCTCTCCATGTATAGTAAATACTTACCTGGCTGGGCATTACTTAGCTCTATAGAATAGAATAGAATAGAATAGAATAGAATAGAATAGAATAGAATAGAATAGAATAGAATAGAATAGAATGGAATGGAATGGAATGGAATGGAATGGAATGGAATGGAATGGAATGGAATGGAATGGAATAGAATAGAATAGAATAGAATAGAATAGAATAGAATAGAATAGAATAGAATAGAATAGAATAGAATAGAATAGAATGGAATGGAATGGAATGGAATGGAATGGAATGGAATGGAATGGAATGGAATGGAATGGAATGGAATGGAATGATGAGAATGGAATGGAATGGAATAAAGTAGAATACAATAGAGCAGAGCAGAGCAGAACAAGACAGGACAGGACAGGACAGGACAGGACAGGACAGGACAGGACAGGACAGGACAGGATAGGATAGGATAGGATAGAATAGAATAGAATTGATTGTAGATACCAGCTGCTCTACTTAGAAATAGACTGGGGGAGAGGAGAGCAACATGGCTTTCAGGTGTGCTGTTTTTTTCTCAGTTGACTGACCACCTATCAGCATAGTAGCACCTCTCTGCTTTTCACCAAAGCAGCCCAATCCTGCTATTTGGAGTGATCTGGACATTAATAACCCATAAAGGTGATGGTCTTCTCTAATAATTCAGTACGCTCACAAGACCCAGAAATTATAGGACAGTCTTTTTGTCCATGACAGACCTGCAAATTTCCCCTTCTCTGAATAATCCCCAACAGAGCACAACAATGACATTACACATCAAGCAGGTGCGAGAAATGGGGCTTGTCGTGAGTCCAATACAGACCTGGCACTCAACATTGCTGCAGCTGCTTAGGTGATTTGATTGGCACGTACCAATCACTGAACATCTAGGCATGGACCACAGCTCTCTGAAGATAATTACTCAACTTGGAGCCTTAAGGAGTTGGTTGGCTACAAGGTGGCCTACACCATTCTTTGGAACTTAATCACACTTGCTGATCTGACATTTGCCAAAGCCAGAATCTCAGGAAATTAGAGAATGCTCCCCATACACTTCTGAAAATTGTGTTTTCTGCCATGATGGTTTTTTTTTTAAAAAAAAATTATGGTTCCAACTCCAGGGTCCACTAACAAGGTTCATATTTCAGCAGAAAACTAAAGAGGCTGGTATAGTCCTACTTGGACTGCAGAATGATAGAATTATACGGCTGAATGGGACTTGGGGGTCTTCTAGTACAATCCCTTACTCAAGGCAGGAGATCTTATACTATCCCAGTCAAATGGCTGCCCAGTCTATTTTTTAAAACCAGTGATGGAAAACCCACAGCTCCAGGAGACAAGCTGTTATAATGATTAATCGCCTGAAATACTGCATCCAGTTTTGGTCATATATTATAAAAAAGATAAAGAGACTCTGGAAAGAGTGCAGAGAAGAGCAACAAAGAGGATTAGGGGCCTGGAGGCTAAAACATACGAAGAAAAATCGTAGGAATTGGGTGCGTCTAGTTTAATGAAAAGAAGGACGAGGGGGGACAGGATAGCAGTCTTCCAGTATCTCAGGGGCTGCCACAAAGAAGAAGGAGTCAAGCTATTCTCCAAAGCACCAGAAGGCAGGACAAGAAACAATGGATGGAAACTCATCAAGGAGAGAAGCAACCTAGAAAGGAGAAATTTCCTAAAAATGAGAACAATTAACATGTGGAATGTTTTGTCTTCAGAAATTGTGGGTTTTTCACTGGAGGCTTTTAAGAAGAGACTGGACAGCTACTTGTCTGGAATGGTATAGGGCAGGGGTAGGCAACCTCGGCTCTTTTATGACTCGTGGACTTCAACTCCCAGAATTCCTGAGCCAACATGGTTGCCTACCCCTGGACTAGGGTCTCCTGTTTGAATAATAATAATAATAATAATAATAATAATAATAGTAGTAGTAGTAGTAGTAGTAGTAGTAGTAGTAGTAGTAGTAGTAGTAGTAGTAAAGTTGGAAGGTCATCTAGTCCAACCCCTTGCTCAGGCAGGAAACCCTATACCATTTCAGACAAATGGCTGTCCAATCTCTTCTTAAAAACTTCCAGTGTTGGAGCATTCACCGCTTCTGGAGGCAGGTTGTTCCACTGGTTAATTGTTCTAACTGTCAGGAAGTTTCTCCTTAGTTCTAGGTTGCTTCTCTCCTTGATTAGTTTCCATCCGTTGCTTCTTGTCCTGCCCTCAGGCGCCTTGGAGAATAGCTTGACTCCCTCTTCTTTGGGGCAGCTCCTGAGATACTGGAAGACTGCTATCATGTCCCCCCTTGTCCTTCTCTTTGTTAAACTAGACATACCCAATTCCAGCAACCGTTCCTTATATGCTTTAGCCTCCAAGATCCCTTCTGACTGTTATTCTCTTATTCTATTAATCTTTAAACACAAAAAGGATCTCAGAAGGAAAGAATCTTAGACCAAGATCTTGTAGGTATGAGGAAGGTAAAAGAGTGGTCCAGAGTGTTTGCAGAAAAAAGGCCTAAGAAGAGACGGGAATAATAAAAGAAATAATGTTGATGCAAAACTCTATTAAGAGTCAGTCAGACCCATTGCTCTCCTGTATGTTCTCCTATTTTCTTTTTTTTTTTAAATGTTTTTATTAAATTTTACAAAATTTTTACATAAAAAAAGAGATAATAACTCAACTGATAACAATCATATAACACATTTACCAAACAATCCAAATAACTGCTCGGTACCCCCCATATTTTCTATGGTAAAAAAATACCCTTGGTTTCATACTGCTTACTTAAAGAAGCTTTTAAGCCAGCCAGACTTATTAATAATTCCATTCCTTAACTTTAGCAAAATCAATCAAAATATTTAAACCCTGAATGAGGCATTGATCAAGATGAAACAGTTCAGTGCTTGGTGAACAGAGTTTCTTGAAATTACTGTTTGTTAAGAATGTCCAGGGGCAAAGCGCAGAATAGCTATTACTGAACTCCCCTGTGGTTTAACAGTAAGTTAACTGGATTTTATTTTGAAATGTTTTCCCCAGGCAGAAGTCATTGGGGTAAAAACAAAAACAAAAAAAAATCCATGTGTGGCACATATAGACTCTATACTAACTCACCCAGTGTGCAATTCATGAAATGTATTTTTCTGGGTATATTTTATTTGCCCTTTGGACTAGGGACAAGCAAGGACCTGTTGCTAGGACTGAACATTTATGCGGACCGCTTTTTTTAATAACTTTATTGTCATTGTGTGTGTATACGCAGTATACACATACAATGAAATTTACATGACACCCAAAGACCAGGTTCCACACACATAATCCCCAAACACACTCCCACCCACCACAATTCCCCACCCTAAACCACCCAGCATCCACCCAACAGACCAAGTAATACTGTCCAACAGCTCACTGATGGTGGCCCTTTAGTTCATTATTAAGTGCAATTATAGCTCTGGGATTAAAAAGTATTCAGAAAACGGGTGGTCCGAGTTTTAAATGTTCTATATCTTCTGCCAGAAGGCAACAGTCCAAAAAGATTGTAAGCAGGATGGGAAGAATCTCTGAGAATGTTACGCAACTTCCTCAAACAACGAGATTCAAAGATGTTGTCCAGGGCTGGTAGCTGGAGTCCAATAATATTCTGGGCAATTTTGATAATTCTCTGTAGAGCTTTTTTGTCTGCTACAGAGCTACTCCCATATCATGCAAGAATGCCGTATGTCAGGACACTCTCAATGGTGCTGTGATAGTAGGACAGAAGTAGATGTTGAGATAGATTTATCTTCCTGAGCATTCTCAAGAAGTACAGCCTCTTCTGTACCTTCTTCACAAGCATGTTAACATTCATAGACTATGAGAGGTCCTCCAAGATATAAGTGCCCAAAAATTTAAAACTACCCACCCTCTCCACCTCCACACCATTTATGTACAATGGTAGATGCGCATCTCTCTTCCTCCTAAAGTTGATTATAAGTTCTTTAGTTTTTGTGGTGTTAAGTGTAAGATTATTTTCATTACACCACAATGTCAGCCCTTGTACCTCCTTCCTGTAAGCAGACTCATTGTTCGTATTAATGAGCCTCACCATTGTTGTGTCATCCGCAAATTTAATAATTGTCTGCATCTTTAAATATATGAAGTATGCTTTTGAGAAGGAGAGACCTGCATATATAAATATAGTTAAGGGGCTGGGGGTTAAAACATATGAAGAATGGTTGCAGAGATTGAGTAAGTCTAAGGTCTCTAGTCTAACAAAGAGAAGGACTGGGGATGACATGATAGCAATCTTCCAATATCTCAGGGGCTGCCACAAAGAAGAGGGAGTCAACCTATTCTCCAAAGCACCTGAAGGCAGAACAAGAAGCAATGGGTGGAAACTAATCAAAGAGAGAACCAACTTAGAATTAAGGAGAAATTTCCTGACGGTGAGAACAATTAACCAGTGGAAGAGGTTGTCTTCAGACGTTGTGGGTACTGCATCACTGGAGATTTTTAAAAAGAGATTGGACAACAATTTGTCTGAAATGATAAAGGGCAGACATGTCAAACGCAAGGCCCAGGGGCCGGATGCGGCCCACGAAGTGGTTTCATGTGGCCTGCGAAGCCATCCTGGAAACAGTGAGGGAACGGCCCCCACTGCCTTGACCCTGGCCCAGGCCGGCCGGGAGCCAATGTACAATTTTGTGGTGGCCATCTATGCTGAAATGCATTCAGTCTTAGCTCCATAAGCCCCCCCCCACATGGCCTGAGAGGAACAGTGAGGCTCCTCCAGCGGACCATGCCTTGGCACTTGTCCTGGTCCCACCCCCTTCTGCCAGAGACCCTCAGATCTGTCTCACTCCTGCCCAGACCCCCACAGGCACCCTTGATGTGAACGATGTAGAGCTGGCCATACCCACCCAGTAGGCCACACCCAACTCCATCCACGCCCACCCAGTAGGCTGCACCCACCCTGGTCACACCCACCCGGCCCACTGAGGGCAACCGCAATGCTGATGCGGCCCTCAATGAAATTGAGTTTGAGCTGGGTGTTGGACTAGAAGACCCATTCTGTCCCTTCCAGCTCTGTTATTTTGTTATACCACCTTGACTTCCCAGCTGAAAAGTGGCATCTAAATCTAAGAGCAAGCCAACAAATGTCAACACCCAGTTTTGCATTTACATCAGGTATCAAGTAATCTGGCTTGAAGATAATCAATGTAGATTATCCTGCCACATGCAGCATGATTCCCAGTCTGGAAAAAAATGTTCTAGTTCTGCCAATAAAAGAGAATATAAGATCAGAAAAAGACAAGGTCTCAATCTCAAAACACAAACTTGCTTAGTTTAGTTGCTAAGAAAAATGGTTACTACTCCTGAATGTGTCTCTTGAAGTTCAGGAGATAAAGGATGAGGAGCCGTAAACAGTGAAAGAGAGACATTTATAACACATGGGCTTCGCCTGTTGATATGGGGGAAAACAGGCATTTTTGTTGAATGGTGCCTTTAGTGATTCATTACAGTACATTCTGAACTGGGTTCAACAGATCTAAATTATGGTGTCAGGAGTCTTGGAAAAAAATGTATCTTATGCCTTGTTTCCTAAGAAACAACTGAGAATGATGAGTAATGGCTAGACAGAAAGAGTTGTGGGTCAAGGAACTTCAGATTCTGGAGCAGTTGATGCTACAAGATAGATAGATAGATAGATAGATAGATAGATAGATAGATAGATAGATAGATAGATAGATAGATAGATAGATAGATAGATAGATAGATAGATAGATAGATAGATAGATAGATAGATAGATAGATAGATAGGGTAGGTAGGTAGATAAGAGATAGATAGATAGATAGATAGATAGATAGATAGATAGATAGATAGATAGATAGATAGATAGATAGATAGATAGATAGATAGATAGATAGATAGATAGATAGATAGATAGATAGATAGATAGATAGGGTAGGTAGGTAGGTAGGTAGGTAGGTAGATAGATAGATAGATAGATAGATAGATAGATAGATAGATAGATAGATAGATAGATAGATAGATAGATAGATAGATAGATAGATAGATAGATAGATAGATAGATAGATAGATGATGGAGGGAGGGAGGGAGGGAGGGAGAGAGAGAGGGAGAGAGAGAGGGAGGGAGGGAGGGATGGATGGATAGAGATGGATAGAGATAGATAGATAGATAGATAGATAGATAGATAGATAGATAGATAGATAGATAGATAGATAGATAGATAGATAGATGGATGGATGGATGGATGGATGGATGGATGGATGGATGGATGGATGGAGGGAGGGAGGGAGGGAGGGAGGGAGGGAGGGAGGGAGAGAGAGAGAGAGAGAGAGAGAGAGAGAGAGAGAGAGAGAGAGAGAGAGAGAGAGAGAGAGAGAGAGAGATTGTTTCTTAGGAAACAAGAATACCTTTTTTTTCAAGACTCCTGACACCATAATTTAGACCCGTTGAACTCTGTTCAGAATGTACAATAATGAATCACTAAACCCAAATTTGTATGGGGAGAGAGAGAGAGAGAAAGAAAGAGAGATGCTGTCTGTCTAGCTAGACAGATCTCCAAGAGTTTTGGATATAAATTTGGAGATATATTACTGCACGGAAACACTCATTGCATCAGGGAGAAAAAAAAGAGCCTTACCTTAGAACGGGATCCAGACAGGTGAGATTCAGGTGAAAAACCCGTGCCTCTTTCTGTTGTTGAGCATTGCAAGCTGGATATGTTCATATTTAATGAAGATAAGAAAGATTTTCCACCACATCCATATTTTTCTGTTGCTTAGACACATGGAAGTACAAACTCAGTGATGTGTGGTTGATCCCATGCCAAGTAATTTTTGCAATATTAATCTGCTGGGGGAAAAAAACACCGTGTTTTTTTTTCTTCTCTTCTACTTTGCAAACCCAGAGGCATTTTTTTTTCCAGAGGTTCACAATCAGAATTCAGTACCTAAGTTAATGACATGAGCTTCAGGTCCACATATCTGATTATTAAAATTTTATTAGCAGCACTCGAAAGTATATTCAGAGCAAGAAGAAAGAAACCATATCCAGTAAATATCTAATAAATAGAGCTAAGGCTGTGTAAAATATTGTTATTGAAATATTGCAGCCTCTCTGTTTAACCAGATCACGTTAGACTTTAATGCTCTATTTTTTTAAATGCAAAGATAACAATAACAATAACAATAACAATAGCAATAGCAATAGGAATAACAATAACAATAACAATAACAATAATAATAATAATAATAATAATAATAATAATAGTAGTAGTAGTAGTAGTAGTAATAATAATAATGAAGTTGGAAGGGACCTTGGAGGTCATCGAGTCCAACCCCCTGCTCAGGCAGGAAACCCTATACCATTTCAGACAAATGGCTGTCCAGTCTCTTCTGAAAAACTTCCAGTGTTGGAGCATTCACAGCTTCTGGAGGCAGGTGGTTCCACTGGTTAATTGTTCTCACTCTCAGGAAGTTTCTCCTTAGTTCCAGGTTGCTTCTCTCCTTGATTAATTTCCATCTGTTCCTTCTTGTCCTGCCTTCAGGCGCTTTGGAGAATAGCTTGACTCCCTCTTCTTTGGGGCAGCCCCTGAGATATTGGAAGACTGCTATCATGTCCCCCCTCGTCCTTCTCTTCCTTAAACTAGACATACCCAATTCCAGCAACCGTTCCTTGTTATGTTTTAGCCTCCACTCCCCTAATCATCTTTGTTGCTCTTCTCTGTACCATTTTATTTAACCATCATCATCTTCTCACGTTCTCTATGCCCCTTTCCTTCCTTCCTTTGAAACTAGGCTCCTATTGTAAGGAAGGTAAAGTGAGCAAGAATAAAAAAAAAAGGAAAATAAAAGATTCAACATGCAGCTCTAGAAGCAGGCGAAGAATCGTTCCTTGGTCTTTTAGATCGGAAATCCATCTAACCTTCTGTCCATTGTTTCACGTTGATACAATATCGATCGTTCTGTCTGTAAGTTGTTTGTTTGTACGTTTATTTATTTTTTTATTATTTTGAGAGCTAACATATTAAGTTGTTTGTCTCCTTAAAATTCCCATGTGGGACCAGAGTTGCATGGTGGTACACTGCACAATTTGACTACTAGCTTCAGATCTTTATATAAGATTAAGGTAGCCTTTCCTTTCCTCCCTTCCCTCTCCTCTCCTGTCTCCTCCCCTCTCCTCTCTCCTTTCCCTTCCCGTCTGTCTTCCCTTGCCTTTCCTTCTTTTCCATCTTCCCTTCCATTCTTTCCATCTTCCCTTCTGTCTTCCCTTCCCTTCCATCTTCACTTGCCTTTCCTTCCTTTCCATCCATCTTTCTTTGCCTTTCCTTTCCTCTTCCCTTCCCTCTGTCTCCCCTTGCTTTTCCATCTTCCCTTCCATCCTTTCCATCTTCCCTTGCCTTTCCTTCCATGTTCCATTTCCTTCCATCTTCCCTTCCCTTCTGTCTCGCCTTGCCTTTCCTTCCTTTCCATCTTCCTTTGCTTTTCCTTCCATTTTCCCTTCCTTTTGTCTCCTCTTGCTTTTCCGTTCTCCCCTTCCATCCTTTCCATCTTCCCTTGCCTTTCCTTCCATCTTCCCTTGCCTTCCATCTTCCCTTCCCTTCCCTTCTGTCTCCCCTTGCTTTTCTTCTTTTCTGTTCTCCCTTCCATCCTTTCCATCTTCCCTTGCCTTTCCTTCCATCTTCCCTTCCCTTCTGTCTCCTCTTGCTTTTCTGTCTTCCCTTCCATCCTTTCCATCTTCCCTTTCCTTCCATCTTCCCTTCCCTTCTGTCTCGCCTTGCCTTTCCTTCCTTTCCATCTTTCTTTGCCTTTCCTTCCATCTTCCCTTCCCTTCTGTCTCCCCTTGCTTTTCTGACTTCCCTTCCTTTTCTGTCTTCCCTTTCATCCTTTCCATCTTCCCTTGCCTTTCCTTCCATCTTCCCTTTCCTTCCATCTTCCCTTCCCTTCTGTCTCGCCTTGCCTTTCCTTCCTTTCCATCTTTCTTTGCCTTTCCTTCCATCTTCCCTTCCCTTCTGTCTCCCCTTGCTTTTCCATCTTCCTTTCCATCCTTTCTATCTTCCCTTGCCTTTCCTTCCATCTTCCCTTTCCTTCCATCTTCCCTTCCCTTCTGTCTCCCCTTGCCTTTTCTTCTTTTCCGTCTTTCCTTCCATCCTTTCCATCTTCCCTTGCCTTTCCTTCCATCTTCCCTTCCCTTCTGTCTGCCCTTGCCTTTCCTTCCTTTCCATCTTCCTTTGCCTTTCCTCCCATCTTCCCTTCCCCTTGCTTTTCCGACTTCCCTTCCATCCTTTCCATCTTCCCTTGCCTTCCCTTCTGTCTTCCCTTGCCTTTCTTTCCTTTCCATCTTCTTTTGCCTTTCCTTCCATCTTCCCTTCCTTTCTATCTTCCCTTCCCTTTCCTTCCTTTCTCTTCTGTCTTCCCTTCCCTTCCTTCTGCCCTCTTTCCTCCCTCCCTCCCTCCTCTTCCACTGTCCTCACTTTCTCCCTTCCTTCCCTCCTCCCTCTTTTCTTCCTTCCTCTCTTCCTCCCTTCTCTTCCCTTCTCTCCTCCCTCCCTTCTTCTTTCCTCCCTCCCTCCCTTTCTCTCTCCCTTCCCTCCCTTCCATAATAGAGCACCTAAGAGGTACCGTTTCAATGTAAAACTGGCTAAAAAGGAATAAATGAATAAATTACAGATAGCATGGTCAATATTATAACAAGACTACTGTGCAAGAATTCCGCAGAGATTTTCCAGTGCAAGACATTTCTGCGGCTTTGCTATAATTTACTGATTTCAGATTTTGAAAGAACTCATTGGGCTTTAATTTATTCTTGCTCTGCTTTCAGACTCTATATTATGCCTAGCGTTCGCCCAAGAAAGTGAGCAATTTCAGAATGACGAAAAGATCCTCCCAGATTTTTCGGAGATACAATCCATTTCCAAGAATTCCCACTCCTGACACCAGTCCTGTATGGATGTTTTCATATAATATTGTCAAATGTCTGCAGCTGAAAAAAGAAAACGTTACAGTGCAGAAGACATCAAATTAACCTCAGTTCCTGGACACTGTTCATATTCCTGACTGGGGATATATTTTTTTGGCTTCCCAAACTAGCCTACAGATTTAGTATTTCCTTCTCATCTTCTATCCAGATATTAAATATGCCTAAACCTGCTTTATTTCCAAGTCCACAAAAGGTGAAAAGAACACGAGATGACATCAGATTCTGAACATCAAAGTATTCCGTGATTTTCCCCCCTCATAGTTCCTTCCCCAAATGCCCAAAACAGAAAGTAAAAATCCTTAAAAATTCCTTCTTGAGGATAGGTGTCATGGTTCTGACAAATAAAACTCTTCAAAGAACTTCAAGGCATTGTTTACCTTAAATAATCTTTATTTGAGAAGCATAGAATTGGCACTAACACAATAGAAGCCAAAAGCTGGATTCCCTTCCCCTCAGCACATAGTATCAAAGCACAATTCCCTCCTCCAATTGACAGTCATAAATCACATTCTCCAATTAGTTTGAAATGTTGGCTTTCCCTCCAGTTCTCCAGCCCAGCCAATTCTTATCATCTCTTATTTCAATAATCTTGGTTCACACACTAGGTCCAGTATTGTTATGTCTAGCTAAACTCTCATGCACATTCCTCCCCCCAGCATCATCTAACTCTAACTCTAACTCTAAGAGTAAAACATAAGAAGGAAAGGTTGCATCTCCATCTGTTGTCAAAGCAAAAACATCTGATGTTAGCAGCGTTGACATCAGGAGGAGGATGTTTTCTCTTTAAGATAAGATAAGGTAAGGTAAGGTAAGGTAAGGTAAGGTAAGGTAAGGTAAGGTAAGGTAAGGTAAGGTAAGGTAAGGTAAGGTAAGGTAAGGTAAGATAAGATAAGATAAGATAAGATAAGATAAGATAAGATAAGATAAGATAAGATAAGATAAGATAAGATAAGATAAGATAAGATAAGATAAGATAAGATAAGATAAGATAAGATAAGATAAGATAAGATAAGATAAGATAAGATAAGATGGGATGGGATGGGATGGGATGGGATGGGATGGGATGGGATGGGATGGGATGGGGTAAGGCAAGGCAAGGCAAGGCAAGGCAAGGCAAGGCAAGACAAGACAAGACAAGACAAGACAAGACAAGATAAGATAAAAGATAAGATAAGATAAAAGATAAAAAGATAAAAAGATAAAAGATAAAAAGATAAGATAAGATAAATGATAGGATAAGATAAGATAAGATAAGATGAGATGCGATGCGATGAGATGAGATGAGGTAAGGCAAGGCAAGGCAAGGCAAGGCAAGGCAAGACAAGGCAAGACAAGACAAGACAAGACAAGACAAGATAAGATAAGATAAGATAAGATAAGATAAAATAAGATAAGATAAGATAAGATAAGATAACCTTTATTGTCATTTTTATATTGTGGGCACAATGGCACACATCAAAAATGAAATTTAGTTGCCGGCTCAACGTAGAGAATTTGGACGCCAATCTTAATAAATAAAAGTAGGTAAATAATTGGTGCTATATTTTTTCTATCCTGCTCTAGGGAGTAGAGAGCTGGTCTCTGACAGAAGGCCACCTGAAGAGACTGGAAGCCTTTGAAATGTGGATTTACAGGCGGCTGTTACGCATAAGCTGGGTTGACAAGATCAGAAATGAGGAGGTGATCAGCCACCTGGGAAAGCCAAGGGAAATCATCAAAACAATTAAAAAATGAAAATTAGAATATTTTGGACGTGTGATGCGACATCCAGAAAAATACGGCATACTCCATTTCATCCTCCAGGGAAAGAATTGAAAGCAAACGAGGTCCAGGCAGAAGAAGAACATCATGGCTTCAAAATCTAAGGGACTGGCTTAGACAAAACTCAGCAGCACTTTTTCACGCGGCTGCTGATAAAAACAGGATCGCCAACAAGATCGCCAACGTCCGATAACGGATGTGGCACAAGAAGAAGAAGAAGAAATAATTTCTACTCAGTGCCATTATGGAAATACTAATCACTGAAGCAATATTCTGGGGAGAAACGATTTGTAGGTTTTCTTCTCAGGTATGTAAATAAATTTTAATAGAATTTTTGTCCCTAGAATGATACAGAGGGTTCATCCCATTGGTTCCAGAACAGACACTATAAATCCCTAGATTGAAATGGATAAAGGAGACAATATTTAGTACAATACTGTACTCAACATAACCATTCATCTGGTGACCATTTGAAGTTACGATGCTGAGAAAAATGACTTAGGATTGCTTTTCACACTTATGAGCATTGCAGCCTCCGTGTAGTCATGTGATCAAAATTCACAAGTTTGGCAACTGGCATGTACTTATGACTGTTGCAGCATCCTGGGGTCACGTGACCCCCCTTTTGTAAACTTCTGACAAGCAAAATGAACAGTTGAATCCAAATTCACTTGATAGCCATCCAGAATAGGAAAACACAGCAACATCTAGGAAGGAATAGTAAGTTCAAGATGAGATTTTTTCTCAGCGGAATTAGGCTTCAGTGAAACATATTAGCGAGAGTGTTTAAAAATAGAAAAAAGATTTCAGGTTGGGCAGAAGTCTCAATTCTCTTGGGCTGAAACACTGCTAGAGCTTGTTAACATGGTCTCCAAGGACTTCGGTCGGCATTCCAAATAAAAAAAAAATATTTGAGTTTTAAGAGTGGATCAAGCAACATATCAAGAAGAGACCGAAGGTTCATAGTCAACTAGCAATGTAAATAAATTAATCAAGTCTCTTCTGGGCTTTTCCCAGATCATTGTCTGTTTGTTCAGCGAACACTCTACAGATTCCCCAAATTATGCCGTCGAAGTCAGAGAGGGCAAAGGAAAAAAAATGAAAAATTGCTTAGAGAAAGACAAGTTGTCATGACACAAGCTAATATGATTTTGTGTTTCTTGGCTAGATCATATTAAACATGTACTTTGCCCAGCAGCGCAGGCCAAAATTTATATATTACATGGGTCGCTGCTCATAGTAGGCGTGCATTTTTAATGACTGGTTTTTAATTAGACTGTCCATATTTCATGTTTGGCATGTCAAGCTCACTGTCTGCATCCATGGATTACAGATCAGCTGTCCTCAGATCCTGAAATGTCTAAGTAGGTTGCAGAATTTTTGATGGTAGAAAAATGGTGGGTTTGCTCAATAGCCAGCTATGTCTAGATTTTGCTTTTCTATCCATTCGTTTTCCCACTTGTTAATCACTTTTCCTCAGCTTCCTCATTAGTCTATTTATACAGGTTTGCCGCCCACTATAATATTCTTTCCTCTCAGTTGAGTTTGATTTACTACCTGCCTCAGGCCTTTTTTGTTTGTTTTTCACCATTTAGTCATGCCCGACTCTTGGCGACTTTATAGGCAAGTGCTACTCCATGCTATTCTGTCAAGCATAGCTTCTTTCAGTTGTTGGACATTCAACTTTGCATCAGGTTTGATGTTATCAAGCGAGTTCTTCATTTGCCCCTTCTTGAGGTGATGGAGGAGGAGGGGGCGAGGAGGAGGAGGGGGAGGAAGAGGAAGAGGAAGAGGAAGAGGAAAGGAGAAGGAGGAAGGGGAAGGGGAGGAGGAGAGGGAGGAGTAGGAGAGGAGGAGAAGGAGGGGAAAGATGAGAAGGAAAGGAGGGGAGGGGAGGCAGAGAGGGAGGGAGGGAAAGAAGGAAGGAAGGAAGGAAGGAAGGAAGGAAGGAAGGAAGGAAGGAAGGAAGGAAGGAAGGAAGGAAGGAAGGAAGGAAGGAAGGAAGGAAGGAAGGATACAAATCTAACCATCCTGGCATCATTCCCTTCGCCAATGAATTTGCGCACATCACATGGCCAAAGGAAATCAGACATAGTCTTATGATTTTAGCTTCCAGTGATGTGTCTGGTTTTATACAATTTAACACCTCTCTGTTAGTTACTCTGGCTGTCCATGGTGCATGCATTCTGGACTTTACTATGCCCCAAATGCTGCTAATTCCATATTTTTACTATCTTTTGATCATTGTACAATTCCAATGACTTTTATTCTTTTTATCTCTGGATATTAGCAATAGCACTTAGAGTTGTGTGCCACTTCATGGTGCCCTACAGCCCTCTCTGAGTGGTCTACAAAGTCGGCATATTATCCCCAACAATCTGGGTCCTCATTTTCCTGACCTCGGAAGGATGGAAGGCTGAGCCAGTCGGGATTGAACTCCTGGCTTTGAGCAGAGTTAGCCTGCAATACTGCATTCTAACCACTGTGCCACCCCAGCATGTACATATATTTATTTATATTCAGCATATAAATAGATAAGACAGGAACGATTTCTCATCCTTTGTGCAATTATAGAAGCCAAAACACATTATTTAAATCTTTGCATGTGTCTGTCTATTTCTCAACATTTTTGCCTGAACAACCGCTGGATACTTGAGGTTTCTTTGATACTTGATAGACAGTGATTTTCTTTTTCTACCCCTGTTACGTGTCCAGGCAGATCCTAGAAGGTTATTGTAAGGAATTCTCAATTCCTTTAGGATTAAAGATTGACTAATTGGCTCTCCTTGCAGTCCAAGGGACTGTCAAGAGTCTTCTCCAACACCACAATTCAAAAGCATCAATCCTACAGTGCTTACCCTTCCTTATGATCCAGTTTTCACAGCCCTACATTATTACTACCACAACTGTAGCTTTGACTATAGAGGTCATGATATGCACAGAATAATGTTGTGAGCTACATGACTACATAAGATTTAGTTATGAAACAGGCTGGCAAAGCTATTGAAGGGAAGTCTGCTTAATGAACATGGAAGTAAATTTAATAGAATAACAAGAGTTGGAAGAGACATTGGAGGTCTCCTACCCCAATTGTCATGGTTCCGATAGATGATACCAGTAAAATCAGAACTCCAAGGCAAAAAGTTTCCTTAAAGAACATATTTATTTGGCTACCTAGTATCAGCATGATCAAAAGTGAAACCAAGACTGAAGTGCCCTCCCAAAGGTTACAGTGTTACAAAGTTGAACTTCCCACCCCAGTAATATGTCCTAAGTCACATTCCCCAATGAACTACTTGAGCGGGCTTTCTAACGGAAGGTTCAGCCCACCAAAATGCAATCAGCAATGACCTTATTTATTTATTATTTATTTATTTAATTTGACTTCTATGCCACCCTATTCCGGAGAACTCAGGGCGGCTCACAACATAATAGAAATCACAGTAAAATACATAAATATAAAAACCCCTAAGTTAAAAAAAACAATCATTCCACAAACATACACACAAACATACACTGGCTAAGGGCAAGATGTTAGCTGCCCCAAGGCTGCCGGCAAAGGTGTGTTTTAAGCAGTTTACGAAAGGTGGAGAGGGTGGGGGCGACACGGATCTCCAGGGGAAGTTGGTTCCAGAGGGCCGGGGCCACAACAGAGAAGGCTCTTCCCCTAGGCCCTGCCAGGCGACACTGTCTGGCTGATGGGACCTGGAGAAGGCCGACTCTGTGGGCCCTAACCGGCCGCTGGGATTCATGGGGCAGCAGACGGTCCCGTAAGTAACCTGGTCCGATGCCATGTAGGGCTTTATAGGTCATAACCAACACTTTGAATTGGGTTCGGAGACCAATTGGCAGCCAATGCAGCTCGCGGAGTGATGCCGAAATGGGACCTTGGTTCCCATAGGACCATTTATTGTTTTGACTAAGCTCAAGAATACTCATTCCCCCTCCCAATTCTGTGGCAACCGAAAACGAAGGGAAAATGGCTTCAGCCAAATTTGTTTGTAGTGTTGACGCCAAGGAGCTTACAAGGAGAAAAGCATTTCTTAAAAAAGGCTGTAGCTGTCAACAATCCTACCGTGGTCAGGTAAGAAGAACATCAAGGCAACCAAACACAGGAAGCAGCATCTTTACTGAGAAGTATCGTTAACAAGCAAGGCAGACTGACAAAGGTTCCCCCCCTGCTAAACAAAGTTCGCGCTGGGAGCAACCGCCTCCCAGTGCAGTTTAAATAAATACAGCTGTGCTACAATCAACCCCGCCCTCCACCCACTTAGCCAGCATCTGGCCAGTTTCCTTAAAGAGAGCAGCAGCTGTCCCTTTCCTCCTGCTGTTCCATATTTCGGCCGCCTGTCAGCTGTTCAGCGGCCTTGGGTCTGCCGCCAGAATGCCATCATCCATTTCGCAGGATGCTAGAGGTGCGCTGCCTGGGGCCCGTGTTGGCTGCGCAGTCCTCTCTCTTAGCGCGCCATCCTTCTCCTCTTCCCCCTCTGAGTGTCGAGCCCAGGAGGGCTTGACAGTAACACCCAGAAAAGTTCAGATTGATTCTGTCTCGTTGCCTTTCCAGAAACAGCAAACTTTCTTTCGTAAGAAATAGGAACACTCCCGCACCAAAAAATATCCTTTTGTAGACCATAGCCATGTCTTGCCAGGACTGGCAGCTTGCCTGAATCACGTTTTCGAGCAAGAAGGTTAGTGAAAGTCAGAAAAACATCCAGTGCACCTGTTTCCAACATCTACCCTTCGGTAAATACATAGCAAGACATATGCTGCTGTATTTTTAATGCTCCATGTTCCTTTGAAGAGGAGATTATTTCTATGCTTTCCTAAAGCAGCCGTGAGCACAACAAGAGCTGCAAAACAGCTAAGATGTACCGTAGGATAGGCGGCCATCCATGAGGATACGGTTTTAATATTTAAGCGTTAATAGCCAAGATATTGTGGGTTTTCTAATCTGCTAAGGCTGATGTGTTTGCTAGTAAAAGTTAGCCAGCCATCTGCAAACGTACTTCCTTGCAAAGATGGAATAGGCTGGGCTCGGCATGAATATTGGGGCTGTTTTTTTCCATTCCTTCTCTCATAAATTGAATTCCATGGCTCCTGTCCTAAATTCTGCTACTTCTACTTCATGATATTGGACAAAAATTCCACAGGGTCCGGCCTCGCCAGGACCTTAGCAGATGCTTGACGAGATGGCATCTCATTGTGTCAGAAATGGACAGAGTGGCATCTAATTATAGCATCTAATGTTTGCCTAGTGGAATAAGACAGCAGCTCCGCCGCAGTTCAAGGACTTGAGAGACAAAATACAGCTTGAGGACAAGTGACAACATCAACACCTCTGGGTCAAATCCCTGTAGGAAGGCCCTCCGTCCCCAGATTAAGATTTTTTTTATTCTTAATATTAAAAAGAGGCAGAATATTATATTTCCCCAAAGGAGAAATGGAGAAAAAAAAATCTTAACAAAAACAGAAAGTAACCCAGTCTCCCTGACATAGGAAAACAGCTTCAAAATAAGAAACCTGAAAAGGCTGGACTTTAGAAATGCAGATTTTCTAATCCATTCAGGAAGACTTGCCCAAGCTATTCCTGAACGAAATGCCTCCAGCCATAGAAGGCTGGAATTGATGGGATTAAGAATTTACCTTCCCCCACCAACCCAAGATATGACTTTTAGGACGTAATAGGATTTACCCACCACCATTAGAATAGCAAAAGACACAATAAATTGCACAACTCCCTGGAGCATCTCAATCAGAACTCTATAAAGATCCATCCACTCATTCTGCCCTTTTGTCAGCTGTCCCAGAACCGCATGCTGTGTCATTTCTAACCGATTAAAAGCCTTCTTTTCGAGCTGCTGTCTTTGTTCTTCCTTTCCTGAGGTGTGCCCATTTCTCCCAGCTGGGGACCCAAGCCAATTTCTTAGAAGAATAGCATAGCATAGAATAGAATAGAATAGAATAGAATAGAATAGAATAGAATAGAATAGAATAGAATAGAATAGAATAGAATAGAATAGAATAGAATAGAATAGAATAGAATAGAATGGAATGGAATGGAATGGAATGGAATGGAATGGAGTGGAGTGGAGTGGAGTTTAGTGGAGTGGAGTGGAATAGAATAGAATAGAATAGAATAGAATAGAATAGAATAGAATAGAATAGAATAGAATAGAATAGAATAGAATAGAATAGAATGGAATGGAATGGAATGGAATGGAATGGAATGGAATGGAATGGAATGGAATGGAATAGAATAGAATAGAATAGAATAGAATAGAATAGAATAGAATAGAATAGAATAGAATGGAATGGAATGGAATGGAATGGAATGGAGTGGAGTGGAGTGGAGTTTAGTGGAGTGGAGTGGAGTGGAATAGAATAGAATAGAATAGAATAGAATAGAATAGAATAGAATAGAATAGAATAGAATAGAATAGAATAGAATAGAATAGAATGGAATGGAATGGAATGGAATGGAATGGAATGGAATGGAATGGAATGGAGTGGAGTGGAGTGGAGTGGAGTTTAGTGGAGTGGAGTGGAGTGGAATAGAATAGAATAGAATAGAATAGAATAGAATAGAATAGAATAGAATAGAATAGAATAGAATAGAATAGAATAGAATAGAATAGAATAGAATAGAATAGAATAGAATGGAATGGAATGGAATGGAATGGAATGGAATGGAATGGAGTGGAGTGGAGTGGAGTGGAGTTTAGTGGAGTGGAGTGGAGTGGAATAGAATAGAATAGAATAGAATAGAATAGAATAGAATAGAATAGAATAGAATAGAATGGAATGGAATGGAATGGAATGGAATGGAATGGAATGGAATGGAATGGAATGGAATGGAGTGGAGTGGAGTGGAGTGGAGTTTAGTGGGGTGGAGTGGAATAGAATAGAATAGAATAGAATAGAATAGAATAGAATAGAATAGAATAGAATAGAATAGAATAGAATAGAATAGAATAGAATAGAATAGAATAGAATAGAATAGAATAGATATTGGAATATAGAATAGAATAGAATAGAATAGAATAGAATAGAATAGAATAGAATAGAATAGAATAGAATAGAATAGAATAGAATAGAATAGAATAGAATTAGAATAGAATAGAATAGAATAGAATAGAATAGAATAGAATAGAATAGAATAGAATAGAATAGAATAGAATAGAATAGATATTGGAATATAGAATAGAATAGAATGTTGGAAGGGACCTTGGAGGTCATCTAGTCCAACCCCCTGCTCAGGCAGAAACCCCTATAGCATTTCAGACACATGGCTATTCAATCTCTTCTTAAAAACTTCCAGTGTTGGAGCATTCACCGCTTCTGGAGGCAGGTTGTTCCACTGGTTAATTGTTCTAACTGTCAGGAAGTTTCTCCTTAGTTCTAGGTTGCTTCTCTCCTTGATTAGTTTCCAACTGTTGCTTCTTGTCCTGCCTTTAGGTGCTTTGGAGAATAGCTTGACTACCTCTTCTTTGTGGCAGCCTCTGAGATATTGGAACACTGCTATCATGTCAGCCCTAGTCCTTATTTTCACAAAATTAGACATACCCCTTCCTGCAATTGTTCTTCATATGTTTTAGCCTCCAGCCCCTAATTATCTTTGGTGCTATTCCCTGCCCTCTTTTCAAAGTTTCAACATCTTTTTTATAATGTGGTGACCAAAACTGGATGCTGTATTCCAGGTGTGACCTTTCTAAAGCATTATAAAGCAATAATAGAACACGCAATCTTGATTCTGTCTTTCTGTTAATGCTGCCGCACACTATTGGAACACACAGAAGGACAGAAAGAAAGAAAGAAAGAAAGAAAGAAAGAAAGAAAGAAAGAAAGAAAGAAAGAAAGAAAGAAAGAAAGAAAGAAAGAAAGAAAGAAAGAAAGAAAGAAAGAAAGAGGGAGGGAGGGAGGGAGGGAGGGAGGGAGGGAGGGAAGGAAGGAAGGAAGGAAGGAAGGAAGGAAGGAAGGAAGGAAGGAAGGAAGGAAGGAAGGAAGGACAGAATAAGCAATCCTACTGTTCATAAAAATGGTTGAGAAGTCCAATAGGAACATACACACAGACAGAGAAAACTGTCATTAAGCATAAATATTATAATGGACAGACAAGGATTGGAAATTGCATTGGAGAGAAAGAGATATGCTAATAAAGAAAAAAAATGATTTTTAACAAAATCATTTTTTCAAAATTGCCACCCGAACGCCAGCTCAGAGTTAATATTTCCTTCCCTGAAACCTTTCTTAATCTTCAACAGAAGAGGTGTTTTTTTTAAGCAAGGCATCTGCCAAGTGTAGCTTCAGCCAAATTGATGAAAGCTGCTCATTTCTGCTGATTTAATTTTTACAATGCATTTGCATTTCTTTGTTAGAGTGAGCCTTTTCCAACCTGTCGCCTCTGAAATGTATTGGACCCCAACTCCCAGCAGTACAGAGGGTTTAAGCTAAGCTGGTTGGGGATTCTGGACATTGTTATGCACAGTAACTGGGGGAAAAAATTGGGAAAACAAAATTAGGAAATCAGACTGGCATAAATAAAATGTACTTTATTTCACTGGGTTTTGGGCGGAGAACTTTTATGATTTCACAGTTGGCCGTGGTTATTTCAGGAAAATGAAATTGCTCCAGACAGCCAGATTTACAAAACCAGAATTCCAATTATCTGAAGCCCTTGGGCACGTGCTAATCTCAAGAAGAGAGGCGTTATAATCAGTTTTTAGATTAATGTAGAGATGCCTC
The DNA here is from genome assembly GCA_034064705.1 of Bothrops alternatus. Lineage (NCBI taxonomy): Eukaryota > Metazoa > Chordata > Lepidosauria > Squamata > Viperidae > Bothrops > Bothrops alternatus. The sequence continues at coordinate 620,917 of JARGCV010000234.1, read as the reverse complement.
AACAAAGAGAAGATCTGGGTGGTCGCCATGTTGTAGACTGCATGACGCCGGCATTCACTGCCATGATCTACAATTAGACTCAGCTAACAGTAATTGGGATGCTAGAAGGGGGATCTGGAACCCAAGTGGAAATACATGTAGTTGTCGACTTACAACCCACTTCTTAAGTGAGTTTGGCCCCATTTTATGACCTTTCCTGCCACAGTTGTGACGTAAACCTCTCCTGTTGCTCAGTTACTAACATGGTTCTTAAGTGAATCTGGCTTCCCCGTTGACTTTCCTTGTCAGGAGGTCACAAAAGGTGATCACACGACTCCAGGGTGCTGCAACCATCATAAGTCCATGCCAGTTGCCAAGCCTCTGAATTTTGATCATGTGACCATGGGGATACTGTAATGGTCATAAGTGTGAAAAATGGTCATAAGTCCCTTTTTGTCACAAGTTGAGGACTGCTTGGAAGACATTCAATCTGAATTGGGTAATTATATCTTTCCTTCTCCTTCTTCCTCGGTCCCAAGAACTAAGAGGACAAGAATCCCATGATGTCTGGATGGTTTTATGAAGATACTCTAGTCTAAGTCACTAGTGGGACATGGATCACAGACTGTGATCATAGGCAGAAATGGTTATAAACGATGCGTGGATTTCAGAAGCGGCTTTCAGAGGATCAGATGCCGATGGGGATAAAATTGTGGGGAAGAATATCTATTTTAATTATGGTAAAAAAGAAGGAAAGTTTTTTGGAAATAAATATGTATTAGCTTATAGGAAATAGGGATTTTAAGTAGTATACTATCTTTTTGTTTATTTTTATTCTTAGTCTTCTTTTTTCTTTTTCTTTTTTTTTAGTCTTATTTATTCCTCAAGAAAGGTAAAAATTTCGGGTTGGCTTACATGAGATGCTGAAGTCCACAAGTCATGAAAGGGCCAAGTTTGAAGACCACTGGCCTGAGCAGAGGGTTGGACTAGATGACCTCCAAGGTCCCTTCAAACACTGTTACTCTACTCTACTCTACTCTACTCTACTCTACTCTATACTCTACTCTACTCTACTCTACTCTACTCCGTTCCGTTCCGTTCCGTTCTGTTCTGTTCTATTCTATTCTACTCTACTCTACTCTACTCTACTCTACTCTACTCTATACTCTACTCTACTCTACTCTACTCTACTCTAATCTACTCTACTCTACTCTACTCTACTCTACTCTACTCCGTTCCGTTCCGTTCCGTTCCGTTCCGTTCCGTTCTATTCTACTCTACTCTACTCTACTCTACACTCTACTCTACTCTACTCTACTCTACTCTACTCTACTCTACTCTACTCTACTCTACTCTACTCTATTCTATTCTATTCTCTCCTTGATTACTTTCCATCCATTTCTTCGTTCTTGCCTTCTGGTGCTTTGGAAAATAGGTTGATCTTTTCTTCTTTATGGCAACCTCTTACATGGTGTCATGTCACTTCCAGTCCTTCTTTTCACTAGGCTGGACATGCCCAGTTTCTGCAACCATTCATCCTAAGTTTTAGTCTTTTTGAGATGACGGCTTGCTGTATTTTCTTGACATTCCACTTGGAATCGTTTCTACCTAACATTAATGCAGCAGCAGAAAGAGCAGTTTCCACCATCAGAACCTCACACTAATGAAACAAAGGGTATAATGTGTTTCTAAGGCCAAGAACATCCATGGCAGGAAAAGACTATTTTAGCTGGAAGTCTTTCCATAGTAGACTTCTTAATGTTCCCTGAGAGCTGCATTTTCAGGTCAAACATATGCCGGTGCAATGGTCCTCAAATTTATATCCTCTCTCCGGAAGGAATGCATTCATCCATGAAGCAATTCCTTTCAATGAAGCAACTTAATCTGAATTGCCAATTCAACTCTTCCCTGGGAATTCAATAGCAAGTGGTTCTGCAAAGTTTTTGCTTACAGACATTTCAAGGCCAAGTTTGGTATCCCAGCAGAAGAGGTGGATCCAAGGTTTGGAATCCAAAGTCTACCAACAAAGTGGATAGGAATAACTTTGCTGCGTTCCCTTTTGTCTTTTTTTGCATTGTGCCTGAGATGAATAAAGGTAAAGCCTTCCTATCCAGGTGTGTCTAACTCTAGGGAGTGGTGTCCATCTTCATTTCTTGGCTAAGGAAGCCAGCATTGTCTGTGGTCATATGCCAAGGTGCATGGAATGCTGTTACTTTCCCATGGATTGTACCGTTTTATCTACTCGCGTTTTATCTACTCGCTGGAAAAGGTGCAAAAAAGGGCAACAAGAATGATCAAGGAAATGGAGCGCCTCCCTTATGAAACCAGATTGCAACGCCTTGGTCTCTTCAGCCTTGAAAGACGGCGTTTAAGGGGTGACTTGATTGAAGTGTATAAAATCATGCATGGGATAGAAAAGGTGGATAGAGAAAAATTATTTTCTCTATCACACAATACCAGGACAAGGGGGCACTCCCTAAAGCTCATAGCTAAGAAAGTGAGGACAAATAAAGGGAAATATTTCTTCACCCAGAGGGTCGTTGATTTATGGAATTCACTTCCTGAAGGGGTCGTGACAGCTGTCAGCCTTGACAGCTTCAAGGCAGGGCTAGATAGATTCATGGATGAAAAGTGTATTGGTGGTTATTAAAACAGATGTCCATGTGCCGCCTCTATATTGGTTGAGGCAGGCAGGATTCCCTTGAGTACCATTTGTTTGGGGGTCAAGGGAAAGGGAGGGTTTTGCCTTCTCTTTCTGCTCAAGATCCCCATGTACATTTGGTGGGCCACTGTGTGACACAGAATGCTGGACTCGATGGGCTTTGGCCTGATTCAGCATGGCTCTTCTTAGGTTCTTATGTTCTTATTTGCATGCTTTTGGACAGCTAGGTCGGGAGGACCTGGGGCAAGTAACAGAAGCTCATCCCATCACACAGTGCTCAGGTCATGAACCTGGACTGTCAGTTTTCTAGCTGTCAAGCTCAGTGTCTTTAACTATTGAGTCCCCACACCCTCTCTGAGATGAGTAAAGTTAGCCAATCAAAACCTGAACCATCTACAGCAAGTCTTTGTTCTTTAAGTACTGTTGATGAGCTCATGAAAATGAGTCCTGGTTTTCTGAAGCTGGGGTCTTTTGCTGATTATTTCAGTTTCCAGAATATTTGCTAGAGTCCGAAAACAGGAGGGGAAGCCCTAACACTAGTCATTCAAATGCTACATTATACACAGAATACTTTTGATCAGCCTCCAGGTGTTCAGTAGCACCACTCGAGATACGATGATTTATTCCTGCTGTATCACATAAATGCAATTGGCCCCATGAAATATGTTGATTAGAATTCGTTTACAACTCTATATAGATCTCACTCATTCTTGACCTCTGGAATGGTCTCTCCCCAGAGATTTTTATTGCTCCTACACTGATGTCATTCAAGAAACTATTGGTTGCTTTGATCTTCTTTGATCTTCTTTGCTCTTCCAGTACCCCATTATGAGCCTCTTGGAATCATTAGGGAATCAGGTGGCCGACAAATTATTATTTTTTTAAAAAAGTTAAAATAGTGTGTCACTGCACCAGCCTAGACTCATGCAGAAATGTTTTCAATTTGACTGAGTGCTGATGATTTATTTGTTAAAGATGTTAACTTATTTGTTAATGACCACATTCAATATTTGTTAATGACCACACCTAGAATACTGACTCCAGTTCTGGTCACCATAATACAGAAAAGATGTTGAGACTCTGGAAAGAATGCAGAGAAGAGCAACAAAATAATTTAGGGAGCTGAAGGCTAAAACATATGAAGAACAGCTGCAGGAATTGGGTACATCTAGTCCAAGGCTAGGCAACCTTGGCTCTTTCATGACTTGTGGACTTCAACTCCCAGTTGCTGGCTCAGGAATTCTGGGAGCTGAAGTCCACGAGTCATAAAAGAGCCAAGGTTGCCTAGCCCTGGTCTAGTCTAATGAAAAGGACTAGGTGACATGATAGCACTCTTCCAATATTTGAGAGCCTCCTACAAAGATGAGGGGGTCAAACTATCTTCCAAAGCACCAAAGGCAAGACCAGAAATGGTGCGTGGAAACTAACCAAGGAGAGAAGCAATCTAGAACTAAGGAGAAATTTCCTAATAGTGAGAGCAATTAAGCAACGGAACGGCTTGCCTTCAGAAATTGTGGGTGCTCCATCACTGGAGGCTTTCAAAAAGAGATTGGACAACAAATTGTCTGAAATGGTATAGGGTCTCCTGTTTGAGCATGGATTTGGACTAGAAGACCTTCAAGGTCACTTCCAACTCTGTTATTCTATGTGCTGTGACGTTTGTAGCAGAGACATCACCCTGCCAACAAAAGTACGTGTAGTCAAGGCCATGGTTTTCCCAGTCGCAATGTATGGATGTGAAAGTTGGACCATAAGAAAGAAAGGCTGAGTGCTAAAGAATGGAGGCCTTTGAACTCTGGTGCTGGAGAAGACTCCTGCGAGTCCCCTGGACTGCAAGGCGATCAAACCGGTGAAGGAAATAAAAGTTATTCTTTTATAAAATTGTAGAAAAATAATTGTAGAAATGTAATGCCAATATATGAGACTGTCTATTTAACACAAATGTAACACTGTAACGCAAATGTAACAATGCAATGCCAATAATGACCAAATGTTTACTATTGCCTGCCTAAAAGTCCTCCGGACACAGGAACTTACACTTTGAGTAGAAATCCTACTATCAAAGAGAGAGGGGGATTTTGACCCTAGGTGAAAATTACAAATAAACAAGGTAACAGCAGATGGGTGGAACCAGGCCAGTGCACTCCTGGAAGGATCCAGGAGGCCGCGTTTGCAAATGCTCCTCTCTTCTATTCTCTTCTCTTTCCTTTTTATTCTTTTTATGTTATTCTCCAATAAACCTTTGTTTTGTTAACCAGACTTGTCTTCGTATTGTGAGTATCAAAATTTGGGGGTTTTACATCTCACACCGGTCAGTTCCAGAGGAGATCAACTCTGACTGCTCTTTAGAAGGCCAGATCCTGAAGTTGAAACTCAAGTACTTTGGCCACCTAATGAGAAGGAAGGACTCACTGGAGAAGAACCTAATGCTGGGAAAGATGGAGGGCAAGAGAAGAAGGGGACGACAGAGAATGAGGTGGCTGGATGGAGTCCCGAAGCAGGAGGCGTGAGCTTCAATGGACTCCAGAAGATGGTAGAGGACAGGAAGGCCTGGAGAACGTTGTCCATGGGGTCGCGATGGGGCGGACACGACTTTGCAACTAACAACAATGGCAAATTCACATTGTATTTCAGGAAAAAGGAACAGGAGTAAAATATAAAACATAGAATATGAAATCTGAAACCTTAACCAGAAAATTACAAATGCATGTCTAAGTTGCAAATACTTATTATTTTTACTTCATTTGTCGCAGCCAGGAAATCAGTGAAATCTCCATTATAGCCTCTGTTTTGACCCTCTATGACTATGTGTTAGATAGATTGTTTTTCGGCCCCAAGTCACAATTCAGCGATGGTATTTCCCCCCCCCCTTATACAGGACATCTGTGGGTCCACAATGACCGGTGCAAATTTGGCTCAATGTTAGATCCCATTTCACGCAGGGATCGATAGGAAGTAAGAACAAAATCAGGATCATTGTTGAAATGCATCACTGATTTGGATCCTTTTTTTAACTCCATAGACAGAGAGAGGAAGGGGAAATGCAGTCCAAATTGTCACAACCAAATTGTGATAGCATGGGGCAAAAAACTGTCCTTGTGTTTAGTTGTTTTGACATGCAATGCCTCATAGCATTGTCTCGACAGAAGAAGTTGAAACAGTTTACATCCAAGATGTGGAGGCATCTGTAGATATTTTCATCCTAGTGAGGTTCAAAAGAACTAACCAAGGGAGGTTCATAGCTGATGGTTTATACTTATATACTCTCTGACAACTATATACAGACAACAAGCTTCACCGGTTATTAAAGTCCGATCATTTTTTAAACCTTTTTGTATTTAGAGAACAGTTAGAACACAAATCAGTTCACTGTTTTATAGAAGTGGATCTGCTAGGTTCTTACTGGATGTGGTGTCGCCTGTTGAGTGGGAAAGGGCTGTTATTTGATGAAAGCTTATCTCCCCTCCTTATAAAAACACCAAAGCTAGCGTGTCTAGACTGCAATAACCCAAGAGGAATTGCTGTAACAACACAATCCAGCACTCTTGTCACATGCGGTGCCAAGCATTACTTCCAAATAATTTTTGCAGTGGTCTTCCTGAAACCAATAAAGATCTCTTGGGGAAAACTTTACAAACTATCAAAGCCCTGATGTTGTCTTCTAAAATATTTTTTTTAATGTATCATTTAACTTCTTCTTCTTCTGCCATATCCGTTATCGGACGTTGGCGATCATGTTGGCGATCCTGTTTTTATCAGCAGCTGCACGAAAAAGTGCTGTTGAGTTTTGTCCAAACTAGTCACTTAGATTTGGAAGCCACGATGTTCTTCTTCTGCCTCGACCTCGTTTGCCTTCAATCTTTCCCTGGAGGATGAAATGGAGGATGCCGTATTTTTCTGGATGTTGCATCACGTGTCCGAAATATTCTAATTTTCATTTTTTAATTGTTTTGATGATTTCCCTTGACTTTCCCAGGTGGCTTATCACCTCCTCATTTCTGATCTTGTCAACCCAGCTTATACATAACAGCCGCCTGAAAATCCACATTTCAAAGTCTTCTGGTCTCTTCAGGTGGCCTTCTGTCAGAGACCAACTCTCTACTCCATGGAGCAGGATAGAAAAAATCTAGCATCTGACAAGCCTGATTTTCAGTCTTAGGCTTATGTCGTGACTGCAGAAGATCTTTTTCAGTTTGAAGAATGCTGTTTGAGCTTTCTCTATCCTTGTCTTTACTTCAATGGTCATGTCCCAGCTCTCATGTAAATTAGAACCAAGGTGCATCATCCTTTCAACTTTTTCTAGTGGTATTCCTTCTGAATTTATTGGTGGTAAATTAATGGGTTGTATCATTTAACCTGGCCTCCGAACTGAGAAGTAAAAAAACGGTTTTCAATTTAATTTGCAGGAATGAGTTTCATAGCTGTTTTTCCTGAATAAGAATAACAGGGCATCCATCCGTCTGTCCGTCCATCCGTCCAATAAATAAACTTTATTTTACTCAACGGCTAGGGTTAAACAAAAACAAGTAAACAAAAGGAAAAAATAAAGTGAAAAGAATCAGAGCAGTCTGATTTGTTCAGGATAAATTAATCATATTCTAGGATATTACTATTCCTAAAACTGTAAGTCTGAAACTAGAACTAATTCTTTGAATCTAAAACACAACATGTAATTAACACTTAAGCTCTGAACGCCTAAGTGTCTATGTGAGTAAAAGAGCAGAAATATGAAGTTCCATCAATCAAGTGTTCTGCTTACCATCACTGAGCAATAACAATAAAGCAGTACTCTAAGGTAGCAGAAAGTAAGTTCCCACCTACTTTTGCGGGCAACGTAGCAAAATGTAACGACAACCGAGGAAATAAAAGCTGCCTGATCAGATAAAAGTATTTGCATATAAAATAAATCAGTATGACCTGGATTGTAGTTGGTGGGTTGTTGTTGTTGTTTTTACAAATGAGGATAAATAAAACAATAGTTTATAGGGATATTTTATATCCATATAAAAAAAAACAAGCAGCACAATCCAATTTGGGCAATAGAGTTTATTGTTCCTGTGACACACAGACATAATTGGGTATGAGGCAGAGTTAAGTATTGTGAAGGATATGGGTTTTTTGCCTATATACTTGCAAGTGGTCTTGTAAAAACAAATTACTGGGATTTTTCAATGATCTCTGTGTGCGGGACAATTTGATCAGTACAGTAATCCTCAACCTGTGACAGTAATTGAGCCTCAAATTATGATCATGAGTTGCTGCAGTCATAAATTGAGGCACCCGCAATTTTCCAGACTTTTCTGCAGCCAACACTGCAGCTGTTAAATAAACACATTCATTTGGCTAGATGTTGTTTCGCCAGGAAACAGGAAAAAAATATCACAAATTGTGGTCACATGCCTATGGACCACCACCATGTGACCACGGGAGGAGCAGCATGACCATTTATGAAGGATATGGGTATCATTTTGTGGTGGGCCAGGGCTACTGTTTTGTATTGAAGTCATAACTTTGGTCGTAAAACAAGGACCACTTATAACTTCCAGTGCAAACCAGTTAGCCGTAGTTGAGAATAGAATAGAATAGAATAGAATAGAATAGAATAGAATAGAATAGAATAGAATAGAATAGAATAGAATAGAATAACAGACTAGACTAGACTAGACTAGACTAGACTAGAATAGAATAGAATAGAATAGAATAGAATAGAATAGAATAGAATAGAATAGAATAGAATAGAATAGAATAGAATAGAATAACAGACTAGACTAGACTAGACTAGACTAGACTAGACTAGACTAGAATAGAATAGAATAGAATAGAATAGAATAGAATAGAATAGAATAGAATAGAATAGAATAGAATAGAATAGAATAGAATAGAATAACAGACTAGACTAGACTAGACTAGACTAGACTAGACTAGACTAGACTAGAATAGAATAGAATAGAATAGAATAGAATAGAATAGAATAGAATAGAATAGAATAGAATAGAATAGAATAGAATAGAATAGAATAGAATAGAATAACAGACTAGACTAGACTAGACTAGACTAGACTAGACTAGAATAGAATAGAATAGAATAGAATAGAATAGAATAGAATAGAATAGAATAGAATAGAATAGAATAGAATAGAATAGAATAGAATAAGAAATAGAATAGAATAGAATAACAGACTAGACTAGACTAGACTAGACTAGACTAGACTAGACTAGACTAGACTAGAATAGAATAGAATAGAATAGAATAGAATAGAATAGAATAGAATAGAATAGAATAGAATAGAATAGAATAACAGACTAGACTAGACTAGACTAGACTAGACTAGACTAGAAGAGAAGAGAAGAGAATAGAATAGACTAGACTAGACTAGAATAGAATAGAATAGAATAGAATAGAATAGAATAGAATAGAATAGAATAGAATAGAATAGAATAGAATAGAATAGAGCTGGAAGGGACCTTGGAGGTCTTCTAGTCCAGCCCTCTGCTCAAGTAGGAGAACCTATATATCATCAGAATGCATCATCAAATGCCAGATGGCATTAACCTATCAAGCTTCATGGACAATCAGCCTCTCACAGCTCAAGAAATATTGTTTGTCACCTAAGTTTTCAAAGTCTTCATTTAAAAAAAAAAGAATTCAAAATTTTCCTTCCCTACCCTCCCTCTCACATTTACTTCTAAACGGAGCAATTATTCAATGTGTGGAGAGAGGAATATTTTGTATAAGAGCTCGTTAAAAAGCGTGAGTCCCAATGTCCTTTTCCAACAAGCTTTTTTTTTCCCCTCCAGAGAGAAAGGGTGAGTCAGACTAGACAGGAAAGAATAATTATTGCTGCATTAGGACCTCATATTATTGAATGCACATCCAACACAAAAGGAATAGAATATAGAATAGAATGTATCTGTTCCTTACCAAAATTTACCAGCAGTTGAAATCTGCAAGAATGCTATGAGGAATTCTGAGTAGATCCCGTTCCTCTTATTTACAGCCATTATGCAACATACAATGAGAAGGCCAGAGATAACAGCTCTCTCAAGTTCCAGAAAGTCCTAAATCTTAACGTAATAGCAGTGGCCAGAATTTCTCCTTGATTTATTCTTCAGATCAAAAAACTAATAAACAGCACAACTCAGGAACACAGATTGACTTACAAATCTTGCTTGTCGTAGCAATGTCTAGAGCTATTTGGGTGTGTTTTTGTGCATTTGTGGGATGATTCGCTCTGCAGATTGGCCACTCTGCCTTTTACCATGGCAAGTGATAAATGTTACAAGAAGACAAGTGAAAAAATCAGAAATTTTCTGAAAGAAATAGCTCAATGCTAAAGAGATTGAGATGGAATAGGATGTAGAAGAGAAGAGAAGAGAAGAGAAGAGAAGAGAAGAGAAGAGAAGAGAAGAGAAGAGAAGAGAAGAGAAGAGAAGAGAAGAGAAGAGAAGAGAAGAGAAGAGAAGAGAAGAGAAGAGAAGAGAAGAGAAGAGAAGAGAAGAGAAGAGAAGAGAAGAGAAGAGAAGAGAAGAGAAGAGAAGAGAAGAGAAGAGAATAACAGACTAGACTAGACTAGACTAGACTAGACTAGACTAGACTAGACTAGACTAGACTAGAATAGAATAGAATAGAATAGAATAGAATAGAATAGAATAGAATAGAATAGAATAGAATAGAATAGAATAGAATAGAATAGAATAGAATAGAATAGAGCTGGAAGGGACCATGGAGGTCCTCTAGTCCAGCCCCCTGCTCAAGCAGGAGACACTGTACCATCTCAGACAAGTGACTGTCCAGTCTCTTTCTGAAAGTCTCCAGTGATGAAGTACTGTCAGAAACCTTTTCCTTAGTTCTAAGTTGCTTCTTTCCTTGTTTAGTTTCCATCCGTTGCTTCTTCTCCTGCCTTCTGGCACTTTGGATAACAGGTTGACCCCCCTCTTCCTTGTGGCAATACCCTGAAATATTGGAACATGGCTATCATGTCGCTCCTAATCTTCTTTTTATTAGACTAGACATAACCAGTTCCTGCAACCGTTCTTCGTATGTTTTAACCTCCAGCCCTCTGACCATCTTGGTTGCCAAGCATCTGAATTTTGATTATGCGACTGCAGTGTTTGTAAGTGTGAGAAACAGTCACGAAGTCACTTTTCCAGTACTGCTGAAACTTTGCACGGTCACTAAATGAACTGTTGCGAGTTATTATCAATTATTACCTTATCCCCTTCACAAATCTTCTCAATCATTCGCTTTTCTCTTTCCTTCCTTAATTTATATGCCAACTCTCTCCTTGGCTGATCTGCAAATTCAAGATGTTTTTGTTCCCCGTACTTCATGTTTGCTTCTGTTTCTTGAACTGTTAACACAGACAATTGTCGCCGTCACAGTTTAATTTGATGTGAAGTTTTTACCTCCGTGGGTGTCTTTTGCAACTCAATTTCTTTCTGTCTAATCTCATCTAATATCTTTTTCATCTTTTCCAGGGATTTCTTCTTCTCTAAACAATTATACTGTATGAAATAACCCTTCATATCTGCCTCATTTGCATCCCACCCAGTTGTTACAGCTGTTTCTCTACCTAAGTTACTATCAAAATGCTATTTTAATTTCTTTTTACAGTCTTTCACAATTACCTCCTTTTGCAAAATCACCCAGCCCCCCCCCGAGGGCAACCGCAATGCTGATGCGGTCCTCAATGAAATTAAGTTTGACACCCCTGGAATAGGTTCAAAAAGGCAAGATATTAAACAGATCTCCTTTAAGTAGGAATGTAGGACTGTGCTGAGACATAATTCCTACTTTGACAGTCGCTGCAAACAGAAAAGTTGAGAGAAGAAAAACCGTGAGGAGCAAAATAGAAGTATAGGATTTGCAAAAGGTCTACATCAGTGGTTCTCAACCTTTTTCAGGCTGCGACCCCGACCTTTCGCTGCGCATGCGCGGCGTGACCCCGACCTGCACCGCGCATGCGCGGTACGACGGCCCGCATCGCACATGCGGGGTGCTACCCCGCGCATGCGTGGTGCTGCCCCTTGCGCTGGCCGAGGGGAAAAGGGGGGAAAATGGCGGACTGTGTTGTTTGGCGACCCTTGTGAAATGGTCATTCGACCCCAAATGGGGTCGCGACCCACAGGTTGAGAACCGCTGGTCTACATGAATAGCCAATTGTGAACCACTTTTAAGTTTACAATTCTGTGCGAAATGTAGAATACAAAATAATGGAGGGATCTCGGAGGTCTTCTAGCTCCAAACAACTGATGAAAGGATATGAACTAGGTTCCAGAGGAGTTCTAGTTCTAGTTTAGGTGTGAGAACTGTTGTGGGTGTCTCTAGACCAGCTGGGGAAATGTCAGAGGATGACGAAGAACAACCAGGCCCCTCTGGGTATTTTCCCCTCCCGGCAGCCGAGCCAGACAGTGAGGAGATTTGTATGCAGTCTGAGTCAGACTCTCAAAGCGAGGAGTCAGACTTGGAACAGGACAATATATGGCTTGATCCGAGATTCTGAAGGTTTGATAGGCGGAGGTTTCAGTTACGTGGAAAAAGGAAGTAATGGGGGAAGTGACGTATCGGAAACTATATTAAAAGATAAAGGAGGGACTAATTCTTTGTCACGAGCAACGTTAATATCAAGGAGTAGCCTGATACCTTGAGAAGTTCATTTGAACTCAGTTTTCTGGTGTTTTTGGAATGTACGGAAGATTAATGAGATCTTGGACAACCTGAGAGATAAAGAGTGAGTTAATTGGAAGGGAAGGAGAGCATGTTTAAGCTGAATGTAAATAAGTCAGATTTGGCCAGTCCGCAAACAAAATGCCAGCAGCTTGCTTTGAAGTGAATCTATTGAACTATGTTAAATAAAACTCTTAAAGAAATATTTCTGTGGATTTTACTAAGCTGAGAAGGGCCAGATACAACAAGAACTAACAAATCCATCTCTGTGTTTTTCTAAACAAAATTTTTTTTAAAAAAAAATCTAAAGGCAAGATTTTATTAGCTAAATATTTCAGGAGCTGTCACTTTAGATTTTAGCCGACTGCGCAAGGCCTGATGACTGCTATTTTTCTTATGAAAAACTAGATCTCCTGGTAGATAGACTATCGTGACAGACACATTTGTAAACTATAAAGAAGCACTTGCTTTCTCTTTCTTCCTGACCTTATTGAGATCTTTTTGGGTGGTGGGGGGAAGAAATCAATTCTCCATTCTTAAGCTGCGGCCTTTAATTATCATCAGTATTGATTTTAAACTATCTCGAGTGGAATCAGACATGGCTTTGAAAAATAGAAAGCAGCAACCATGTCCCTCCCAGGAAATCACTCAGACAGCAAAGCTGTTTCTGAAAGGGTGTTTTGAGGGTTCATTCTCCACCCCCACCCAAGTGTCAAAATGCTTATATTAGTAAACAATCACAGGGCAGCCTACACTATCAAAATGGATGCATGGCTTTCAATAAATCCTCTGCCATCTGTTCCGGTCTGCAATTGCAGATGGAGCCAAAATGCAATGATCAGAAGAGTTGTTGATGCAATTTAAATATTTTAGTGGCTTTTTCCAGTCCAGTGTTAAGAAAAATAAAAAAAAAGTGTGCTTTTGCAAACAGATATATAACCATTGGTTTTATATAGGTTCCTTCAAACTGTCCTTTGGGGTTATGTGGAATTGTTTTCGTAAGCCCTAATTGTGGTTTTGCATTTCCATGTAAATCAAGGGGAGGCCTTGCTAGCCGGTATTAGAGAATATGTAATCAATACATGCACCATAATCCAGATTAAAATGACATAACAGCTGCCTATGTATAAATTCTGGTATAAGGATTCCTGCTTTGGACAGGGGGTTGGTCTAGAAAACTTGTGAGGTCCTTTCCAACTCTGTTATTCTATTCTGTTCTGTTCTATGTTCTCACTTGGCAACAGAAATTTTGGGCTGAATCGTGGTTGTAAGTCAAAGACTTCCTACAGGCATTCTAAAGCAAGTTAATACTTATTCTCCAAAGTAGCAGAGGGCAAGACAAGAAACAATGGTTGGAAACTGACCAACGAGTGATTCAACCTGGAATTAAGGAGAAACTTCCTAACAGTGAGAACAATCAACCAGTGGAACAGAAGTTGCCTTCAGAAATTGTGAGTGCTCATCAATGGAGGTTATTAAGAAGAGACTGGATAGTCACTTGTCTGAAATGGTGTAGGTTCTCCTGCTTGAACAGGGGGCTGGACTAGAAGACCTCCATTGTCCCTTCCAGTTCTATTCCATTCCATTCCGTTCTGTTCTGTTCTATTCTATTCTAAGTCCTGGTATAAGGATTCCTGCCTTGGACAGGAGATTGGTTTAGAAGACCTCCAAGGTCCCTCCCAGTCCTTTGATTCTATGTGATCCATCTACTTATGGAGGGGTGAAGGATGGAGAGAGGACCTCTGGCTCTCTAAATCTCTTGGCATACAACTGCCCTCAATCCTGACTATTGGCCATACAAGCTATGAATATTGGCCATAGAAGCTATGAAGCGCAACCAGGTCAACCAAACCTACCAAAGAATCAACAACGTCTTCGCCATATCTGATTTACAATAGAACTGAGAACAACAAACTGCCATTTCTGAACATCCTTGTAACCAGAACCACCAATGGCCAACTTTTAACATCCGCAAATGCCACAAACAAAGCTGTGTCAGGACACTGTTAGGGAGAGCGGAATCCCATTGCAACACCACGGAAGCCAGATCAGCAGAACAAAAACACTTCTACAAAGTCTTCAATACTTCTCTTCCCTTTCTCCTTCCCTTCCCTTTCTCCTTCCCTTCCTTTCCCTTCCCTTCCCTTCCCTTCCCTTTCCTTTCCTTTCCTTCCCTTCCCTTTCCTTTCCTTTCCTTTCCATCCTCTTTCTTTTCCTTTCCTTTCCATCCTCTTTCCTTTCCTTTCCTTTCCTTTCCTTCTCTTTTCCTTTCCTTTCCTTCTCTTTTCCTTTCCTTTCCTTTCCTTTCCATCCTCTTTCCTTCCCTTCCCTTCCTTTCCTTTCCTTTCCTTTCCTTCCCTTCCCTTCCCTTCCCTTTCCTTCATTTCCTTTCCTTTCCTTCCCTTCCCTTCCTTTCCTTCCCTTACTTTCCCTTTCCTTTCCTTCCCTTCCCTTCCCTTTCCTTTCCTTCCCTTCCCTTCCCTTCCTTTCCTTTCCTTCCCTTTCTCCTTCTCTCTTCTTTCTTTTCCGTTAAAGCCTGTAAATGATCATGCAATCTAATGTGCAAAGGAAAAAATAAATTGTCATTGGTACTCAAAGATCTAAATGAAGATGCCTCGTTAGGCTTTAGACTGAGACAAAAAAAGAATGATGGAAGCGCCTTTTCAAGTTCAAGCAAAGTTGCAAGAAAGAAAGTGGAAAGGGTCACCTTCCCAGGGTCCAAGGGGGAAAAAATGCCAAAACATAACTTGTATATCTTGTAACAAGAAATCCCTGAGGGAATTCAGAGAAGGCAGAAAGGATCCACCACCTCCAAAGGGTTTGACCCGTTTCAAAAGCCCTTTGAACGAGAAAAGAAGGCTGGTTGGTAGAAGAAATTTTCCCACGGAAAGATATACAGTCTTCTTTTTTTCTCACCAAGTCCAAGTAGTCCTCAACCTACGACCACAACGGAGCCCATGTTGCTAAGGGAGAAATTTTGCCCCCATTTGGTGACTTTTCCTTGCCACATTTGTTATAAGTGAATTGCTAGCAGTTCTTAAATTGGCAACACGATTGTTAAATGAATCTGGCTTTGGTCGCACTGACGGATGATCTCTGGCGGGCCTGGGATAGGGGATTTTCCACTATTCTGGTGCTACTAGACCTCTCACCGGGAGTCTCTTCTCACAGTCACTCATGCCCTTATCACCTCGAGGCTCGACTACTGTAATGCTCTCTACATGGGGCTACCTTTGAAAAACATTCGGAGACTTCAGGTAATGCAGAATGCAGCCGCGCGAGCAGTGTTGGGCCTGCCCAGAAATGCCCACATTTCGGCATCACTCCGTGAGCTGCATTGGCTGCCAATTGGTCTCCGAACGCAATTCAAAGTGTTGGTTATGACCTATAAAGCCCTACATGGCATCAGACCAGGTTACTTACGGGACCGTCTGCTGCCCCATGAAACCCAGCGACCGGTTAGGGCCCACAGAGTCGGCCTTCTCCAGGTCCCGTCAGCCAGACAGTGTCGCCTGGCGGGGCCTAGGGGAAGAGCCTTCTCTGTTGCGGCCCCGGCCCTCTGGAACCAACTTCCCCCGGAGATCCATATCGCCCCCACCCTCTCTGCCTTTCGTAAACTACTAAAGACCCATCTCTGCTGACAGGCCTGGGGCGGTTGACATCTTGCCCCTAGCCAGTGTATGTTTGTGTGTACGTTTGCTGAATGAATGGTTTCTTAATTTAGGGGTTCTCTTTTTTTATATATGTATTTTTTATATATGTATTATGTAGTTTTTTATATTGGATTTCTATTTATGCTGTGAGCCGCCCTGAGTTCCCGGAATAGGGCGGCATAGAAATTTAATAAATAATAATAATAATAATAATAATAATAATAATAATAATAATAATAATAATAATAATAATAATAATAATAACAACAACAACAACACAGGATCACGTGATCCCCCAGGGACCCTGCCACCATCATAAATATGAGTCAGTTGTCAAGCATCATCCAAATGTAAATCATGTGACTATGGGGATGCTGCAACTGTCCTAAGTGTAAGAAATGATGATAAAATCACTTTTTCCAGTGCCGTTTAACTTGGAACAATCACTAAGCGAGCTGTTTTAAGTCAAGGACTACATGCAGCCTATCTGCCTTTTGATTTTGGACCACTTTATTCTTAAATACATTTACCTATTTCCTCGTTTGTTTAGATTGGCCCCAAACAAGGTACAATAATATTACAGTAAGATAGTGATGTAATAATAACGTTATATCGTATAATAACAATGTTACACAATCGTGTAATCGCCTAAGGCAATAATGTGGTAATGTAATAATAACGGAATGAAAGTTCCACCAATTTCCTCCTTCTCCAAAAAAACCCCGATATAATTAACTACGTTGGACTCGATGTCATTTTTTTCTTTCGTTTTCTGTTTTGGTTTGTTTTTTTGTTCCAATGCTCTGTCCTCCCTTCTCTGAACCCGCCGTATCTTCTGCTCTTTCTAGAGGTTGAAAAAGACTTAAACGAGGAGCCCCCTCTCATTTATAATCAGATCCGTGTCGCCCCCACCCTCTCCGCCTTTCGTAAATTGCTTAAAACATACCTTTGCCGGCAGGCCTGGGCCAGCTAACACCTTGCCCCTGGCCAGTGTATGTTTGTGTGTATGTTTGTGGAATGATTGGTTTCTTTTTTAACTAAGGGTTTTTATATTTATGTATTTTATTGTAATTTCTATCATGTTGTGAGCCGCCCTGAGTTCTCCGGAATAGGGCGGCATAGAAATTAAATAAATAAAATAAATAAATAAACTACCCTATGAGGGCTTCCTGGTCTGAAGTGAGAGAAAAACCACCATCTCAGTGATCAAAGTCCAACTTCCTCGATGGTTCACAACTTCGTAACTGGAATTCTTCAGGGGAAAATGTAACCCTGGGAAGAAGTTGTGGATTTGGCCACACCGCAATTTTCAAGCAGAGAAACTAATCCAAAGTTTATGTCTTTGTTTCCAAAGGAGACTTTTTCCCCAAATGTGCATTTCTGGAGGCAACTGGACTTCCTTTGTTTTTCCTGGAAGACGTTCTCCAGAATTGAAGAAGCTTCTTGGATGAGAAGTGAAACGTCTTCCAGGAAAAACAACGAAAGTCCAGTTGCCTTTTTGGACAACAAGGCACCTTTGGGACAACCGTGATCTGGATGACTGAGAATCTCCATAGACAGTTTGCTCTCTGTGAACAGATGCCGTTTTCTGTTGGAAGTAAAGAATCGTTTTATTTTCACAAGTTCTTCTGAACCGATCTAAATTACTGATTGTAAGGAATTTAACTGATTCTCCTGAAGTTTCAAAAAGACCATAAACTACAACGGTGGTCCAACTTTTGTTCTCCAAGCTGTTTGGAATAGAATAAAAGATAAAATCATGCATGGGATAGAAAAGGTGGATAGAGAAAAATTCTTTTCTCTATCACACAATACCAGGACAAGGGGGCACTCCCTAAAGCTCGTAGGTAAGAAAGTGAGGACAAATAAAGGGAAATATTTCTTCACCCAGAGGGTGGTTGGTTTATGGAATTCACTTCCAGAAGAGGTCGTGACAGCTGTCAGCCTTGACAGCTTCAAGGCAGGGTCAGACAGATTCATGGATGCAAAGTGTATCGGTGGTTATTAAAACGGATGTCCATGTGCCGCCTCTATGTTGGTTGAGGCAGGCAAGATTCCCTTGAGTACCATTTGTTGGGGGTCAAGGGAAAGGGAGGGTTTTGCCTTCTCTTTCTGCTCAAGATCCCCATGTACAATTGGTGGGCCACTGTGTGACACAGAATGCTGGACTCGATGGGCTTTGGCCTGATTCAACATGGCTCTTCTTATGTTCTTATGTTCTTAAAAGATGCATTTAAGAGCATTGGCTTTACTCATAACCCTGAATTGACAACAGTACCCTTGAGTAGTCATGGAAATGGTTAGTGGTGAAACACACCATCTTAGAAAGGTCCAAGAGTCTGATTCGGTTTCCTCAAAGATTGTCAGTTTCACTCTACAAACCTACATGAATTACAGTGTAAATCATTAATGTCCAATTTCGGAAAACCACAGAGCAGACCGAGTAGATGAAAATACACAGCTACTAGCTATATATTCATGTGACAGTGCTTCAGATGGACCCAGGAGCTGAGCTTTGCCTGAAATATCCAGATGCCTTTATCAGCTTCCTGAGATTAATCCTTACGAAAGAAATCTAAAACTTCCTAGTGGTGTGTGTCACATTTCTGATCAAAGCAATTTATTTATTCTAGAGACCAAGAAAATTCCCTGATCATACTCTGAGTAACTTAGGGGCAAATGGGGCCACGTCTAGCAGCATCTTCCTGTCACTTTGTATTCTCCTGGAATAGTCCAGCGCTTAAATAAATCTCTTTTTTAAAAAAAAAACTTGGGAGAAGCAGTTCAGAATTTTGCTAGGCAGGCAATCGAAAGAAGCAGAGAAATAGATAATGAATATAATTTAACCAATTGGATGCAGTGCTCTTCAGTTGTGTGAAGTCTTTGACATAGTTATGCAATTTTTCTCTCCCTCAAATTCCCTGGATACTGGGTCTAACCCAACTGTTCACACAAGGACCTCGGTGATTGGGTGGAGGTGCCACATTTGGAGACCCCTGGCCTAAGATAATCCTTGGATGCTTTCCTACAGATGACCCACCCACCCCCCATCCCATTTACCTTCAGAGGTATGACTGAGAGCTATCTAAGACTGAATCTTTATCTAATAACCTCCCATCTTTAAAATTACCTCAGGAAGTTTTACCTGGCATCAATTATATTATATTTTCAGCATCATCAAGGGGTATGAAGTGTAGATTACCTCAACAATGGTATACCTTGGGCAACATTCTGTCCCAACAGAGCAGCTGATAGATAGATAGATAGATAGATAGATAGATAGATAGATAGATAGATAGATAGATAGAAAGAAAGAAAGAAAGAAAGAAAGAAAGAAAGAAAGAAAGAAAGAAAGAAAGAAAGAAAGAAAGAAAGAAAGAAAATTATTTTGGGTATTTTTAATGTACATTAAATTGCCTTTATCATAGGGCAGCATGCAAATTGACACATAGCAAGAGAGAGAGAGAGAGAGAGAGAGAGAGAGGGTGGGAGACAGACAGACAGAGAGAGAGAGAGAGAGGGAGGGAGGGAGAGAGGGAGAGAGAGAGAGAGAGAGAGAGAGAGAGAGAGAGAGAGAGAGAGAGAGAGAGAGAGAGAGAGAGAGAGAGAGAGAGAGAGAGAGAGAGACTTCTGCTTCAATCTGAAACTTATTTCAGCACAGACACAAGTTTATTAGTCCAGCGAGGCCTTTGTTATCATTTCCATTTCATTCCTTTGTTCAATTTATATCCCATCGTCCTCAAAATGGTGTCCAAGGAGCCTCCTTGTATCGTATCTGTGCGGCAAGAATACAATAACATCTAATTAAATACACTGAAACACCGTTCAAGCAAAATGCAAGAGCATTAAAAAAAAAAACACCACAGGAATCAAAATGAGGAAATAAAAGCTAATGAGGCAGAGTTACGCGCAGGTAAACTCTGCCTCTTAAACACTGGTATTTCTGTGACCAGAGATTAAAACAGATCCACCTACGCAGAAGGAGTTTTGATCAATCTATTAGCCTTCAACCTGATGCAATGCCTGGGAAAATACAACTTCGTTGACGTGTCCTTGGTCCTTGCAAACGTTTCATTGCCCAAACTAGGTAACATCATCAGGGCTAGAAAGTAGTCAAGCTTGCTCTCTAGCACTGATGATGTTACCTAATTTGGGGTAATGAAAATGCAAGAAAACAACCAAGCTCAGAGAGCTCCAGGGACCCCTCATTTCAAACCTGAGCTGCGAATATTCTCCTTTATCGATAACTTCATTGCCATGAGGAAGAAGACCTGCGCTGTCCAGTGAGCTTTGCAAGCTTCTAAAGAAATGCTGACCAGCTCACTGATATTTATCCATCCTGCCTCTTCTGAAGACCATTCTGTGGTAGATCTTAGAATGAAAGCCCCAAAGAAAACATTCGTAGACCACACATAGGAGTACCCACAAAGGAAGGAGCATCTTCCTATAACTCTACAATCTGTGTCATACACACGACTCAATGCAAATGGCTGCCGCCTGGGATTCTCAAACTATTTCTGCAATTCTTGGGGTTCCTCGTTTGTGTTCCATGGACTTCTCTCGACTGAATCTATCCATAGGATTGTTGTGATGAGAAAAATTCACACACAGAGAGACACCCAATGAATGCTGCAGGCTTGCTTTGACCCCCCAAATGACTCTTGCAGGCTTGATTTGGCCACCAAATTGCCCTAGAAGTTGACCCCAAAGAAACCCTTGGAAGCTGGTGTTCAGGCCAGGATTGCTCCAGAGGCTTGGGTTGACCTCAAATGACCTCTAGAGGCTTGGGGTCACCCTTGAATAAACCCTGGATGCCTAGTGAGATCACCAGATAACCCTTGGAGGCTTGAATTAGCCTCCCCAGCCCTAGAAAGTGGCCCCAAATAACCCTTGGAAGCTTGAGTTGACTTAAAATGAGCTGTAGAGGTTTGGGTCATTGTAGGCCAACTGAAGGTTCTTCAGTTATTCTGGGATAAGCAGAGGTGACCGAGAGTATTTGGGATCAAATTCTTTGGGTTCAACTCAAGCAAGTGAGGATGTTGTGCTTGCAGAGACACTAGCACCAGCATGATGCCACGACGATAGTGTGAGTAGGGGGTGCACTCATGGTGACGCTAGTGGTCGCCTGATGCTTACAGCATTGCTAGCATCCATGCGACACCACGACACTAGAGCAAGTGGGCGGGGTGCACTCATGGCAATGCTAGTGCCTGCCCGACACTCATGACACTGCTAGCACCTGCGGTAGTGGGCTGCGGACCACAGGTTGGTGACCTCTGCCATAGAGGTCATTTATATTTAGAAGGAGGACAGAAGACAATGTCATACCACTGTTTTACTATTATCAGGAAAACAATAAAGATGTCCACGAAGTCACCCAGAAACAACTTCAACAGAGTCTTCACTTTACATCCTTTGTTATGGACATGCTTTCTTTTTCATTCATCTGCCCTGCCTCTACATCTTTGTGTGCAAGCACACAAAGCTCCATTCGTGTGAGTGGAGGACGTGTGCACATGCTACTTACACAAGTGGAGCTGTGCCCGCACATGTGTGCACCTGCCACTCACTCACACACACACACACTTGCCAGGCCAGGCCACCAAGCTGGAAAGGTGTGGGATCTCTGTTGTAGTCCAACCGTTTGCTTAAGCAGGAAACCTATAACATTTCAAACAAATAGCTGTCTCTTCTTGAAAGTCTCCTGTGTTGGAGCACCCACAACTTCTGAAGGCAAGCTATTCTACTGATTAATTGTTCCAACTGTCAGGAAGTTTCTCCTTAGTTCTAGGTTGCTTCTCTCCTTGATTAATTTCCATCTGTTGCTTCTTCTCCTGCCTTCAGGTGCTTTGGAGAACAGGCTGACTGGCTCTTCTTTGTGATATATTTGTAGGCAACACATCTCCCTCTTTTAAACAGAGAACCTGGGCCAGTTTTCTCCATCTGTCCATGCTTCCTCTTCCGAAGGGCATCACAGGTGTGCTGGGAATAAATACCAGTCCATTCCTGGCATCTTAAGGCCATCACATTATAAATTGCTAAGGATCTTGCTGTACTGATCTAGACTCCAGTGTTTATTGAACCTAGCTTAATTAAGGTGCCAAGGAGAGGAAAGCAAAGGGTTGGGATTGCCATTCTCTTCTTAATTGGCATGCTATTACGTGACGGAGGAAACCCATCCAGCACCAAATTGCTGGGAAAGGAAAACCTAATTGAGTGGTTAGTGTGATCAAACTGAGGAAATTGCAGTGGAGAAAAAAACAGTGATTTAGCATCGTTTTTTAGCTATCAAAGATTCCTTAGCTCACTTTTGCTAGATATCTTCAGAATTTCAGGAACTAATTCCTTTCATCCTTACCATCAGGCTGAGCCTAGGATAGGATAAGACAGGATAGGATAGGACAGGACAGGACAGGATAGGATAGGAGAAGCAAGAACTCACTAGAGAAGGAAGGACTCACTGGAGAAGAGCCTGATGCTGGGAAAGATGGATGGTAAGAGAAGAAGGGGACAACAGAGAATGAGGGGGCTGGATGGAGTCACTGAAGCAGCAGGTGTGAGCTTAACAATGGTTATGACCTATAAAGCCCTACATGGCATCGGACCAGGTTATTTACGGGACCGTCTGCTGCCCCATGAATCCCAGCGGCCGGTTAGGGCCCACAGAGTCGGCCTTCTCCAGGTCCCGTCAGCTAGACAGTGTCGCCTGGCAGGGCCTAGGGGAAGAGCATTCTCTGTTGCGGCCCTGGCCCTCTGGAATCAACTCCCCCCGGAGATCCGTATCGCCCCCACCCTCTCCGCCTTTTGCAAATTACTGAAGACTCATCTTTGCCGACAGGCCTGGGGCAGTTAACACCTGGCCCCAGCCAATGTATGTATGTTCATATGTCTGTTTAGATGATTGGTCTTTTAATTGACGGTTTTACAATGTTTTTTATATATTAGATTTCTACATGTAGTATTTATGTTGTGAGCCGCCCTGAGTTCTTGAAATAGGGCGGCATAGAAATCTAGGTAATAAATAATAAATAAAATAAATAAATAGGATAGGATAGGATATGCAGGACAGGACAGGACAGGACAGGACAGGACAGGACAGGACAGGACAGGACGGGACAGGACAGGACAGGACAGGACAGGATAGGATAGGATAGGATAGGATAGGATAGGATAGGATAGGATAGGATAGGATAGGATAGGATAGGATAGGATAGGATAGAATAGAATAGAATAGGATAGGATAGGAGAAGCAAGGACTCACTAGAGAAGGAAGGACTCACTGGAGAAGAGCCTAATGCTGGGAAAGATGGAGGGCAAGAGAAGAAGGGGACGACAGAGAATGAGGTGGCTGGATGGAGTCACTGAAGCAGCAGGCGTGAGCTTCAATGGACTCCAGAAGATGGTAGAGGACAGGAAGGCCTGGAGGAACGTTGTCTATGGGGTCGCAATGGGTGGGACACGACTTCGCAACTAACACAACAACCAACTTTAGTTATTTATAAAAAATAATAAAGGTGGGATTAAAAAATTTTTTAAAAATGTCTTAGGAGGAAAAGTTGACGGAGCTGAGTCTGTTTAGCCCACGGAAGAGAAGACTGTGTAAAAATATAACAATATTCAGAGATATCAAAGGCTGTCATCAAGAAGATAGCGTGAACTTGTTCTCTGTCTCCCTGAGGGCTAAGGATAAGACAAATGGATTGGATCTATAGGTAAATACAAGTCATTTCGGGAATTACCTGACAGCAAGAACTCTCACACAATGAAATGCATTGCTTTATCAAGTGTCATGTTTTCCTTCACTGAAAATTTTCAAAGACAGGCTGGATAGCCATCTCTCAAAGATGCTTCAGCAGATCCTGCCAGGGGTGTGTGTGGTGGTTGAACCAAATGACCTTCAAGGTTGTTTCCAGCTCTATATTTCCATGAGAGGAACAAACAAGAACTTTCCTTAAAAGTTTTGCAGCTTGACAACTTTTTTTTTTTTTTAGAGGATTCAATCTGGGTCAATCACCAGGACGAGAGTTTAAGTCTTCTGAGTTTTCAGATAAATGCTGTGTGGTCTTTATATAGTGTCTGGGAGCTGAAATCCTTCTTCTTCTTGTTGTGCCATATCCGTTATCGGACATTGGTGATCCTGTTGGCGATCCTGTTTTTATCAACAGCCACACCAAAAAGTGCTGCTGAGTTTTGTCCAAACCAGTCCCTTAGATTTTGAAGCCAGGATGTTCTTCTTCTGCCTGGACCTCATTGGCCTTCAATCTTTCCCTGGAGGATTAAATGGAGTATGCTGTATTTTTCTGGGTGTCGCATCACCTGTCCGAAATATTCTAATTTTCGTTTTTTCATTGTTTTGATGATTTCCCTTGGCTTCCCCAGGTGGCTGATCACCTCCTCATTTCTGATCTTGTTAACCCAGCTTATACGTAACAGCCACCTGTAAATCCACATTTCAAAGGCTTCTAGTCTCTTCAGGTGGCCTTCTGTCAGAGACCAGCG
The DNA here is from genome assembly GCA_034064705.1 of Bothrops alternatus. NCBI lineage: Eukaryota > Metazoa > Chordata > Lepidosauria > Squamata > Viperidae > Bothrops > Bothrops alternatus. The sequence goes on along the minus strand of JARGCV010000234.1, from coordinate 596,458 downwards.
CTCTACTCCATAGAGCAGGATAGAAAAAATATAACACCTGACAAGCCTGATTTTCAGTCTTAGGCTTATGTCGTGACTGCAGAAGACCTTTTTCATTTTGAAGAATGCTGTTCCAGCTTTCTCTATCCTTGTCTTTACTTCAATGGTCATGTCCCAGCTCTCGTGTAAATCCACAGTTGAAGTCCACACCTCTTAAAATGGCCAAGGTTGACAAACACTGTTCTTATCCATGGGTCCAGCCAGGCAACCACGCTGCTTTTCAGAATCTCAATTTCATTCTTCCTCGCCTTGCCATTTTTCTATTTCTCCTCCTTAAACTTGGCCCATCTTCTGTAGTCAGTGTGCATGGTCAACTGTCATTGCTGCCTGTCCTTGCTCCTGATGTCCAGATCCTGATGGAAGGCCTGAAGCATCTTGCTATTTCTCAGGAGGAATGAGAAGGGCACCTCCAAAATAAGGCAAAAAAATATTTGAACTCTAGATAAAATGGCTCAGAGTTTCCTCCTCTCTGGCCTCTGTTTCTTCCTTTTCTCCCCGGCTTTTGAACACGGTACAGGTTCTACTGCCCAGCTCTAGTTCCTTGTATTAAAAATCAAAGCTCTGACTTGGATTTCCTCCCTGAAAAGGTTCAGGAAGGTCTTTGGTATTCTTGCTTGACTAGGAAATCCAAGTCAGAGCTTTGATTTTTGCACTGTTGAAAAAGCAGCTTTCTCACATCAGGGGGAGATATCCCAAGGGCTTAGATGAAAAGCTGAACTTTGCAAAGTAACCGAAACAATAAAAGAATATCGGATAGAGCCGGCCATCCTTCCACCTGTATTACTTATACATAATGTCAATGCTGCTAACGTCGGATGTTCTTGCTTGACAATATATGAAGATGCAGACATTTTCTATTTAACCTGTGTACTACTTTCAGAGTTAAAATTAGATGGTGCTGGAAGGGAGGGGGAAGAATGTGCTTGGGGACCAGTTAGCCATAACAATATCTCAGTAGAGTATTCTTCAAGGTTGGTTGTAATAAGAGGAGATAACGAGAGGGAAAGTTCACACTTCAAACTCATTGGAGAATGTGATTTATGGCTATTAAATGAAGGAGTGAGTTAGGCTTAGATCAGGGGTTCTCAACCTTGGCAACTTTAAGACTTGTGGACTTCAACTCCCAGAATTCCTCAGCCAGCTTTGCTGGCTGAGGAATTCTGGGAGTTGAAGTCCACAAGTCTTAAAGTTGCCAAGGTTGAGAACCCCTGGCTTAGATACTGCGTGTTTGGGGGAGGAGAATTCAGATTTTGGCTTCTCTATGGACGTGCCAAAGCTATGTTGCAATAAAAGATTACTTAAGGTAAACAATGCCTCAAAGTTATGACACATAACTGGCCTCCCTTTGGAGCCTATCTCTAGGGTCTTAGGGAGAGGGGCTAAGTCTTTCTAACTTTATTTTGCCAAATTGCAAATTGAAAAAATAGAATTGTCTTTGATTTTTCAGATTGAATCAGGTCAAACCAAAGGTTAAAATCCAAGCAGCCTGGGCAGATCAGCAATAACCATGCTCCCCGCCAAAGTCTATTTCGTTAGGAAAAAAATCAGGTAATTATCAACTAACTTTTTTTAAAAAAAAAAGTTGTTTGATTGCATAGATAGGTCTTGACATTTGCTGCAGAAGCCAATCCACAAGACCAGGGCAAAACTTGATGTGTTTGAGAACTGAAAATAATTGGTATATATATTTATTTATCCTGAGCTTCATTGTTTTCTTGCAGACGTTTCATTACTCAAACTAGGCAACGTAATCAGTACTCTACATTTAGCGCTGATGATGTTACCTGGTTGGGTCATGAAACATCTGCAAGAAAATAACCAAGCTCAGAGAACACCCAGGAGCCTTCATTTCAACCGGAGCTACAAATGTTGTCCTTTATTGGCATCGATTTGACCATACTGAATATTTTAGGGTAATTCATGTTCAATAACCAGCATTAACCATGGCAAAATTAGCAGCTGAACCTGCTTAAAAAAATAAAAATAAAATCAATAGATATTATTGATTAAATAAGAAATTGAAGAATCTACTATCCACCTCGCTGTGCTTACCTCACACTGACCGAGCCAATCCAGAAATCAGAAAAATCTTCACGATGGCATCAGATCAACATCTCTGGTATTTTAAAAAAAAGGCCTAGATGCCAGCAACTCTTTGACTATGGAGGAGGAGAAGGAGAAAGAAGACACCTGAGCCTGCTAAATTTCATTTTTTAAAAACTGTGGTGCATAGTAATAATAACAATGATAATAATAATAATGATAAATTTGGAAGGAATCTTGGAGGTCATCTAGTCCAATCCCCTGCTCAGGCAGGAAATCCTATACTATTTCAGACAAATGGCTGTCCAGTCTCTTCTTAAAAACTTCCAGTGTTGGAGCATTCACCGCTTCTGGAGGCAGGTTGTTCCACTGGTTAATTGTTCTAACTGTCAGGAAATTTCTCCTTAGTTCCAGGTTGCTTCTCTCCTTGATCAGTTTCCATCCGTTGCTTCTTGTCCTGCCTTCAGGTGCTTTGGAGAATAGCTTGACTCCCTCGTCTTTGTGGCAGCCCCTGAGATATTGGAACACGGCTATCATGTCCCCCCTCGTCCTTCTCTTCATTAAACTAGACATGCCCAATTCCAGCAGCCGTTCCTTATAAGCTTTAGCCTCCAGTCCCCTAATCATCTTCATTGCTCTTCTCTGTACTCTTTCTAGAGTCTCAACATCTTTTTTACATCGTGTTGACCAAAACTGGATGCCGTATTCCAAGTGTGGCCTTACCAAGGCATTGCAAAGTGGTATTAATACTTCACGAGATCTTGATTCTATCTAGTCACATAGAACATAGAGTAATAGAGTTGGAAGGCACCTTAGAGGTCTTCAGCCCCTTTCTCAAGCAGGAGACCCTATGCCACTTCAGACAAATGGTTGTCCAGTCTCTTTTTGAGAGCCTCTAGTGATGGAGCACCCACAACTTCTGAAGGTAAGCCGTTCCACTGGTTGATTGCTCTCACCATTAGGAAATTTCTCCTTAATTTTAGGTTGCTTCTCTCTTTGGTTAGTTTCCATCTGTTGTTTCTTGTTTTGTCTTTGGTGCTTTGGAAAATAATATGACACACACAAACACCCATCTTTGTAGGAGCACCTTAAATATTGGGATTGTGCTATCATGTCACCTCGTAATCCTTCTTTTCACTAGATTAGACATATCGACTTCCTGTAACCGTTCTTTGTATGTTTTAGCCTCCAGCAAAGGGTGAGTTCTATGGAATCTCCTCCCACCCTCCACCCCCCATTCGTAGCAAAACAACCCTGATCTCTTGTAAAAGCAAAGTAAGGACTTTAATAGAGAACTCAATGCTGTCATCCAGAGTCTTTCTGTAGACGATGTGACAGATTACTTGGAGTTGACGAGGGAGGAACCGCAGAGATGAAAGCAGGTGATCTTTCTGCATGTAAAGCACTTGGAGACAGGATGATGGATTGCAGGCGGATACATTCAGTCATCTCCTTGCATAATTGCTTTCTCATGTTCCATGCCGCAACGTTATTGCCAACTCCACACCTCGCCTATATTACTTCACTCATAAAAGTCACCAAGCATTTGACACTTGTAGGCATTTCATCCAGACCTGGGTCTGGGGTCAGTTACTTTGAAGAAAAAAAAAAGCATGGCTAACAGTAAAAAAAGGGGGGCGGAACGTGCACCGCATGCAAGAAAGTGTGCTCCAAAAGATTGTAACGTTTAACATTAGTTAAATGTCTATGGAGATTCTCAGTCATCCAGGTCATGGCTGTCCCAAGGATGCTTTTTCCACAGTCAAATTGGCTTTCTTTATTTTTCCTGGAAGAGGTTTCACGTCTCCTCTAAGAAGCTTCTTCAGCTCTGAATGGATGGAAGGATGGAGAATGGAAGGATTTATATTCCTTGAAGTCATCTGGTCATTAGCACTCTCCCTGAGAATTGTTGAGGCCACGTGGGGGTTTATCTGTGCCTCCAGAATGGTGCTTCACCCCGGGTACTTTAGCCAAACCAACTCCTCTTAGGTCTGAACCCCAGAAGAAAAGGAATTAATACGGCTGACTAAACATCTATTGAGATTCTCCGTCATCCAGGTCATTGTCCCAAAGGTGTTTTTTCAAAAAGCAAATGGACTTCCTTTGTTTTTCTTGAAGACGTTTCATTTCTTATCCAAGAAGCTCCTTCGCTGAAGAAGCTTCTTGGCTGAGAAATGAAGGCTTCAAGAAAAACAAAGGAAGCCCACTTGCCTTTTCGAAAAGCACCTTTGGGACATGTTAATTAATCCTGAACAAGTTCAGGCTGAGAAAGTTCTCTTGTTTTTTTTTATTGATGGGGACACATCAAAGCCATTTCTATTTAATTCTTGGACATTTGTTCCATTAGTTTCCCAGCGCAAGCTGCAATATTTCTAAAACCGGGGGAATCTTGTGTTACACCTGTGTTATATTAGGGCTGCACAGCACGTGAAATTGGTTTTTTTCCAAAATGTGTTTCAGGGTATACGGTATTGCACCTGCTCACATTGTGCATTGTGACCAGAATTTAATGCAACTCAATCTCAAAGAACAAAGTGTACAATACAAACCAAAATGTCAAACGGCGAAATATATGGTCAATTGCCTTATAACAGAACATAAAGCTTACTTATTTAAAATTTCCTTACCACCATCATGACTGGATAATATCTGTTGGGTTGGGGTTTTGTTTTTTTTAGATTTTTCTAGATTTATGTGCTACCAGTAGTAAGGTCATAATTTCTTCCATGGATGCTTCCCAGGTGTGTGTGACATATTGATTCTGAGCTCCAGGATATTAATTGGAGGCCACCAATTGTTTCCCTTCCATGTTCCCTTCCTCTTCCTTCCCTTCCCTCTTCTCTTCCCATTTTCCTTCCCTTCCATCTTCATTTCCCTTGCCTTCTCTTCCGTTCCATCTTGCCTTCTCTTCTCTTCCATCTTCCCTTCCTTTCCATATTTCCTTCCCTTCCATTTTCCCTTCTCTTCTGTTCCATCTCCCCTTCCCTTCCCTTCTCTTCCATGTTCCCCTTCTTTCTCTTCCATCTTCCCTTCCTTTCTTCCATCTTCCCTTCCCTTCTCTTCTCTTCACTTATCTTCCATATTTCCTTTTCTTCCCTTTCATGTTATCTTCTCTTCTCTTCCATCTTCCCTTCCTTTCCATGTTTCCTTCCCTTCCATGTTCCCTTCTCTTCCCTTCCATGTTCCGTTCCCTTCCATGTTTCCTTCCCTTCCATGTTCCCTTCACTTCCATGTTCCCTTCCCTTCTTTTCCATCTTCCCCTTCCATCTTCCCTTCCTTTCTTCCATCTTCCCTTCCCTTCTCTTCACTTCTCTTCCATGTTTCCTTCCTTTCTCTTCCATCTTCCCTTCCCTTCCATCTTCCCTTCTCTTCTCTTCCATCTTTCCTTCCTTTCCATTTTCCCTTCACTTCTCTTCCATCTTCCCCTCCCTTCCCTTCCATCTTCCTATCCCTTCCCTTCCTTTCCCTTCCATCTTCCCTTCCATTCCATCTTCCAACTTCTCTTCCATCTTCCCTTCCTTTTCCTTTCCCTTCCATCTTCCCTTCCCTTCTGTTCCATCTTCCCTTCTCTTCCCTTCCATCTTCCTTTCCCTTCCATCTTCCCTTCCCTTCCATCTTCCCTTCCCTCTTTTGAAAGGGTGTCAGTATTGCAACTGTCTTCAGCTTATCCATGTACCTGATTTACTGACTCACATATTTATGTACTTATTTGGTAGGCAGCCTATAACACGATTTTATTTTTATTTTATTTTTTTACTTACAGTACTGGAAATCCTCCAGGGAGGGCTGGTACAAATAATTAATGTAGAGAAATTTCCAGACATAGGAAGACAGACAAATCACCCCACAAAAAAGCTGGCAGGCTTTGAACTACCATGTCAGCAATGAACATCCTGAATATGTACCTCACATGGTGTCTGCTGGGACTCTCTGTACAAATGGGGCATAGCATCCTCCCCTCAGTGTGACTATGGGGCCCCACTTCAAACTGTAGATCACATTGTGACTGGTTTAAGCTGAGGGCATATACTGGTGCAGTATCTGATTTTTTTTTACTTGTAAATGGTGCTGCGCTTCAATGGTTAGAGCAGGGATCCTCAACCTGTGGGCTGCAGTCCCGGTACCAGTCATGTCTCTGCTGCTCATGAGGTATGCAAGCCAAGGAGAGAGAGAGAGAGAGAGAAAGAAGAGAGAGAGAGAGAGAGAGAGAGAGAGAGAGAGAGAGAGAGAGAGAGAGAGAGAGAGAGAGAGAGAGAGAGAGAGAGAGAGAGAGAGAGAGAGAGAGAGAGGTATTAATACTTCACATGATCTTGATTCTGACCAAGTTGGGATGGCTGACAGCCCTAGAGAAATCATATAGTGGGAGAAGGTGAGAATTTAAGATGGCCACTATCAAAAGGCAACTTCCTGGACAGGTGTGTGTCAGTCGCAGGTAGAGAAATGTTTCTTTTCCATGGGCAATTAGATCTTTCACAAGACAATTAGCCCCTCATAGAGCAGGCTCATTAAAAATGGAAGAGTGTTTTAGGTAATGAAGTCAATAATGTTTTTTTCGTCCCTGATACACAACCAAAATAATTCCAGAAGATAGGTTCACATACCAATTAAATTTGCCACCTCTTATTGAAATGTGTCCCCACTGAGAGATATAGGAGCTAACGTTTACTAATTAGTGAAGTTAAACAATATGCCCTTTTGTTTTCCAGGGTATATGAAGGATGTTTAATGAGTCCATTCTTCAAAAATATTGCTTACAATGTTTGAAGCACTTATAACAATCTAAGCAGGTTGGACACTCATTCAGGCTATGGACCCTTCAAAGCTCATTCAGAAGTAGTACTTTGTTTTAGGTTATGGTAATCTGAATTCCTTCTCAACATCTCCTTTACATAAATCTTATTTTCCAGGGAGCTTGTGGTCATATGCATGTACTGTAACTGAGACTTTGGAAAAAATTCAGAGAAGAGCAACTAAGATGATCAAAGGCCTGAAGACTAAAAAGACAAAGAACGGCTGCAGGACTTGGGTTTGGCTAGTCTAAAATGGCAGAGGTTATTCATTTGTACATACCTATTACTCTTATGTCTTTCTGTATCAGCTTCCATATTCCCACTGTCTTTGGCTTGATCTGTAACTTCCAATGGTGTGATGACTCTCCCAGATGCTTCCCCAGATGCCTCTCCAGAGGTCAGCTCAGAGGAGGATAAACCAGTTCCAGGCACGTCTGGAGGGGAGTTGGTCAATGACTCCAAGCAGCCACCTGAATTTCCAAAAAAACAGGAGCCTTTTCCAAAGAGAACCCTCTTTCCCATAAAACAGCTCAAAGTCTCCCAAGCAGTAATGAAAAAAGTCCCTTTAGAGAGAACGCCGGCATCATTTAGCAAATGATGTTTCTGTGGGTTAAATGAGATTTTCAACCAGATTTCTTCTAAGTATGGGCAGAGAGCATAAAAGAACACAATTTGTCCCAAGATAATTCAGCTGTGGAAAGTGAGAGAGATACAACTTGTTTGTTTGTTCTGGTTTTTTTTCTTCTTTCAGGAATAGAGTGGAAGGTCTCCTTTGGTTTAACTCAACTTTTTGAGCTGAACTCAAGACAAATGACTGGCTGGGGATATTCGTGGATTTTTTTTTTTTATATCATCAATATACAACCTAGAACTTGGTGCTCCCTTTTCCTGATGTTTTTTTTTTTTTACCAATCTAGCCTGTGATTTCTCTGTGGATTTCTGGTGGATTCTGTGATTTCTGGTGGATTCACATTTGAGATCTGATCCTGTTTAGCTTTTGGAAATCATCCAGGTAGCTGAAGATGCAGTGGTACCTTGGTCTTCAACTGCTTTGCAACTGATTGAATTTGGTGTTGAACGCATTTGTACACGAAAATTTTGTCCTGATACTCAGTGTTTGTTTGGTACTCAATGCACGTTAGAACTTGTCAGTATCAGCTGTCTTGTGACTCACTAAGGAAAAAAAATTTCTACTCATTGCATCTTCCAGAACCAATTAATGATGAATACTGAGGTACCACAGTACTTGGACCACCTCAGTCTAACTCATCAGTAAGTCCCCATAGAAGCAAAAGAACAGAGCCCTGCTGACGGCATCAATGACACAACCAGAATGTTGGATTAGCAAATCCTGGATTTGATATTTCACATCAGTTCCTAAATTATTCTGTTCTCAGATATTAAAACATGGCTGCGGCCATTCATCTATGTGACACTGGTGGAGGAATAATCGTGAACAGGACATCTCACTGAAAATGGGTACGTTAAACTGGAAGCTGTTAGCAGTTCACGAACAGAAGCATGATCGTGTGTTTGTTTAACAAGCCATCAAGATGTCGTTTGGATAATTGAAGCTCCCATTGCATTTGTTTAATGGGGCATAATTGTCCCTTTATGCTTCCTATGCATTGCTTGCATTTTAGAATTCAGATATGAAAGGAGAAAGAGATGTCTCCTTAACAGAACAGAATAACAGAGTTGGAAGAGACCATGGAGGTCTTCTAGGGCAACCCCCTGCTCAGACACCCTACACCAGGGGTAGGCAACTTTGGCTCTTTTATGACTTGTGGACTTCAACTCCCAGAATTCCTGAGCCAGCATGGCTCAGCTTGGAAACCTCTCCCTTTCCCCTCAGCGTGGCTGGCTCAGGGATTCTGGGAGTTGAAGTCCACGAGTCATAAAAGAGCCAAGGTTGCCTACTCCTGCCCTACACCATTTCAGACAAGTGGTTGTCCAGTCTCTTTTCTAGTCTCCAGTGATGGAGCACCCACAGCTTCTGAAGGCAAGCCATTCCACTGATTAATTGTTCTCACTGCTAGGAAGTTTCTCCTTAGTTCTAGGTTGCTTCTCTCCTTGATGAGTTTCCATCCATTGTTTCTTGTCTTGCTTTCTGATGCTTTGGAAAATAGATTGACCCCCCCTGTTTGGGACAGCCCCTCAATTACTGGAACACTGCTATCATGTCACCCCTGGTTCTTCTTTTCACTAGACTAGACATAACCAATTCCTGCAACTGTTCTTCACATGTTTTAGCTTCCAACCCCCTAATCTTCTTTGTTGCTCTTCTCTGCACTCTCTCCAGAGTCTCAGCATCTTTTTTATATTGTGGTGACCAAAACTGGATGCAGTATTCCAAGTGTGGCCTTACCAAGGCATTGTAAAGTGGTACCAATACTTCACATTATCTTGATACTATCCCTCTGTTTTTTTTTAATATAAAATTCTTTTATTAAAACAATCAACATTGGACATAAAAACATATTGTGCAGCAATCATCATGGCACCTGATATACAATACTAAGTGTTAGTCATTGAAAACGTCTGATTTAGCCCAGCACTGAGTTGGCTTTTTTTGGCTATTGCGGCACACTGCTGACTCATATTTAAGTGACTGTCCATTAGGATTCCATGATCCCTCTCACAATTACTGCTATTGAGCCAGTTTTTGTCTAATCTGTACCTGTACATTTGTTTTTTCTTTTGCTTTCTCTTGTCTGCCCCTCTCTTCTCTCTAGAGCGGATCTTGTTAACATAAGCTGGGATAGATTTTTATGGAATCATTGTAAACTTTGCACCAAGGTGAGTAGCGGAAACAGCAAAGAGAATTTCAAGGCAGGAAGAGTTCAGAAAAAAAAATCCACTGTGGGCTTTTTTTACAAATAAATTCCAAACCCGCTGCACCTCATTAGTTTAAAAAAAAATAACCTGCCACAAACAGTCCATCACCTTAGTAGCTTTATCTTCACAGTTGTCTCTCCTTGAATAGATTTTTCCCTTCGATCCATAACCTTCCAGCTCCTTGTTTACAAGAAAGTTCATGCAAGTTTAAAAATTGAAAACCCATTCCAGGGTTTTTGGGCAACTTAGAATTCCACCAGAAAAGCATAAAAAAAATTCAGTAATTGTTTCTCAGCATAGACCACATCATGGCTGAATTTTGTTATAGCGCCTGCATTTTTTTCCTACTGTTTTTCTAGTAGAATATTTTGGCACAAAAATAATACGTTATGAGGTTGACTATTTTCTATTAACCAATCCAAAGTTCCTCTCTTTCTTGCTAGCCCAATTGTTTAAACAAAGCAGAAAACTCCTCTCTTTCTTGCTAGCCCAATTGTTTAAACAAAGGAGAAAACTCCTCTCTTTCTTGCTAGCCCAATTGTTTAAACAAAGGAGAGAAAAAAACAAAGGTGTGTCCTTACATGTATTCCCTGTAAGCTGTCCCAGCTGACCCTCTCTTAACATCATGAGGTTAATCCAAAGAACTTTTACTGAGAGATAGTGGATTCTTCTTCTTGTGCCCTATCCGTTATCGGACATTGGCGATCCTGTTTTTATCAGCAGCCACACGAAAAAGTGCTGCTGAGTTTTGTCCAAGCCAGTCCCTTAGATTTTGAAGTCACAATGTTCTTCTTCTTCCTGGACCTCGTTTGCCTTCCATCTGGAGGATTCAATGGAGTATGCCATATTTTTCTGGGTGTCTGAAATATTCTACTTTTCGTTTCTTAATTGTTTGGATGATTTCCCTCGGCTTTCCCAGGCGGCTGATCACCTCCTCATTTCTGATCTTGTCAGCCCAGCTTATACATAACAGCCGCCTGTAAATCCACATTTCAAATGCTTCTAGTCTCTTCAGGTGGCCTTCTGTCAGAGACCAACTCTCTACTCCATAGTATAGGCAAGCGGAATCTAATATTCCCACCAAAGCAACAAGCTATTCTTCCCACTTTGCAACTCAACACACACATACACAAACACACACACACCGACAGCAGCCAATACAGTGCTACAAGGTTGTTTTGAGAACACTGAAGCACAGGACAGATAATAGTTCATCTTCAGGGCACTGTGACCTTGGAAGCAGGCTGAAATCAGCTGGGAGAGAGTCTGTTCTATCTCCGAAGACAATCCCTCCCATCCCTAATTCCCAAGCAACTACATTTCAGTACCATTTCAGACAAATGGCTCTCCAGTCTCTTCTTAAAAAATTCCAGTGTTGGAGCAGTCACAACTTCTGGAGGCAGGTTGTTCCACTGGTTAATTGTTGTAACTGTCAGGAAATTTCTCCTTAGCCCTAGGTTGCTTCTATCCTTGATTAGTTTCCACCCATTGTTTCTTGTGCTGCCTTCAGGTGCTTTGGAGAATACCTTGACTCCCTCTTCTTTGGGGCAGCCCCTGAGATATTGGAACATTGCTATCATGTCGTCCCTCATCCTTCTCTTCATTAGACTAGACAAACCCAGTTCCATCAACCTTTCCTTATATGTTTTAGCCTCCAGTCCCCTGATCATCTTTGTTGCCCTTCTCTGTACTCTTTCTAGAGTTTCAACATCTTTTTTACATTGTGGTGACCAAAACTGGATGCAGTATTCCAAGTGTGGCCTAACCAAGGCATTGTAAAATGGTACTAACCCTTCACGTGATCTTGATTCTGACCAAGTTGGGATGGCTGACAGCCCTAGAGAAATCATATAGTGAGAGAAGGTGGGAATTTAAGATGGCCACTATCAAAAGGCAACTTCCTGGACAGGTGTGTGCCGGTCGCAGGTAAAGAAATGATCATCTTTATTGCTCTTATCTGTACTTATATAATGTCCTGATGAAATCTACCTTGCAATATCTCAAAACTTCTTCTTCTGTAAAAGAGGCTTCATTAATGTTCTCTCATTTCCTTTTTTTTGATGCAGTTACCATGTTTTTCCTTAAAATACTTTTTTTCCCCCAAAGCCCAAACAAACTAACAAATCCCTTGAAGCCTTCAAATATGTTTATATAGCAAAGCAAGCAATTGCTTATTAAAGTATCTCTAATGGCCAGCATTTATAATGAGAAATGATTTTCTCACTCTTTCAAACTTTACCCAATCTGCAAAAGAGTGCACGTCCTCTGCAACGTACAGCTTTAGGCCAATTGTTTCCTTCCTAGGATTGTTGTTGCTGACATAATGAATAGCTGTGAACATCTTTTCACCCTAGGCTCGCCTTTCCATTCGTCATTCTCAAGAGAGACAACGTGGATTGTTGCATTGCAACGACTTCCTTAAGTTGCAAATTTCATTCTGTAATGTTCTCTGTCAATATCCCTTGTTCACTCCTCTAAATCACTCCGGTTAATCCTCTTTCTGAATAAACTTATTTTTTTCCCGTATCTCCTGAGACTTCTTTTTTTTTTTAATTTTATCTTTCCTTTTTTTAATAACACAACAAACAAATTAAAATAAAAATACATATTTTTGTTTCCTTAACAGTACTGTGTTATATATCTCATACGTATTATTTACAATTATTTAGATAAATTATCATACATTTTTATTTCTCTGCTCTAGCCAAACATAACATTTATTCCATATCTTGCAGAATTCTGTTGTTTCCCTATCCTTTATTTCTAAGGTAAGCTTGTACATTTCTGCACATTCTAATGTCTTATGAATGATCATCTCATTTGTTGGCATCTTTTCCGATTTCTAACACTGCATGTACACAATACGAGCCACTGTTATTATGTATACAATGATGTATTGGAGTTGTTTATTGATCTTTGGATTAATTCTACCTAATAAAAATAATCCGGGTTTAAGTTCAATTTATTTATTTTATTTATTTATAATCAAATTTATATGCCGCCCTTCTCCTAGGACCCAGGGCGGCTTACAACAAATACAATAAAAATTTAAAAATTAATTGCATTCATACAAACACAATCAACTCACAATCGCTGATGGAGGGACATTCCTAGGGCCCAGGGGCAGAGCACAGCTCATACGCCCCAAGCCTGTCGGCATAGATGCGTCTTCAGCAATTTACGGAAAGCCAGGAGGGAGGGAGTAGTATGAACCTCTGAGGGAAGTTGATTCCAGAGGGCTGGGGCAGCAACGGAGAAGGCCCTTGCCCTAGGCCCCTCCAGGCGACATTGTCTAACAGACGGGACCTGTAGGAGGCCAACCCTGTGTGCCCTAACCGGTCGCTGGGATTCATGAGGCAGAAGACGGTCCCGCAAGTATCCTGGTCCATTGCCATAAAGGGCTTTATATGTGCATTTGTTATCTCTTCTTGAATGGCTACCTTTACTATGACTAACCTTGGTCTTCTATGTAGAACACAGAATAAAAGGGTTGGAAGCAACATTTGGTGGTCTTCTAGGCCAACACCCTGCTTGAGCAAGTGACCCTATACCTTTTCAAACAAAGAGCTATCCACTCTTTTTCTTGAAAACCTCCAATGATGGAGCATCCACCACTTCTGGAGGCAAGCAGTTACATTGGTTAATGGTTCTCACTCTCAGGAAACTTCTCCTTAATTCTAGGTTGCTTCTCTCTTTGATGAACTTCCACCCCAATGATGCTTAGAATACAGAGTAACAGAGTTGGAAGGGACCGTGAAGGTCTTCTAGTGCAAACCCCCTGCTCAAGCAGGAGACCTTATTCCATCCTGGTCAAATGGACGTCCAGTCTATTTTTGAAAACCTCCAGTGATGGAGCACCCACAACTTCTGGAGACAAGCTGTTCCACTTGTTGTTCTGCCCCAGCCTACGTGAGTCCTTTTTAAGCTCACAGGGAGAAACCCTTCTTCCAACAAGCAAGCTGGAACCAATCCCCTTTTATTATTCACAGACCTGAGTCAATGTCCAAGGCAAACAAACACACTTCACAGAAACTCTATCCTCAACACGAACGGTCACCTTCGGCCACTATCTCCTCCCACACCTTCCCTTTTATTATGCAGCTAAGCCATGGCTTCCTAATGCCTTCTCCTTTGCCTTTGGGGCCACCCCATTGCCTTCCTCTGTCCTACTCTCTTTTCTTTCCAGAGTTTTCATGCATCCTGGATTTGTCCCAGCTGTTCTTCATCAATGTCCAACTCAGGCTCCCAGCACAGCTGTGTCTCAGCCTGAGCGTGAGTAGAGGGGCCAGGCTGTACATCTTGGAGCTCCTCAGAGCCTTCCTCTGATGTCACTCCAGGCTCCTCCTCTGATTCCTCAGACTCAACTGCCGGCTCCACTGGCTGGCGAGGAATCACAACACTTGTTAATAACTTCAAACGGACACTAAGCAACCGTTATAAGTCGAAGACTATTGTATCCCATGCTGTACTCTGCTTGTTTGAGTTATTAGACCACGATCCCGACAGACAGAGCCTTTTCTTACCCATGCCAACACTTTTCTTTACAAAAACAACAATACTTTCAGAGCAGGGAGTCATTTTATGATCTGTATAAACAATGTGATTTTCCTGCTTTTTACGATTTCCATCAGAATCCGTATCTTTTCCACAGTAGGAAAGATCGAAAGGAAACATCATTCATCTTCTTCTGCTGGAAACGGATGCTACCCACAACTGCTGTTAAGTCATTAAATGCTCTGTAGCAAGCGAGCTGCACTCAGCACATTTTTTTTATTTTATTAGCGATCAATTAGCCCAAACAAATTATAATTATTCACCATCTCTTAGCAATCATGCTCTAGAAGTTGCAGAGCATCCATAAACACTTTTAAAGGGAGTCAGTTGCGCGTGTAACATGGACTGGACCGGGCAAGGTGGTTGAGTCCTTTGTTTAAATCCAGATCACTCTTTTGCCTCTTTCAAAAACTGAAAGCAACTTTGCTTCACCTCTTTCTTTCTGTGATAGGGTCAACCGCCTTGCCTGGTCCAATCCATGTTACACGCGCAACTGTCTCCTTTTAAAAGTGTTTATGGGTGCTCTGTAGCTTCTAGATCATGATTAGATACCTACCACAAAATTGTTCCTTGGCTTGGAGAACATCCTAATGAAAAACTAGTTACATGGGTGGTATCAAGTGCAGGAAATCAGGAATCCAGGCAGTTCAAATGAATATATAGGTTTATGGTTTGGACAAAACTCAGCAGCACTTTTTTGTGTGGCTACTGATAAAAACAGGATCGCCAACATGATCGCCAACGTCTGATAACGGATATGGCACAAGAAGAAGAAGAAGAAGAATGCTCTCTACAAGAATCTGATCTACTAATGGTCAAAGCAAATTGGCATTAAATAAGTGTCCATGGAATTCAAGTTGGACTTAGATCTCTAGTGGGCACGAAGGGACTCAAGATTGATGATGCATTTGACCCCTCCCTCGGGCTCAGCCTGGTCATCTCCTACAGCTGCTGGCCTTCCCTTCACTGCTTGCATCCATACAGATGTTGGACAATTTGCTGGAATGCTTTCATTCTGGATCCCTGGACTAATTGAAGATCTCAGTGGCTTTTTCAAGTTCAAGATTCTTTGTTCAAAGCAGGCTAGAACTTTACAGCAAAAGTCCAGAGTCTCTATAAAAAGTAGAAGTTCTCCCCTCTTCAGCTGACCCCATTTTGAAGGAAGTTACATGATCATCTGAAGAAGGAGGAACAGAAGGACTACCCACCACAGTTTACAATGACCCAAGTCTGTCTCTATTCACAAAGTCCCTTGCTCTGAGGGATCTTCACGTTCCCAATGTCTACCAGCAGGACAATTGTGTCTGGAACATATTTTCTTTTGAGATCTGGTTTCGAAGGAAGGAACGAACGAATGCAAGCTAAATCTGTCCTTTTCCCTTTGTGGTGCGGAAGCTGTTAGACAGCACGGAAAAAGCTGTCAAAAATCTAATCTGTATAGACTACTCGGCTCCTTGAATAGGATGTAAACAGTGCTTTTTGAGAATGTAAATACCTCTTTTTGGTAAAAATGGCAGCCTTTGAAATTAGCCTACAATCCTCGCTGAAAAAAACAAACTATAAAGAAGCACTAAAAGCTTTTACATTTATTGCGCGAAAAAGTCTCCTATACCAGCCTCCCCTTGGGATCTTCGCTCACTTTTATTGGACAGTTCTTTCTATTTCCTCTTTTTTACATCTTTCTGAAACTTCTGGCTGTATTTATTCCTATTCAGAGAGGAATAATTTGAAGAAGGTTTTATTCTTCTTTCCACACACACACACACACCCCAAACAATACAATTTTTCCCCTCTCCTGCACGGTTTCTAATGACAGATGGGCCTATAGAATGAAAGCAACGACAGAAGAGGAAGGCGGGTTGATACCATAACGGGAAGTCACTAAATATCTGTATTTCTTTTAATGTTGGGCTGAATGACTTTTTTCTCCCGGCTGGTGTCCCTTGGGAACTGCGAGCCCAAATGCAAAAAAAAAAAAAACCACCAAGAAAAATATATACAGTAAAGGGGGACTTTAAGGGTATTTGGGGAGTCAAGCTTGATAGAATAGCCAAGGACGAAGAAAGTTACAAAGTTAAACTCCCCACCCCCCAATTGGTCTCCGAACACAATTCAAAGTGTTGGTTATGACCTATAAAGCCCTTTATGGCAATGGACCAGGATACTTGCGGGACCGTCTCCTGCCTCATGAATCCCAGCGACCGGTCAGGGCGCATAGGGCTGGCCTCCTACGAGTCCCGTCTGTCAGGCAATGCCACCTGGTGGGACCTAGGGCAAGGGCCTTCTCTGTTGCTGCCCCAGCCCTCTGGAACCAGCTTCCCTCAGAGGTTTGTACTGCTTCCTCCCTCCTAGCTTTCCGGAAAGGGCTGAAGACACATCTATGCCGACAGGCTTGGGGCATGTGAGCTGTGCTCTGCCCCTGGGCCTAGGAATGTCCCTCCATCAGCGACTGTGAGCTGACTGTGTTTGTTTGCTGTATGAATGTGATTAATTTTATTGTATAATTTTATTGTATTTTTGTAAGCCGCCCTGGGTCCTAGGAGAAGGGCGGCATATAAGTTTAAGTAATAAATAAATGTAATAAATCACATTCTCCAATTAACACCTTTGGCTGTAGGACCCTGAATAGATCCCAAAAGGGATAACTGTGAACCACGGGTGGTCTAGTGTTGGTCGCTCCCTTGACAAAGGAGAGCACCATGGGAAGCTGAACCCAGGGCTCCAAATTGCCATATGTAAGCACCGTGGACAGAGCAGCCACTTGTCTGCAGATTGTATTGGGCGTCAAGCCCTTCTGGAGCCCTTCCAACAGATAATTCAAAATCTCTGGAATCGTTATCATCGATGGACTCAACTGTTGCTCCCCACACTGGGTACAGAAATTTTCCCATGTGGAATCATAAATCCTGTTAGATGAGGGTCTTCTTTAAGCCTGAATCACAGTAATGACGTCTGACGAGTAGGACTCTTGCTTCAGGAGCCACCGTTCAAATGCCAGGTGATCAACCGGAGCCACTGGGGCTCAGGGTGTTGTAGAATCCCCTGGCTGAGGGAGAGTCAACCTGGGGGTATCCTCCATGGAGGAGAGATCGAAAGACCCACGAGTTCGGCAAACCATGGCCATCTGGCCAATGTGGTGCAACAGTATCACCTCTGCTCGTTCCTGCAGTATCTTACGGATAACTGCCTGGGTCAGAGGAAGAGGAGGGAATGCAAATAACAGACCCGCTAGCCCACCAAACACTTGAGCAACTTGACCTTGGTTCCCACAAGAAAGTTATTGTTTTGTCTGGAACTGAAGAATGCATTTTCCCTCCCTCCAAAGTTGTGGCAAGCCGAAAAACGCAGAACGATGGCTGTGACCCAAAGTAGTTTTGTAGGTTTGACAGTCCTCAGGAACAGTTGTGAATAATAGTCATTTTGTCTTTCTCAACAGGCAGACCATCCTACGTAAACCAAGGCAGATTTGCTCTAGATTTCAGCATTCACCTGTCACGAGCAGAAGAGAAATAACCAACCAAGAAGGGCCTGGAACTTTTAGTAGCACACCCTTGTTTACCACTGACAAAAACTTGCAG
Source organism: Bothrops alternatus (assembly GCA_034064705.1). Lineage (NCBI taxonomy): Eukaryota > Metazoa > Chordata > Lepidosauria > Squamata > Viperidae > Bothrops > Bothrops alternatus. The sequence goes on along the minus strand of JARGCV010000234.1, from coordinate 578,616 downwards.
TGGTAAAAGATATCCTTGTTGCCTCTTCAACCACCCCCACTTTGTGTGATTTAGAGTCCAGCCTAAAATAGGAACCAACTATTTATTCAACAGAGTCGATAATATGGAAGAGATAAACGGCCAGGCCTTGTGTGATATGCTGCAGAAAGAAGTGAAAGAGCTGGCAAAGCCACCAAACATTCCCACATGGTGTCACCTTCCCCTCTTTTTTCTCTTCTGACTGTGCTTTGGATTTCATTTGAACACCGTCAGCAATCCAGCCTGCTCCAGGAAGGCAGTGGGGCAGTAGAAAGTTGAATTTCTACCCTGCTGATGTAAACAGCCACAGGAGACATTGATGAAACGGTGTCTTGCTGCAGAAAGAATCTGCCTGCTCCTGTGTTAAGAGCCTTAGTTTCAAAGTTCACAGTCCCACCCATTTGTTAATGCAATTATGGGACGGGACTGCCAGTCACAGCCACCGCAGGCTAAATTTGAAGATTTTCATGGCTTGGTTTAGAAACACCTTGGAGGGAAAATAAACTCTCTCTTGGACAATTTACTTCGAAGGAGTTGCAGAAAACTAACAGCCGTGTCCGATAAACCTTCATCTTGACCGTTTGTCTTAAGAAATGTATGCCATTTCATTTCATTCTAGACCAACATTTGGACTTTTTCTGGTGATGGGAGAGCTGTTAAGAGGTACTGAAGTGGAATGTGAAAACTATTTGTTGGTGAATCCATCAAATAGCCTCAAGGCATTATTATGGTTGTAGCCCAAAGAATTCAAAAGCAAGAACAGGTAATGAGGCTCTGAAGCTGGCTTTATTAGAATCTTCAGCTTGCATTCATCTATTTTTTATATATATCTTTACGCCCTGTCTTTCTCAGCCAGTATTTCTTTGAAATGCACAAGAAAGGAGTCGGACTGAATCCCACTGAAACTTGGGGAAACTGTTAGCTGCCAGGAGTATTTTTATGGTGCTCCTGAGCAGCAACTTGGTCTGAAGGGGGCCCCATAACGAAGAATAATCTTGAAAAACAGTGTTAAAGGAGAACAGAGTCACGATAATAATAGCATCTCAAAACTCGTCTAAGCAAATTGGGGTTGATTTTTGCAATCTCCAGGAAGAATTTTGGAGGCAGCAAAGGAAAAAAGAGGAATATAACATGTTCTTTATTATACTGTATAACGATTATTGTAGATGGTAGGGACTAGATAGATAGATAGATAGATAGATAGATAGATAGATAGATAGATAGATAGATAGATAGATAGATAGATAGATAGACAGACAGACAGACAGACAGACAGACAGACAGACAGACAGATAGGATTGAATGGATGGATGGATAGATAGATAGATAGATAGATAGATAGATAGATAGATAGATAGATAGATAGATAGATAGATATAGATGATATAGATATAGACACAGATAGATAGACAGACAGACAGATATGATTTGATGGATGATAGATAGATAGATACCGGTAGATAGATAGATAGATAGATAGATAGATAGATAGATAGATAGATAGATAGATAGATAGATAGATAGATAGATAGATAGATAGATAGATAGATAGATAGGATTGAATGGATGATAGACAGACAGACAGACAGACAGATATGATTGAATGGATGACAGACAGACAGATAGATAGATAGATAGATAGATAGATAGATAGATAGATAGATAGATAGATAGATAGATAGATAGATATAGACAGACAGACAGACAGACAGACAGACAGACAGATATGATTGGATGGATGGATGGATGATAGGTAGGTAGGTAGGTAGGTAGGTAGGTAGGTAGGTAGATAGATAGATAGATAGATAGATAGATAGATAGATAGATAGATAGATAGATAGATAGATATAGACAGACAGACAGACAGACAGATATGATTGGATGGATGGATGGATGATAGATAGATAGGTAGGTAGGTAGGTAGATAGATAGATAGATAGATAGATAGATAGATAGATAGATAGATAGATAGATAGATAGATAGATAGATAGATAGATAGATAGATAGATAGATAGATAGTGAAGCTTGAGAGAAAGGGCAAAGTTTAAGGAATGGGTCCAGAGCACTCCTGGGCTTATTTCAAAAGTGCACTGCAAAATTGCCAATGCCAAATTTGTGGTCTTAGAGAGAACTTGAAATCTCACAGCTCAGCTGACAAGCATTGCCAAAATGCAGCAACATATTCTAGCATGAAAAGGCTTCTTGATATGGACCTTATCAGTAATAGCGTTATGATTTTGAATTAGCTGTGTTTGCCATTCAAGCATATCAACAGTGCACTGCCTGAGGGATTTAGTGGGTGATATATCACAAAAAGCCTTGGCAACCCACCGTACAACATGTTCTATCCAGTTTTGGTCACCACGATGTAAAAAAGATGTTGAGACTCTAGAAAGAATGCAGAGAAGAGTAATAAAGATGATCAGGGGACTGGAGGCTAAAGCATACAAGGAACGGTTGCTGGAATTGGATATGTCTAGTTTAACGAAGAGAAGGACAAGGGGGGGGGACATGATAGCAGTCTTCCAGTATCTCAGGGGCTGCCCCAAAGAAGAGGCAGTTAAGCTATTCTCCAAAGCACCTGAAGGCAGGAGAAGAAGCAACGGATGGAAACTGATCAAGGAGAGAAGCAACCTGGAACTAAGGAGAAATTTCCTGACAGTGACAACAATTAACCAGTGGAACAACCGGCCTCCAGAAGCGGTGAATGCTCCAACACTGGAAGTTTTTAAGAAGAGACTGGACAGCCATTTGTCTGAAATGGTATAGGGTTTCCTGCCTGAGCAGGGGGTTGGACTAGATGACCTCCAAGGTCCCTTCCAGCTTTATTATTATTATTATTATTATTATTATTATTATTATTATTATTATTATTATTATTATTATTATTATTTAAGTTGGTAAAGTGGGGCAAAACTCACTTAACAAATGTCTCACTTAGCAACCAGAAATGTTGTAAGCCAAGGAGTTCCCATACTGATTGAACAGCAGAGAAACAAGCCTGCATCGTGATTTGGGTAAATGGGTAAAGTTGCAACCACTTTTTTTTTTTTGAAAGATTTCAGTTGAGGGTGGAACAGCTGAGGGTATTTTTTACTGCATTCGTGAAATTCTTGAATGACAAGAAACTATCAACTGATAAGCGCATAAGGCTGGCGACAGATGGGAGGAACACAATGCGCAGCAATTTGAACTCAGCCAGAACCAGCTTCCCAGAGATAAATCCTCAAGTGTATTGGCCCTTCTGTAGAGCTCTGCTCCTTATAGACTCTTAAAATTATGCCTCGCAATGGGGAATTGATGGTATCTGTTTCTCGCATAGCATCTTTGCGAGAAGAACAGAGGTGTCTATTTGTGCATAAATATTTGAGCCGCCCTGAGTCTGAGGAGAAGGGCGGCATATAAGTCAAAATAATAAATAATAATAAATAAATAAATGTTGGCAAAGAGCCACTGAAGGTTTTCCACCAGCAAGATTAGCAAGAATGTTTAAAAATATGTCAGATAGATGTTGGAAATGTAAACATAACATAGGCACATATTATCACATTTGGTGAACATGTGGGAAGGCAAAGGCCTATTGGAAAAAATATACATATGTGGTTAGAAAAAATATTGGGCGAACAAATGGATGTTAAACCTGAACTTTTTTTACTAGGCATTATGTCTGAAAAGACTAATAAGCAGAAATTATATTTCATTTTACACACCACCACAGCAGCGAGAATAATTTTTGCACAATACTGGAAGAATGAAGGACTGCCATCAGAGGAAGAAATAATCAGGAAAATACTGGAATGTGCAGAGATGGACAGATTAACTATGAGGTTGAAAGACAAAGAAGATACAGACTACTATCAAATTTGGAATTTATTTTATTCTTGGTTAGAGAAAAGAATGAAGGATTAGGAATTGAACATGTATTAGCTTAGCAAACTCCAGACAACTTGTTGATTGGAAAAATTAACATATGTTGATGAAAAAAATTAATAATATATGTGTATATATATATAAAAAAGAGCCACTGAAAGTTTTGAAGTTGTTGGATATAAGGCAGCTTTCTGTTATATATCGTGTCTTCAGCACATTTTGGACTCAACTGCAGAGCGAAAGCTTCGCTTTCAAGTCTGTAACAGAATCAGGAAGGCGTTTACAAGGTAGAACTGTTATTTCAAACGGACAGCACACCCCAGTATTTTGTATTTTTATGATCTATTCTAAATGCGGATAGCCCTTGACTCAGCCACAACTGAGCCCTAAATTGATCTTTCCAAGTGTGATGTTTCTTTAAGTGAGTTTTTGCCCCATTTCATGATCTTTCTTGCAACTTGCAACCGTTGTTAAATCAATCACTGCAGTTGTTAAGTAGCTAGAATGGAATGGAAGGGAATGGAAGGGAGTAGAATAGAATAGAATAGAATAGAATAGAATAGAATAGAATAGAATAGAATAGAATAGAATAGAATAGAATAGAATAGCATAGAATGGAATGGAATGGAATGGAGTGGAGTGGAGTGGAGTGGAATAGAATATGGAATGGAATGGAATGGAATGGAATAGAATAGAATAGAATAGAATAATAACTTTATTGTCACTTTGAATGTACACCAAGCGGTATGCATTAAAATGAAATTTCATTGCATTCAGCAATAAGAATAGGATTCCTTCCAGCATACATCATTTTAATAATATTCATTTTAGTTATTAACTAAGGTATTCATCAGTTTTGTTGTACGCCGCCCAGAGTCACTTGCTTTGTGGCTTACAGAGATGTAGCTTTGTGAGCTGTATAAATTTGACCAATAAATATATATATATATCCAGAAACAATACCTACCGTGTTAAGTTTTGAGCCTAGAAAAAAATTAGGTTGACTCTCTTTAAATCAGATATGTGCAAGGTCAACACCAAACATGACAACCTGGATTTGTACACTAGGCTAGCCTTGTTCGCGATTTCCTAATAACCACCGTTAACTAATCACACAGCCGCAGAATCTCTTTGCATCACAATTTCTCTGCAGATTTTTGGGCTAAATTTTGAGGCTAAATATTCTGGGCTTCTGGCCACGCTGCCTGGCGCTTGCCTGCCATCTAGTGGCCGAAGCCAGGTTTGCAGCTCCGCGTCTGGCCAGCCTAATTCAATCCAGGCATTAATTAATGAAATGCATTTAATTAACTGCTTTAATTAACGCTCCTTTTTCGCCCTCTCTCATTCGCAGCCCATCAGATGCGCTCCTCTCCAGCAGGGGATGTTGCCACCCAGCCCGAGCCGCAGAAGCAATCCCACTAGACGGCGGCTATGCCCGGGGCCGACATGGCCGACGGCTCTTCGGCTGCCCGCTTCCAACATGGCCGACCCCCCCCCCCGCTCGCCTTCCCTCCCAACGAGCGGAAGTCTCCCCAAAACTTCCGCCCGGCGACGGCCATTTGGCGAGCGCCCCTCGGAAGGCGCGTCCTTTCGCCTTTACTCAAGATGGCCGCAGACGCGTCGCCGACCCACGCGCCAGTGCAGACCACGTGAGCCGGAAGAGCCAATGGCAGCGCGGGAAGGGCGGGCGGCCTTCTCCTGGCAAAGGCGCCACTTCCGGGAAGGCCGCGGAGCCCTCGGGAGAAGGGCGATCGGCGAGAGGTGAGTCGGGCCGGGGCGAGGCCGCCGCTTCTCCGGCCTTGGGAAGCCTCAGAGGGCGCTGCGTCTCCTCTTCGCCCCCGCCGGCCGGTGGGGAAGAGCGGCGGACCTACCTCGCAGGGCTGTTGTGGGTGGGCAATGGGGGGAGGGGGTCTAAATTCCCCAAAGACCCCCCCAAGGGCTTCTGTGCTGGAGGAGGGCACAACGGGGTGAGGGTGGTGGAGGAAGACCTTCCTTCACCCACCCAGAAGCCTTGTTGCTCAGACTGGCCTACCTGGCAGGGTTGTTGTTGTGGGTGGCAAGCCCCATATGGCTGGAAAGGCAGCAATAAGGAGCCATCAATAGGGGTGGTGGGCTCGGGATATGGTGGTTGCTGCCCCCAGGGCTGCTCAGTTGGGGGGGAGGTTGGGGGGGGCTGCCCTCCTGCCTCAGTTTCCCTATGTTAAGCCTTAAGCCCTTAATGGGGTTGTGGGTTGGAGATATGCCGGTTGCTGCCCCCCCAAACTTGGGGGAGGGGGGGACTCCTGCCTCAGTTTCCCCATCTTAAGTCCAGGCACTTAATGGGGTTGTGGGTTGGGGATATGGCGGTTGCTGCCCCCTCCCCAAAGTTTGGGGGGGGACTTCTGCCTCAGTTTCCCCATCTTAAGCCAGGCACTTAATGGGGTTGTGGGTTGGGGATATGGCGGTTGCTGCCCCCTCCCCAAAGTTTGGGGGGGACTTCTGCCTCAGTTTCCCCATCTTAAGTCCAGGCACTTAATGGGGTTGTGGGTTGGGGATATGGCGGTTGCTGCCCCCTCCCCAAAGTTTGGGAGAGGGGGGGGAAACTCCTGCCTCAGTTTCCCCATCTTAAGCCCAGGCACTGAATGGGGATATGGTGGCTGCTGCCTCAGGGTTGCTTAGTGTCGTGGGTGGGTGGGTGGGTGTGGGGTCCTGCCTCAGTTTCCCTACCTTAAGCCCACTCCATTAAGTGCCTGGGCTTAAGATGGGGAAACTGAGGCAGGAGCCCCCCCTCCCCCAAGTTTGGGGGGGCAGCAACCAGCATATCCCCAGCCCACAACCCCATTAAGTGCCTGGGCTTAACATGGGGAAACTGAGGTAGGAGTCCCCCCTCCCTCAAGTTTGGGGGGGCAGCAACCAGCATATCCCCAACCCACAACCCCATTAAGTGCCTTGGTTTAACATGGGGAAACTGAGGCAGGAGTCCCCCCTCTCTCAAGTTTGGGGGGGCAGCAACCAGCATATCCCCAGCCCACAACCCCATTAAGAGCTTAAGGCTTAACATAGGGAAACTGAGGCAGGAGGGCACCCCCCCACACACACAAAAAATAACCCTCACCGCTGAGCAGCCCTGGGGGCACCAACCACCGTATTGCCTTCCCCGGCTCTGAAAAAGAACAGGAATGGGGCACCGTGGTTGGGATAGATGACCTCTGAGAGCCCCAGGCTATTTCACCAATTTGGGGTGGTTTCCCAAAGCCATTCCTGCAGTTTAGGGCCTTTCCACACAAGCACACATACACCCCTCTTCAGCACATAGCTGACCTTGGCTCTAATTGCAAAAGGCTCAGATCTGGTTAATTGGATGGATGGGAGACCACCAAAAGATCTTCTGGGTGTAGAAAAAAAAAGGTGCCAGAAGACTTCAGGAAATTAAAAATCAAGCTTGATTTGGTGGGGGGGGAGAGACACTTTATGTTCTAGCCAAGACTTTTTTTCAAAAAAAAATCATTTTCTGTACAATTAAACTCAGCTGTGTGCTTTGGAATAGCCTCCCATTCTTACAGCAACTTTGGGCTCTTGGCAGCTCATCAAACAGCATAAATGAATGTGAAACTGTATACAACCAAAACTGACACAAGGACAGTCGTGCGTGCAACACTGTCAGAATGATGTAAAAGCAGAATTGTTTCCTGAATTAGGGACCGTTTAATTATTTAAACCCCATTTCATTATGGAAATACTATTTTTCCACAGTAATACCGTATAACCAGGGAACAATTAACATTTACCCATATTCTGGTGGTTTGATTATGGTTTTTTTTTCTCTAATTTAATGTTTTGTCTCGTCTGTTGTACTGGATGCTTTATTTAAACTTATATTTGTGTTTGGAGCTATTGGGATAAATATAAAAAGCAGGCTTGCTAGAGCAATAGTCTTCCCCATAATGATGTATGGATATGAGAGTTAGACACTATGAATGGCTGATTGTAAGAAGAATTGATGCCTTTGAACTGTGGTGCCGCCATAAATTATGGCGTATATCGTGGACAGCCTCAGAAACTTAACAGAGAGGTGTTAAATCACATAAAACCAGACACATCACTAGAAGCTAAAATCATAAGACTATGTCTGATTTCCTTTGGCCAGGTTGCGCATGCAAATTCATTGGAGAAAACAATGATGCTAGGAATGGTTAGTGGAATAAGAAGGAGAAAGCAAAGAATATGCTGGCTTGATAACATCAAATCTGATACAAAGATGAACATCCAACAATTGAAAGACGCTGTGCTGGAGACCACTTGCCTATAAAGTCACCAAGAGTTGGACACGACTAAATGGTTAAAACATCAGTGATTTTGTGACTTTAGATAACGCTAAATAAATAAATAACCAGGCAGCAATACAGCAAATTTGTTATTTATATATTAAAAAAAATAGATGATTCTATTTAAAAACTGTTAACCATCAGAACCGCAACACTTTGACCTTCATTCTGGGTTGCCTTGTCTGTTGCAATAATTGTCATTTTAAGGTTACACATGGCATTACTCTTTGTGACATCATCCAGCTTTAGCACTTACTGCTTTGCTGTTAAGGACTGGCACAACCTAACTAGACCATGCTGTGAAACATTTAAGTCTCTTGCCTTCCTCTGCTGGCAGCTGCAGCTTTTTTCTTTAAAAACTCCAGAAGAATCAGAAGTCAACTCAGAGACAAAAAGGCTCCAATGATCTAGCTCTTGGGCATCTCGTTGGGTTTTTTAAAAAAAAAATGCATTAACAACGTAGCCTCCTACATGCCTGCTCAGATGTAAGTTACATAAAACCAAAGCTTGAAAAGAGAATATCTTGTTCTGAGTTTGCCTACCTACCAGCCAGTGTACTAGATTTAAAACCAAATTATTATTGAATAAAAACAGTGCTATGGAATCTTGTTAAAATGACATATTCAACTGGCACTTGTTCAGGAACTATTTATCTCTCTCTGGCAGAAGTATTCCTTTTATCTCAGTTACTATGAGCCTTATCTGTAAGAAGCATTCATCTTTCTGTTCTCTCTGACTATATACAAGAGAAACACCAATCAAACAAAATGTATCTGGCGTTTAGTTGAGGCTCGAAGTGAGGAGGGAAGAATGTTTACCAAATCAAACGTTTACAAAAACTAACACCTAATGTATGTTTATGTTCTATGACGAATGCCTCTTAACATGAGCTTATGCCTAATGTTGTTTGCTTTAATATTGATAAAGCGGATTGAATTTCTATCTCAGGTTATGAAACTTCTACCTCAGGATCTTTGGTTAGGGACTATAAAAGATTGCACTATTACTGAGACGAAGTTAACTCAGAAGCGCGAATGAATAATATGTGATAGACTAGATATAGTAGATAGTCCATATATAAGATTTACCTCAGGTCATTAAACTTTTACCTCAGGATTTTTGGTTAGGGATCATAAAAGATTGTACTAATACTGAGATGAATAATATGTGATAGACTAGAAACTGTGGATAAACTATAGAAAAGAGAAACACCAATCAAATAAAGTGTAACAGGCGTATAGTTGAGGCTTGATGTGAGGAGTGAAAAATGTTTGCCAAACCAGACGTTTACCAGGTGCTATGATGATTGATGCATACTACGATTTTATGTTCAATGCTGATTGTTTCAATAAAAGAATTTTTTTATAAAAAAAAAAAGAAAGAAAAAAAAGTTGTAATTCTAACAACTGTTGCAGGCACCGGGGCAGCTATAAACGGTTGTTGACTTTCTCAGTTTAATGTGAAATGCATGTTCTGCTAATATCCTACCAGCTGAATTTTATTTAAAACCCTATCAGGGACCCACCGGTTATTACTTCTCAATGAGAGAATCCTAAGCCACTGATATAACAGTACCCAATTATATGTCTCATATTCTAAGAACCAGTTTGATGGCATCTTTTATGCGTCCATAGGCAGTCTTGAAAAGATAATTAGGACTGGATCTAATTTATAATTGGATGGGAGATGAGTCAGAATTCCTCTTGACAGAAAGCTGCAAAACAGTAGTACAGGTCTTCAGGAATTGAGTATCCCAGAGTTTTCCAGTACAGTCCTGCTTCTTTTATGTCGGTGGTGTCCAACTTTGGCCACTGACTTGCGGACTTCTAGAATTGTGGATTTCGACTCCCAGAATTCTCCAGCCACGTAAAACAAGGATGGCCAACTTTGGACACATTTAAGACTTGTGGACTTCTAGAATTGTGGACTTCAACTCCCAGAATTCTCCAGCCATGTAAAACAAGGATGGCCAACTTTGGACACATTTAAGACTTGTGGACTTCCCTCCCAGAATTAAACTCTGGGAGTTGAAGTCCACGGGAATTGAAGCGCCAAGGTTGGACACCCCTGTTTTACATCATCATCATCCTCTATTGCAGACCTCTGATTCCTTGCAGTTGAAATTGTGTTTTCATGCCGTTTTGCTTTGCTCACTGCTTTTCTGGATCAGGCAAAGGCACTGGGTAGTAATTGCCTCCTTTCCCGTTGTCGCAGGCAGCTTTTGTCGTTGACTTGGTTCCCGCAGCCATGCTGGTAGCAAGGATGGCGTGCCTTCGGGCTCTCTCCGGCCACAGTCTGCGCTCTGCCGTTGCTCAGATTTCCCCCGCCGTGAGGAATTCCTCCCTCAAGACCAAGCAATGGCTCACGCAGCCTTACCAGGTCAGTCTCTCCGGAATCTCGCCCTCCCTTTATTATTTCCTTTGCTTTCAAGCACGGGTCCTCACAGTTGTTTTTGTTAGGCATTATAAAAGACTGCACCACCACAGAGATGAACTTAATACTGAACTTGATTACAGCAGCAAGACTGTTGGTGGGACAATATTGGAAGACGCCAGAATTACCATCTATCGAGGAATGGACTTTGAAAGTTATAAATTTGGCAGAAATGGCTAAAATATCCGCATATTTGAAGGATCACTCAAATGAAAGATATATGTTGGAATGGAAAAAATGGATAGAGTACATACAAGGGAAATATCAATCTAAGAAATTACATTTAGCATATAGTTAAATTTTTACATGTTGGATTGAAAAATATAGTTAAATTCTTATTGGGATTTATGTAACAATCTTGTTTAGTTTAGTGGGTTTTCTTGTGTTTTATCCTGTATTCACTTTGGGAAGTCGGGGGGGGTTGGGGGGGTTTATAATCTACTCAACTGCAATATTAGTATTATATAAGAATGATATAATTTTTGATAAAAAAGGGTTGCTCGGGCAGTACCCCGAAACCACATCTGGATTGGTTGGAGATGGAGGAGTGAAGGATAGAAGGGAAGTAGGTAGGCTGTAGGAGATGGATGGAGAGAGAGGGAGGGAGAAAGGGTAGGGGGATAGAAGTTGAAAGAGGGAGGAAGGAAGAAGGGGATGTGGTGGAGGGGGTGCTGCCGAGTAATACTCATGGTTATCTTAATTACTTTATGTAAATTTTCATGTTTTCTTTTGCGTTGGAAAAAGTTGTAAACGATTGTATTAAGTTGAGTGGTATTTAATTTTATTTTTTATGCTTATATTTATAATTATAAAATTAATAAAATATTTATATAAAAAAAGCACGGGTCCTCGGTGCCAGCACCTTGTGGAACTGGGCTGAGCTTGAAACAGCTAAGCAGACTCGGCCCGGGAGAGAACCTGGAAGAGAGATCACCGGAAACCCTACACTGGAAGCTAAAAACCAAAGGAAAAAGGGAAAAAAAGAGGTGTGCACAGGACTGACCCTGCAGACCTCTTATCTTTCTGGTTGTGACGGAAGGAGTGGGACTCTGGTTGCCCCAATTGTCTGGATAATGTGGCCCTACGCAGCTGCATCGGAGACTTCGCGCTTAACCCTTGTCAGTTCCTCAAAAGGGATTGTATGTGTTTGCAGGGGCTGAAAACGGCACTAGATTTAACTTCCCTGATCAGCCGAGTCACAAAGCCTCTCAGCTGGTTTCAAAGTGTAGTATTTATTCCTCCAGAATCCGTCCTTTTGTGTTTGTGCGTGCCACCAAAGGAGATTTCTCACGCACATCTCCCTCTAAAAGAATCCTCAACCTGATCAGTGTTCCTTCCAGAGGCTGGGAGGTGCAGCAGTCATCTAATGTTTTCTTCAGATCTCTAGAATTCACCTTCCCTGATTTTTTGTTTGTTTGTTTGTTTGTTTTAATCATAGGGCTATGCCTCCAGGGTTCGGACAGGAATACGCCAAAGAAAAGCTGGTGAAGAACTGAAAGAAGCAGCTTTTGAGCCATCGATGGAAACAGCCTTTAAAAGTAGGTGTCCATATATATCTGTGAGGATATGAACTCTTTGCCAGAATCTGGATAGGCATAAGTCAGTAGGGTTCTGTGTTTTTTCCACTCTAGTTGATCTAAGTTCTGATTAAAAAACTCACACTGTGCAAACAAAGCATGCAGTCTGATTGCAGATTAAACACTAGCCTTGGGCAGAATTGGGCGCTGAAGTAAGCAAAGGTCTTTCTTGTGGCAGCCCCTCAAATACTGGAATACCGCTATTGTGTCCCCTCTAGTTCTTCTCTTAAGTAAGTCAAGGGCTATGACATGGTTCCGAAAAGAAGCAGCTTTTCAAAGAACTTTGAGGCTTATTTACCTTAAAGAATCCTTTTATTCCTGCATAGCTTCGGCACACACGAAAGTTAAGCCAAAAACTGAATCCTCCCCCAAGCATAATTCACTCCTTCATTCTGCAATCACCAATCACATTCTCCAATTAAATTAAAGTGAAGTGTGAAGTGCCCCTCCCATTACAGCTGACCTTGGCAATGCTGTGCTGAGATAATTGTTATGGTTAGCTAGCATATTTTCCCATCCACTAGGCTAGTATTGTCTGCTTTAACTCTAGAAGTGATATGCAGGCTAAATAAAACATGTTTGCTTCTTCATATATGGCAAGCAAGAACATCTGTTGTTAGCAGTCTTGACAGGCTACCTGTAAAGTGGGCCCTGAGCAGAAACCGTTAGGGAATTGTGTCGGTGAGAAACTCATTTCAAGTTAATTGCTGTTTGCTCTTTCTCAGTTCACCAGACAGGACGATGGATCGTGGCTGGGGGTGCTGCTGTCGGTCTCGGAGCCCTCTGTTATTATGGGCTGGGGATGTCCAATGAAATCGGTGCGCTGGAAAAAGCCGTGTAAGCAGTTTATTTCTAATAGGAACCATTGATGGAGCGTCTCTCGGCGCAGTTGGCTTTCCAGAACCTCAGGAGATATGGATCTGTTTTAAGTGACCTAATAGCTATATCCTGGCCAGAAGTCCGTAAGGGAGAAAAACATGGCATATTCATCTCGCAATTAAAGTAATTACAGTCAAAATCAATGTATGGATAGCTCTGAGCACACGCTGGAGAAATGTAGTGGAAGGTGATTTGCGATTCGGAACCTAACGATAATATATTTTTAAAGATTCGCTTAAATTACTTCGGGGTGGGGTGGGGAAACACCTCACAAAGCTGTGTATTGATTTAATCATCATGCCAAGAACTGAGTTTGCTGAGTGGAAAAGCTTTGGGTGGGGGGGGGGAGAAATAAATCTTTTTTTAAAAAAACAAGTTTTATTTTTATTTTTTATTTTACAAACCAGTGCTTAAGAATCAACGTGGTGGCAGGGCAATCAATTGTCCACGAACAAAGTCACACTCATAAAATTCAGATTAAATCATTAAAAACTCCCTCTCTTTTCCCTCTAGTAACATTTTATATTCAAGTTAATATATTTCAATACAACTAAGTCAGTCATAACAATCCTCAATAATCTTTCATCTAAATCAGCGGTCCTCAACCTGTGGGTCGCGGCCCCATTTGGGGTCGAACGACCATTTCACGGTCGCCAAACACCGCAGTCCGCCATTTTTTTCCCCTTTTCCCCTCGGGCGGCGCAGGGGGCAGCACCGCGCATGCGCGGGGTAGGTCAGGGTCGCACTGCGCATGCGCGGCGCAGGTCGGGGTCGCAGCTTGAAAAAGGTTGAGAACCGCTGCCCTAGACATATGAATGGAAGGTGCTTAATGACTATATTCTTATTCCAAATGAACTTCCCTTAACTTTTGTGACATCATCCTGTAAATGATAATGCGGTCGCGTGGTCGAAATTTGGACGCTTGGCAAATGGGTCACATTCATTGGCGGTCGTAGTGTCCCGGGGTCACGTGACCGCCTTTCGCGGCCTTTTGACGAGAAGAGTCAAGAGGGAGGCCAGATTCACTCAGCAACTGTGTTGTTTAAAAATGCAGCAAGAAAGGTCGTCAAGTGGAGCAAAACTGACTTAACGAATCTCTCGTTTAGCCACAGAAACTTTGGGCTCAGGTGTGCTCGTAGGTTGAGGACGCCCTGTATAATGAGACCAACGTGTAATCCGAGGAAAGGGCCTAGATTCTTGCCCTGGTTGTGTCGAGGAATGCTTATTTCCGTGTGTTTTCTGTGCTTTTCCAGGATTTGGCCCCAGTACGTGAAGGACAGGATTCGTTCCACTTACACGTACTTCGCCGGGAGCGTGGGCTTGACCGCCTTGTCTGCGGTGGCGGTCAGCAGATCCCCTGCCATGATGGGGCTGATGATGAAGGGCTCCTGGCTGGTAAGGCCTTCTCTCCCTGGCCCCAACTGATCCTGTACAGAGGAGAAAAAACAACTGTATATTTATTTATTATTTATTTATTAATTAAATTTGTATGCCGCCCCTCTCCCAGGACTCGGGGCGGCTCACAACAAGAACATAGACAGTATAGGTATAGACTTTGGGTTTCCCCCCCAAATAAGATCGGGTCTTATTTTAATTTTTGCTCCAAAAGGTGCATTAGGGCTACATATGGGGAAATACGATAGTAAATGCATCCGTCTGGCTGACGATCTTAACTGGGGCTTATCTTTTGGGGTGTCCTGAAAAATCATAATCAGGGCTTATTTTTCCAGTTGGGTCTTATTTGGGGGGAAAATTAGGTGAAATATGGCTTAATGCCAGTGTCTGCGAGAGGGATCTCAGAGTCCTAGTGGACAGCCACTTAAATATGAGCCAATAGTGTGCGGCGGCAGTCAAAACAACCAGCGCAGTCCTAGATTGCATTAACAGAGGGTTAGAATCAAGTTCTAGTACCGCTTTACAAGGCCTTAGTAAGACCACACTTGGAATCACACAATAGGGACAAGGGGGCACTCCCTAAAGCTCATAGGTAAGAAAGTGAGGACAAATAAAGGGAAATATTTCTTCACCCAGAGGGTCGTTGGTTTATGGAATTCACTTCCAGAAGGGGTCGTGACAGCTGTCAGCCTTGACAGCTTCAAGGCAGGGCTAGATAGATTCATGGAGGCCAAGTGTATCGGTGGTTATTAAAACAGATGTCCATATGCCGCCTCTATGTTGGTTGAGGCAGGCAGGATTCCCTTGAGTACCATTTGTTGGGGGTCAAGGGAAAGGGAGGGTTTTGCCTTCTCTTTCTGCTCAAGATCCCCATGTACAATTGGTGGGCCACTGTGTGACACAGAATGCTGGACTCGATGGGCTTTGGCCTGATTCAGCATGGCTCTTCTTATGTTCTTATGAATACTGCATCCAGTTCTGGTCACCACCATATAACAAAAAAAAAAATGTTAAGACTCTGGAAAGAATTGCAGAGAAGAGCAACAAAGATGATTAGAGGGTTGGAGGCTGAAACATACAAAGAACAGGAATTGGGTATGTCTACTCTAACGAAAAGAAAGACTAGGGGGGTGACACGATAGCAGTGTTCCAGTATTTGAGGGGCTCCTACAAAGGTGAGGGGGTTCAAACTATTTTCTAAGGCAGGACAAGAAACCATGGATGGAAACGGATCAAAGAGAGAAGCAACCGGGAACTAAGAAATTTCCTAACGCTAAGAGCAATCAACCAATGGAATAGCTTGCCTTCGGAAATTGTAGCCGATCCATCCCTGGAGGTTTTTAAGAAGACACTGGACAGCCACTTGTCTGAAATGCTCTAGGGCAGGGGTAGGCCACCTTGGCTCTTTTATGACTCGTGGACTTCAACTCCCAGAATTCCTGAGTCAGCCATGGCTCAGCTTGGAAACCTCTCCCTTTCTCCTCAGCATGGCTGGCTCAGGAATTCTGGGAGTTGAAGTCCACGAGTCATAAAAGAGCCAAGGTTACCTACCCCTGGTCTAGGAGGCTCACCGCTTAGAACAGGAGGACTTAGGATAGGGGTAGGCAACGTTGGCTCTTTTATGACTCGTGGACTTCAACTCCCAGAATCCCTGAGCCAGCCACGCTGAGGGGAAAGGGAGAGGTTTCCAAGCTGAGCCATGGCTGACTCAGGAATTCTGGGAGTTGAAGTCCACAAATCATGAGGGGGCCATAGTTCCCCCATGCTGGCTCAGGAATTGGTTCTCCAGAAATATTTTGCAGCGCATACAATGCCTACCAACCAGTACAATGTAATTTGTCTACAATCACACAGCCTGCTTGATCCTAAATCTGAATCAGTAAATACAGTTCAGACCCAAACAAGCCATATTCTGGCTGAATGGGATTGTCCACTTCACACAGCAAGTAAGATGACTCTTTCCTCAGAAGACTAACATTTACCCAGGATCTTTTTAGTCCACTTAAGGCAGGGGTAGGCCACCTTGGCTCTTTTATGACTCGTGGACTTCAACTCCCAGAATTCCTGAGTCAGCCATGGCTCAGCTTGGAAACCTCTCCCTTTCCCCTCAGCATGGCTGGCTCAGGAATTCTGGGAGTTGAAGTCCACCAGTCATAAAAGAGCCAAGGTGGCCTACCCCTGAGTTAGGAAGACAGCTTGTTTGAAGACCCTTGCCCTAGACCAGGGGTAGGCAACCTTGGCTCTTTGATGACTGGTGGACTTCAACTCCCAGAATTCCTGAGCCAGCCACGCTGAGAGAAAAGGGAGAGGTTTCCAAGCTGAGCCAGGCTGGCTCAGGAATTCTGGAGGTTGAAATCCATGAGTCATAAAAGAGCCAAGGTGGCCTACCCCTGGTCTAGGGCAAGGGTCTTCAAACAAGCTGTCTTCCTAACTCAGGGGTAGGCCACCTTGGCTCTTTGATGACTGGTGGACTTCAACTCCCAGAATTCCTGAGCCAGCCACGCTGAGGGAAAAGGGAGAGGTTTCCAAGCTGAGCCAGGCTGGCTCAGGAATTCTAGAGGTTGAAATCCATGAGTCATAAAAGAGCCAAGGTTGCCTACCCCTGGTCTAGGGTCTCCTACTCAAGCAGGGTGTTGGAGTAGAAGACCTCCGAGGTCCCTTCCATTATTCTACGTTCTGTGAAACACCTCTGGGAGACATCTACAGCCTCTCCTTAACCGAGCTGGCCCTTCCTAGCTTTCCATGAGACCTTCTGCGGCCTCTGGCATCCTAGAACTACTTGAGAAGTTTTCACAGGACTTAACGAAGCTGCTTTAGGGACCTCCCAACTCTTTTTGACTATCATGACGTTGTCCGACTCATGGCGGTTCTGGTGGGCCAGGTCTCTCCACATCTTCCGCTCTTGCCCTGTTTTCTTTTGAGTTGTTCTATGTCCTGGCTGGTGTCAGCTTGGGTGGTG
Source organism: Bothrops alternatus (assembly GCA_034064705.1). NCBI lineage: Eukaryota > Metazoa > Chordata > Lepidosauria > Squamata > Viperidae > Bothrops > Bothrops alternatus. Next base: position 561,180 of record JARGCV010000234.1, on the reverse strand, counting down.
CCCAACCCCTTTTGCGGAGGGCTTCACCAAATCCACCTGTTTCGGTTCAAAGGCTTTCGATTCAAGTTTCAAACATTGGGAAACGTTTATCCTTCCTAAACTCAACGTTTTCCCTAATGGTATATCTTTAGTCATTGCTGTAGGTTAATTGGCTAGGGTGAAAAGCCCCTTTGAAACTTTAGTTAATTGCCTCTCCGTTCGCTGGGCATTTCCAGGGAACTAATTAGAGCAACATTATCATTAAATATTAACTTAATATTTAAGGGCCAAGCAATATTAAAGGGCTTGCCTCCAGCATAACACAACGGCATAAATTAAAAGATAAGCTAGGAAATCATTCACAGTCAGCGTTTCTCACCCTTGGCAGCTTGGACGATCTGTGGACGTCAACTCCCAGAATTCCCTGGGCTGGCTGGAGAATTCTGGGAGTTGAAGTCCACAAATCTTCCCAAGTCGCCGAGGTTGAAGAACACCGGTCTAAATTCTCTATGCAGTTCCTGTTTTGCTTTTGTAATTTCTGATGAGGGTTAGCACGTTTGCAAGCCGAAATCCTTCAAGGAGGCAATCTGCATGAATGTCTTGTGTAAAATATTGTTATCAGAAATTCAAAACACTGTTCTTTCCCCCCCCCTCCCCCCAAAGCTGATTAGAACCACTCATTTGCTTATTTTATTTTTACCCATTTCTTAAATTTTGATGCCGCCAGGCGAGGCGACTCGCTGCAGCTACGGGTGATGAAAAGTAGAAAAATAATCAGAATATTAAAACATTAAAACTGCATAGCTTTGCTATAGCTGAATCCCTTGTTTAGGGATACCTCCAGCAAGGATGATATTTTGGGGAATGGATCAGAAATGCCAGACTTTTTTTTTTTTGCGCCCTATTTGACGATTCAGCTGTGTCCACAAGAGGGCACGGTAGTTATTTTTAACTATTGTAAGTTTGTTTAATATGTACACATGCTTTTCTGCCATGAAGAGAATAACCAGCTCTGGGACTCTTGTCCTTTACTCAAAGTAACTTAACATTTTTCCAAAATGTTTAGTTTCAGAAGAGGGTTTATATCCCTAGAAGGAGCAGATGCTCTAAACTCAAACAATTCAGGAATAGCCAGTCTTCTTCCCATTTTCTGATAAAAGTAATATGATGAGTCTGCGTTAAATAGGTGTAGTTTTAGATCTCTGCCTCAAATTATCTGTATGTTTTGGAGACATATTGGGCTATAGACACGAGACCAGAATAATGGCATGTCAGAGTTGGAAGGGACCCTTGGAGGTCTTCTAGCCCAGCCCCCTGACCAAGCAGGAGAGCCTCTACCATTTCAGGCAAGTGGCTGTCCAGCCTCTTAAAAACCTCCAGTGTTGGAGCATTCACCACTTCTGGAGGCAGGTTGTTCCACTGGTTAATTGTTCTAACTGTCAGGAAGTTTCTCCTTAGTTCTAGGTTGCTTCTCTCCTTGATCGGTTTCCATCCGTTGCTTCTTGTCTTGTCAGAACAGGTGGGAAATTAATTGAGATCACTGAGGTCATATTAATCTAGGGAAACACCCCAACAGCGCAGTATTAAGGCGAGCGCGGCTTGCCAAGCCCTTGATCCAAATGAAATAAATGTAGAGCCATGTTTTGTTTGCAGGCCATTGGCGCCACCTTTGCGGCGATGATCGGAGCCGGCATGTTGGTTCGATCCATAGATTACGAACAGAGCCCGATCCCCAAACACGTGGCATGGATGCTGCATGCAGGTAATTGGTGTTTCTGGAATTTTGTTTTAAAAACCCGTTGGCGTATTGGAAAAATCCCCACCCGACGCTGTCCTGTATTTTGCTTTTTTACATTTATTTTATTTTATTTTCTGAGATCCTTCTTCAGCTCAAGCCCAGCTTGTTGAGTTAGCAGCCTTGCAAGGCAAGAAATGGGCACAGCCTGGAGCAGCGGTACCCCACCCTGTTCAACGGGATGTATACCCATCACCTGAACCTCATTCTGAGAATAACTGCTTGCCTGTAGAATTGGTAGCTGGGCTGTACAATTTTAGCGCCTCGCGTGAGAAGCCTTTCTGCACGCTCTGCCACATGGCCTATGGAGAAGAAAAAATTAAAAGGGGGCAAGTGAAAATTAACCATGCTGGTTTTAAGACTCTCCCAAGGTTGTGTTTAAACCTACAATCCCACCCATTCCCAATGCCACGTGAGATATTCTGTTTATTGTATTCTTTCCTTATATATCTATATATATTTTCCCCCAAAAGATGTGAAAATTGCCAGACCTCTGCGACATTCGGGGTCAGGATGCAGGGCCCGTTTGGTTTAGTCCTTTAAAAAAAAAATCACAATAAATAATAACTGAGGGGATCAACAAAGCTGCCACAGTTTTTCTCTTTCTTTCTTTCTTTCTTTCTTTCTTTCTTTCTTTCTTTCTTTCTTTCTTTCTTTCTTTCTTTCTTTCTGCCCAATTTACACCAGTCTCTCTTTCTCCGCCTAGGTGTCATGGGTGCAGTGGTGGCTCCTCTGACTCTCCTGGGTGGCCCCCTCCTCATCCGAGCCGCTTGGTACACAGCAGGGATCGTGGGGGGGCTGTCCGCCGTAGCCATGTGCGCCCCAAGTGAGAAGTTTCTGAACATGGGAGCCCCCCTCGGCGTGGGCCTGGGACTTGTGCTCGTTTCTTCTGTGGGTGAGTTGACCGGCTCTCCTAAGAGATGGCCAAAAGTTCTGAATTGGCTGCTTGATGCAGGGGTAGGCCACCATGGCTCTTTTATGACCCGTGGACTTCTGAACAAACTTGGCGTGGGATAATTCCTGTCATTTTGTGGTGGGTAGACAAAAAAACTTAATTTTTTCCCCCCTTGGACGTGTCTTCCAGGATCGATGTTCCTGCCTCCGACTTCCATCTTGGGCGCGGGCATGTATTCTATCGCCATTTACGGGGGGCTGGTCCTTTTTAGCCTGTTCCTGCTTCACGACACCCAGCAAGTTATCAAGCGTGCAGAGAGTCAGCCGTACCTGGTGGTTGGCATGCGGAAATACGATCCCATCAACGCGTAAGTGTCGCTTTTCGCTGGAGGTACCGCAAGCCGAGCCTCCGATGGGTGTAACACAGACCCCGGGGAGAGATCCATGGCTGGCGAGTTGTGCGCCATCTTGTTGAAAATAATAATAATAATAATTCTCATTAAAAACACAGCCCTTGGGCCACCCAAAAACCTTGCCAACCCCTGTCTTGGATTTGCCATTGAAAACAGGAAGTTTGAAATGTCTTTTGTGGGCATATGATCAGGTATACAGAATAACAAAAGAGTTGGAAGGGGGCCCTGGAGGTGGTCTTGTCCAACCGTCTGCTCAAGTAGGAGACACACCATTTCAGACAAAATGGCTGTCCGGTCTCTTCTGTCCAGTCATGGAGTACTGACAGCTTCTGGAGGCAAGTCGTTCCACTGACTAATTGTTCTCACTGTCAGGAAATTTCTCCTTAGTTCCAGGTTGCTTCTCGTTTCGTTTCCATCCACTATTTCTAGTCTCGCCTTCTGGTGGTTGGCTGAAATCCCTTTGCATTTCAGCCTGATTAAGAAGGCCTGTGAAAAAACTGGGGGAAAAAAAAGGGCAACAAGAATGATCAAGTAAATGGAGCGCCTCCCTTATGAAACCAGATTGCAACGCCTTGGTCTCTTCAGCCTTGAAAGACGGCGTTTAAGGGGTGACTTGATCGAAGTGTATAAAATCATGCATGGGACAGAAAAGGTGGATAGAGAAAAATTCTTTTCTCTATCACACAATACCAGGACAAGGGGGCACTCCCTAAAGCTCGTAGGTAAGAAAGTGAGGACAAATAAAGGGAAATATTTCTTCACCCAGAGGGTCGTTGGTTTATGGAATTCACTTCCAGAAGGGGTCGTGACAGCTGTCAGCCTGGACAGCTTCAAGGCAGGGCTAGATAGATTCATGGATGGAAAGTGTATTGGTGGTTATTAAAACAGATGTCCATGTGCCGCCTCTATGTTGGTTGAGGCAGGCAGGATTCCCTTGAGTCCCATTTGTTGGGGGTCAAGGGAAAGGGAGGGTTTTGCCTTCTCTTTCTGCTCAAGATCCCCATGTACAATTGGTGGGCCACTGTGTGACACAGAATGCTGGACTCGATGGGCTTTGGCCTGATTCAGCATGGCTCTTCTTATGTTCTTATGTTATTATGTTAGTGGATACTCTTTAAGAAGGATTGCACAAACCATGTTAGTCTGACCTGTTTTCAGTCTGACCAAGACATCCCATTTCAAATGTAAATCTGCCATCGTCTGTACAAATGGGGTGTCTTTTTTCCGCATCGTAGCATTTCTACACAGGAGATAGATGTTTTTTTTTCCAAGTTTTGACAAGTTTCTTTCTTACTTTGTAATAGCTCGAGGTGAGCCTCTTGCCGTCCTTTTCATGATTGTTATTAATGCCTTAATGATTGTTTATTAATTTATCGGTAATTGCATATTAACGATTGTTCAAAAGCCAGCCTGTTACTGCTTAAAATTTAAATTCAGTTCAGACCCAGCAGATTCTGTCTTTAAATCCAAAGCTTGGTATGGACTGTTAAATGAGAGCTTTTCTGCAACCTTAACAATTTGAAGATGTGTTCATGCCAGCTGGGGAATTCTGGGAGTTGAAGCCTTCAAGCTGCCAAAGTTGAGAAACAGTGGTTTATTGCATTAACACTGAAACCATAGTCTGTGTCATTTGTATTTTATCTGTCTTAGCTATTTAGCTATTAATACACTGCCCATCTCACTAATGTCTGAGTGGTTTACAAGTTTTTTTTTTTTAAATGTATAGATTAGTATTTTTCAACTTTGGAAAACTTAAGATGTGTGGACTTCTGCTCCCAGAATTCCACAACCAGAAATCTACACTGGTATAGATCAGTAATTTTCCAGTAGGTTTTTCAGAGCTGGAAAAAAACGTATGGGCACATCAGCTAGTAAAAAATAATATTGAGTAGTTGACTTTATTGAGGAGTAGTTGACTTTATTTGCAAAAGAACAGCTTTAGTTGAAAGAACACAGAACAGTTCAGCAGTTCCGAAAACTGTTGAAAACACATTTATGCAGACAGGTTTGGGGCGTGTGAGCTACACTCTGCCCCTGGGCCTTTGATTGTGACTGTGTGTTGTATGTGTGAAATAAATTACCTAGTTTTTATACTGTAAATTAGTAATTTTAATTGATTTTATGTTATGTTTTTTATACTTGTATTCTTGTTGTGAGCCGCCCTGAGTCTTGGGAGAAGGGCGGCATATAAGTTTAATAAATAATAAAATAATAATAATAATAATGACATTCTTCTACATAACAGTCAAATACATGTTTTCTGGCTGAACTCTCTCCAAGGAATCTTGTGTCCTCTTTTCCAGGTGTATGGGCATTTACATGGACACCCTCAACATCTTCATCAGAGTGGCTACCATGCTTGCTGGCGGTGGCGGCAGGAAGAAGTAGATGCAGCTGCACTGACAGGTCACCAGTCAGTTTCTCTCCTTAGTGCAAACTAGAATAAAATGTTCATTGCGTCCAAGCAGCTTTCCTATAGATGTTTGATATTCTAAGTACTGAGTCTTGAAGTTCTTCTTGGTCAGCATGACTTAGGTCCTGGTTTCCAGTTGTAATTTGTAAAGCATCCAGTGGAAACCAGTTTGCACAGACCACTCAAATCGCTTTACTTGGATTGGAGAGGTTTTTGAAATGGAAAAGAAGTGCATATCAATAAATCTACATTTATAGCAACTGCTAAGTTCTCTTCTCCTTTCAAAAGGTCTGCCACTCTGGTCTGGCGTCATAGGCCTGGAAGACCATTTATGCTGTTTAGCAAGAATTGAATTCAGCTATGGATTCAGAAACTATAAAATCATTTCAATGGAAGATCAGGAAGCTATCCAAGCATACTTGCTACCTGAAATTGGCTTATTTTGGAACAGACCTCCTGGTGGAAATTTGATGTAGAGAGGAACAGTGGAGAATAGCAAAGAATTCTTTGTGGGGCTGTGTTCTGACCCGAAATCAGGAGGGGCTCTCATCTTCAGCCATGTTTTTTTTTCTCAAAATCCTCTTACCACAGCGTTTCTCAACCTTGGCAACTTTACGATATGTGGACTTGAACTCCCAGAATTCTCCAGCTAGCGTTGCTAGCTGGAGAACTTTGGGAGTTGAAGTCCACACGTCGTAAAGTTGCCAAGGTTGAGAAACACTGCTCTACCAAATACTAGCGTCTAGCTGGCCCTTCCTTTTGATCACTGGATAGGGATTTCTAAAAGAATATTAAGCGGGACTCTACATGTAATTCCAGAATTATCGGCTGGGGGGAAAAACAGTTGTACGTAAACCTATAAGAGAGAAAATGCATTCAAAATGATGTGAAGCTCCCAGCTTTTGTAACACTCTCATTTCGTTCACAGATACAGCAATTCTGCAATGTATAGTATCAATCTATGTTATCAGGTCTTAATAAATGAAGTCCTTGCACAACATTTCATGAGTCTTGTTGTCTTTGAACACACTAGAGCACAGCTTCTTTGAGATCCACTGGGAGAGCCACACAACTTCCCAAATTGTCCAACGACATGGGCACCTTAGTAGATGCCAGATTAGAAAATATTGCTCCATTGATACTTTAATTAAGTTATAGATGTAATCCTACTAAATAGACCATAGTGAGATCTAGGTATAACCAGACCTTAGTGCAATAGCTTCACTATGTCTTAGATAAAATTTCCACTGTGTTCTATGCAGAAGGACTCAAGCTGTACTTACAAAATGAGCAATATATAAATGGAATTAGCAACGGGCCTTCCATCTATTGTGGAAACAGAATTGTGTGTATCGGCACTTCTGATGCACCCCAAAATGGATATTGTTTTGCTGCCTTGGTAAAAAAAAAAAAAAAATACAGTTGAGAAAGCTAAACCTATAGTCCAGGAATATGAATACAGCCGTATCAATCTAACATGTCGATTCAGCACAGTATCGATTCTGTAACTAAATAGTCTTGCAGAAAGAGCCTAACTAGTGGAAGAAATTGCAGTATGCAATTGTAACTTGTGACCACATTTCAATTTTGATCATGTGACCACGGGTGGTGCAACAGTCGTAAGTGTAAGGTCCTGCTTCAGCTAGCACTCCCAAGAAAACACAATGCTTGAAACCGGCATTGTTCCAACAGGAACTTTTATTGAGAGGTAGTGAAAGCAGAAAGGCAAGGCAAGATCTGAAGAATTCCCGCGCAAAACGTTACATTAAAAACTCTCCTTCATAAGACCCTGCCCAGTGCCCAGTTCTCCAGTTCGTTTCTAGCCAATCCACAGGTGAGAAGTTGTTATGGGAACCGGAGCAATGAGAGATGGTTCCCACGCATCATCTTTACAACAGAGTGGAGATAAGGCATATGGCCCCTGGTACATTCCTCCCCCTTTTCACACTCAACAGAGATACATCAAAGATGGAGAGAACAAAGTAAAGGAAATACATCTGTGAGCCCCCCCTCCCAACGGGGAAAATTCCTCCCATCGGAATGGCAGAGCCCCAAAAATATGAAATGAAGGCATCCTGACTAAGTGTGAAAAACAGTCATCGGTCACTTTTTTTAATGCCATTGTAGCTTCAAACAGTCACTGAACAAACAGACTACCTGTAGTTGTTATAAAATTGGGGTTTTGTATCTTTTTTTTTTAAACAAATTTTATTGGTTTTTCCATTTTACAAACAAGTGCTTAAGAAACAACGTGGTGGCAGGGCAATCAATTGTCCACCAAACAAAGTCATACTCCTAAAGTTCAGATTAAGTCATTAAAAACCTCTCTTTTCCCTCTAATGACATATTCAAATTGATATATTTCAATACAATTAAATCAATCATAACAATCCTCAACAATCTTTCATCTAAATAAATCCACAAATCCAGATCCTGTGTTAAGTTGTGACTATTTCACTTGCTATATTCCATATTTCTAATCTAAATACCTAGTTAACACTTCGGGAGTCTCCCCATAACCTTTTCCCTTAACATATTCAATAAACATTTATTAATATCATTTCTTCTTTTTTCCTATTCCTCTTCCATTACAAAATGACTATCAGTTCTAATAAGAAAAGAAAATGTTAGTTCAAATCAGCAAGGAAAAAAAAGAACAAAGAAAAAACAACAAAAAGAAAAGAGAAAAAATACCTTTCTATTTCTATTATTCTTTATAATCTAACAATCAACCCCTCAATATCTGTATCAAATTTCTAACATCCTCCCATAGTTACTATATCCAAAACATATTAATACATAAACGAAACTTATTAAGTTCAAACCTTTAGTTAATTTTTATTCACTCTAACCTCTTATTTAACTGTCTTAAGCCATAAATCAATTCATATCTAATAAGCTGTTTAAACCCATTCCATAAAACCATAAATCACGTTCTTAAATCTTATTCTAGCTTTCTTTTTATGCCAAGCCGGTTTCCATAACAAGGCCGGGGTTTTGTGTCTTGATGGGAAAGGAGCATCTTTGACCCCATATGACTCACCACCATTCCATGTCTTGCTCCTGGGGTGGGATCAAACTTTTTGGCCCCGCCCATTTGTAGACTGGCCAACTTGCTTCAGAAAGCAAGCAGACCTTGACTCACAGAGTTCCATGGACAATAAGGAAGTGGATCGCCCACTTACTTGGGAATTGTAGACACCCTAATCACGAAATCTTGAAGAGCAGGTGGTGTTCCACCGGGGTCTAATCTTTGAATAAATATAAGGGTGCCCTTGTCACACCTGCCCAACCTAGGTGTATCAAAGACCCTCTTTGTGTCTGAGTCTTGAATTTTGATACTTGGTCTCGCTGCATACTTTTACATTTCCACCTTTTTTTTTTTTTTTTTGCCTCCCAAGAATTTATAAAGGTTTGCCTTCTGAACGGGACATAAACATGTTCCGCTGCTATGTATGGATCTTATCACATAGAATTAATATCTTGATCCAGTCCACAACTCACCTGTGGGAGCAGATTTATGGGCTTCAGAACCTCTTGGTGTTAGACATGGACACGCAAGCAGTATAGCTATCCATCCGTCGGAGTGGGGTGTGTGTGGAAATGCAAACAGATTTTACTTCCTCAAAGAGAACCAATCTCTTATCATTCCTCCGTTTGGGAAACACCAAGAGATTAGCCACCATAATGTAACATCACAGGTCCAGCGAAGATATTGATGGATTACTTCCCGTTTCCTCAATGGGGCATGATTCAAGTCAAAGGGACAGAGAGGATAATCTATTTTAGAGGAGTGGACTGTTTCACGATCAGTGGTGATCTCAGGAAGATGTGCAGAAACAGCAGTGACAGTCTTTAGATCAGTGGTTCTCAACCTTTCTCAGGTTGAGACCCCACTTGCCCCGCCCATGCGTGCCGCGACCCCGACCCGCGCGTGCACACCAAAAAAAAAAAATTTTTTTTTAAAAAAATAAAAAAAAAAAAAAAAATGGCGGCCGTGATAGGCGGATCTGCGCATGCGCGGAACCACCCGTTGCACGCGCCGCGCATGCATGGATCCACCCGTCGTGGCCGCCATTTTGTTTTCTCTATTTTATTTTTTTTTAATTTTTTTATTTTTTTTAATTTTTTTTATTTTTTTCGGCGTGACGGGCGGATCTGCGCATGCGCGGATCGGCCCGTCGCACGCGCTGCGCATGTGCGGATCCTCCCGTCGCGGCCGCCATTTTGGTTTTTTTTTATTTTTTTTATTTTTTTTATTTTTTTTTCCGGTGCAACGGGCGGGTCTGCGCATGCGCGGCACGCCGCCAAAAAAATAAAAAAAATTAAAAAATTAAAAAAAAACAAAATGGCGGCCCGCGGTGTCCGGCGACCCCCGCAAAATCGTCGTGCGACCCCAAATGGGGTCGCGACCCCAAGGTTGAGAACCACTGCTTTAGATGGTGAAAGAAAACAAAAAATCCAAATCTTGCCACAGTCAAGGTTTATCAAAGTCATCTGATCTGAACCCCCTGCGTGAGCAGGGGAGTCTATATACCATTTCAGACACTGAAATCCTGCCATGAAATAAATCTTGAATCAAAGGACTGAGCATGTGTTTAATCAAAGTAACAGAATAACAGACTTGGAAGGGACCTTAGAGATCTTCTAGTCCAGCCCCCTCCTCAAGCAGGAGAACCTATACCAGGGGTAGGCAACCTCGGCTCTTTTATGACTCGTGGACTTCAACTCCCAGAATTCCTCTCCGTTTCCCCTCAGCATGGCTGGCTCAGGAATTCTGGGAATTGAAGTCCACGAGTCATAAAAGAGCCAAGGTTGCCTACCCCTGACCTATACCATCTCAGACAAGTGATTGTCTAGTCTCTTATTAAAAATCTCCATTGATGGAGCACCCACAACTTGTGGAGGCAACTTCTGTTCCACTGGTTAATTGTCCTCACTGTTAGGAAATTCCTCCTTAGTTCTACTGGTAGGTTGGTTCTTTTCCTGGATTAGTTTCCATCCATTGTTTCTTGTCTTGCTTTCTGGTCTTTGGAAAATAAATTCACCCCCTCTTCTTTGTGGCAACTCCTTAGATATTGGAAAACTATTGTACCACCCTAGTCCTTTCCATTACACTAGGCACACCCAATTCCTGCAACCGTTCTTTGCGTGTTTCAGCCTCCAGCCCCCTAATCGTTTTTGTTGCTCTTTTCCACACTTTTTCCAGAGTCTCAACAACTCTTCTCAATTGTAGTGACCAAAACTGGATGCAATTAAAGTATTCCAAATGTGGCCATACTAAGGATTTGCAAAGTGGTACTGATACATCACGTGTTCTTGATTCTATCCTTCTATTCGTGCAGCTCAGGATTGTGTTGGCTTTTTTGCAGAAAGGGTTTACAATAGAGGGCCATAAGTTATCTTCCCGGTCATAAATTTTACAATTTTGTGAGTCTTTGAAGCAGAGTCCAACATGATCAAACAGTAACTCTCGACTCCAAAGTTCCCTTTGCATTGACATTTTTGGCAAATCTCCAGCTCTGAATTATCCGAAGAGTGGGTTGGCCCTCTGCCCATTCTACAGTCCACTATAAAAACCCAGATTCTTTCCACCCATCGCAATTATATGCCCTGTACATAAACAAAGCCTAGTGTTAAACTACTCAGATTTATTGTAAGGGGCAGAAGTTGCTACATTAGCCAA
>JARGCV010000234.1:450000-547500 GCA_034064705.1 Bothrops alternatus | reverse complement strand
TTTGTCTATGTTATATTAGAGGCCAGCTGGTAGAAGCCCAAATTGAACTAAGGGTATCTACAAATAACTTTCCTCTGATGGTCTTACTAGCTTAAAAATGGTCATAATCTCCATCTTGATTTCTCGTTGGATAGCTCTACAGTTTAGTCTAGCTTTGCCCAGGTTGAGATTGTCTGGACGTTTTAGTCTGTTATTCTCCACCAATGTAGCCAAATGCATAGAATGCTCCACTAGCACTTGGGGCCTCCTAGCTTGATGTCCCCTTTCATTTGTGAATCTCCTCAGTTAATCCTGGGTGGAGCCATCCCTGTCAGTCTAACCTGACTTACAGATTGACTGTGCTAGGCTTGTTTGTTTTTTTTAAATATGATTCTCGAAAGCTATCGATGGGTAGAGATTTGTGTATATCACATTATTTCAACTAAGTTTATTCTCTCTTTTTTTTCCCTGTTTTGTCTTACAGGGATTGTTGGACAACACAAGAAATGTTTCTGTAAACCTCGTAAAACAAGCAAACATGTATTTCTTCCTGGACCACTGCCTCAAGTGTGAAGGGAAGGCTTAGACAAATACACAGTATCCACTCTAAATTAGCCTGTTGTTACTGTCGTTATTCTGGTCTGTCATGATTTTGGGGTTCTATCAAAAGTTCGGTACTTCTGAAGGGTATCAGTTTAGATAGACTTTCTAAAATCAACAATGGTCTCCTTTGTTTTATTAAAATTCAAAAACCAGGTTATTTTTATTGCACCAGTCCACCGAAGCCTTCACATTCTCCTTATAAGAATCTTGTTATCATCTCAAATAAGACCCACCATTGCCGGATCATCCGTATACTTCACAATATGATTCATAGCAGACTTAGCACAGCAGTCACGCGTCATCAGGGTGAACAATAACGGACTCAAAACAGCCCTGTGGGGAACCCATGCTAAAAAAGAATGGAATTGGAGACTTTTCCTCCAACTTGCACGAACTAGGGCCTATCCAGTAATGTAAGGAAGTATTAAAACCTAACAGGCCCAGTTTGTTCACCAAATGCTGAGGAATGATTGTGTTGAGCGCTGAATTAAAACCAACAAACGGCATTCGCATGTGAGTATTCTTCTCCTCCAGGTGCGCAAAACTAAGATGAAGCACACAAGAAAGTGCACCATCTGTAGAGCGGTTCTTCCGATAAGCAAACTGTAATGTCAAATGTAGGAGGAAAACATGAAACAATATACTCCTTTATCACTCAAAACACTTCATCATGATGGACATGAATGCAATTGGACGGTAATTGAAGATAGATAGATAGATAGATAGATAGATAGATAGATAGATAGATAGATAGATAGATAGATAGATAGATAGATAGATTAAACCCGCCCTTATTGACAAACGAGTCCCTAACACAAAGAATGACACCAGACCCACACTCACAAAAACCACACAGGATGTCACCGCCACACATCCACGCAAAAAGCAAACCCAAACCCACACCGATGATAAGGCATGACCACAAACCAGAAGACAGACCACAGCTGCATCATTAACCACTTTAAACCACTCCAATCCATACATGAAGCAAACTGACACCCACCATGAAGATGAGGCACGACCACAAACGCGAAGCCAAACAACAGCAATGCAGCTCTCCATCTCAAATCCCCCTGCAACTCAGACTAACCTGAGCACAACAAAGCCCCCACCCAAACAGAACACTCCCCCAGCCAATCAGAGCACAGCCAACCCCCATCCAATCAGAGCACAGCCAAGCCCTTAACCAATCAGAACACACCTCCACCCAATCAAAACACAGCCAAGCTCCCACCCAATCAGTTCATACCCCACTGGCAGTTAAAAGGAAGAAACAGCTACGACCACACATTGCTCCTAGAAGCACGAAGCCGAAAACACCAGCCTGAAGATGACGAATGGGACTTCGTTGAAACGTCGCCAAGACACTTCCAATTTTACGCGGGAGAAAACCCGAATAACCAAAGACCTACATGGATAGATTATATTCTATATATTTTTATATATGTATATATATTCTATAATATTTCCAACTGAAACACTTAGATGCACAGAGAAGTATTGTCAGCTAGGCAATCCTCTTTTTATATACTGAAAAAAGAGACGTATCTGTTGCACAAGAGTTTTCTTGAGTAATCAACTATATTTGACACTAAGCAATAGTCCTACAGAGATTTAAGCTTCTCAGCATTGTGCTATATTACATGCTCTCCCCTCTTCTCTCTTTTTGTAGGTCATCACAAGAAATTTTCAATAACATTACTTTAAAAAAGGGGGGGTGAACTCTTGAGTTTTGACAAGTGTCAAAAGCAATAGCTCTTCATTCGTGCGCTTCAGGTACTTGCATCCTTTTTGAGTGGAATTTTCTTTCTTCCAGAATTCCTCAATGTGGTCACAAGGTACATAACTGGAAGAAAAGAGTCAGCCTTCTCTATTTGTCTTTTGTCACTGGAAGCTTTTGGTTTTCATTGTGTTTAAGTCCTCTCTTGTTTTCTGACCTGATTTCTGATGGAAGGAGGAGGGAGAAGGGAGGGACTTTGGAATTGGATATGTCTAGTCCAGGGGTAAGCAACCTTGGCTCTTTTATGACTCGTGGACTTCAACTCCCAGAATTCCTGAGCTGGCATGGCTCAGCTTGGAAACCTCTCCCTTTCCCCTCAGCAGGGCTGGCTCAGGAATTCTGGGAGTTGAAGTCCACGACTCATAAAAGAGTCAAGGTTGCCTACTCCTGGTCTAGTTTAATGAAAAGAAGGATGAGGGGGGGACAAGATAGCAGTGTTCCAATATTTGAGGGGCTGCCACAAAGCAAAGGGGGTCAGCCTGTTCACAAAAGCACCTGAAGGCAGGACAAAGAAGCAACGGATGGAAACTAATCAGAGAAGCAACCTAGAACTAAAGAGAAAGTTCTTGACAGTGAGAACAATTAATCAACATAACGGCTTGCCTTTAGAGGTTGTGGGTGCTCCAACACTGGAGGTTTTTAAGAAGAGATTGGGCAACCATCTGTCTGAAATGGTAGGGGGTTGGGCTTGAAGGCTTCCAAGATCCGTTCCAACCTTGTTATTCTGTTAAGGTCTGATCCAATTTGCATCTCTGAGTCAATGTAATCAATTGAGGTGGTTCAGAGTGAATGTTCTACCAAGAATAGGCGAAATGTGGACATCCAAGTCAACCTGAAGAACCAGCTTGAGGGGCTTAATAGCTCAGCATCTGTTTCAGCTATGAAATTCAACTGCCAAAGCTTTTTGACAAACCCTCTTTTCCCTTGCCCTGGGCCCATCCCAACCCTATCTGATTCTCCATCAATCTCTCGCAAGCCAAAAGTCAAGATGTCTGCCACTTGCAACTCACTGGTTCCTATTGGCACAGAATGACCTAATTTCTCTAGTTACACTCAGGCAAGATGGACAGATGGCTCTGGATGTCTGAGAGGATTAGCAGAAGTCACGCAAGGTTCTTATCCACTCCGTGCCAGAAGGGGTATTTAATTATTATTATTATTTTTTAAAAAAAGGAACACTGATCTTTCGCACCTGACAAATATTATTGTAAGTATGTAAGGAAATGGAAGTTGAGCAATGGAGAAAGGGAGAACATCTGCTCCAAATTTCTCATTTTATATGGTGATTTTAGACCCATCTTTTCAATAATTGTGTTTTCTTCTTGTTCATAGCTTGCCTCTAGATCAATATTTCTGACTCTTGTCAACTTTAAGAGGTGTCGACTTTTAAGACCCAGAACTGATGTCCTTTCTCATTTCTGTATCAGTCTGATTATTACGATTTTTTTTTGTAAGAAGTAGTATATACATTCAGATTTATTTTCGTATTCAATTTCTCCTAAAGGGTACATTTGGAACAGGTTTCCTCCTCAAGTATGCATTTTTCTATCTCAGTTTCCCTGAAATATTACTTTTTCTCCTTATTTGTTACTGAACTGTAGAATTTAGAGAAATGTATGGCTCAAAACATTTCTTCTGAAGTGACTGGAGCTGATGGACTTGCTCTTTGTGATAGCATAATGTTTTCTTGATACAAATCACACTTTTTGGTGATAGGACCACAGACCATTAGAATTATTCTACTAATATGATTTCTAACTTGAGGCTGGTGCTGAGATTGCCAATGTATCATGTTTGACTCCCATCCACTAAAAAAAAATACTTATCTTGCGGCAAAGCACATTCCAGAAAGTCTTTGATTTTAAAAAAAAATAGATTTATGTAACAATCTTTCTGATCATTTCCATTAAATGCATTTTTAGATTACTATTTTGTTGGTTATATTTTCAAAATTTTTTTTTAAAAAAAACAGCTTGGACTGCTCTGTTTACCTGTGATTCCCCTCAGTAAGATTTTGTGATGAAATAGGAAAAAATAAGGTCTATTTAGCCATCCGTGAAGATGTTTTTTCTCCAAAGTATAAATTCCAGAATATGTTGACCTCATGACTTGATGAATTCCCCATTTTTTTTAAAAAAAAATTGGGTTTATCTCAGTCGTGACCGATTCCAAAATATCCATTTCTTCTTTACAGAAATAGAACGCCAAAAAATGAAATTAGGAATAAAAATCTTGCTTAAATCATCCTTGAAGATTTTGATTTGTGATATGTTCTTATAGCTCTCGGCGCTAATTATAGAATGCTTTGTCTTTTCAATGACAGATTTAAAAAGTTTTTAAAAAGGACCTCCATTTTTAAGAAAATAAGTCTAAAAATAAAGCCTTTTGATCAATTCTGGGTCGGCTTGCCTTTATTCCATATTCAGTGTACGAATTTCCTGATCCCTGAAAAACGACGCGTTTTTGCGCAGCTGCTAATTCAAGAATATCAAGACGGAAAATTCATTTGGGTCCTGAGAAATGACTCCTTAGGTGTTGGGGCGAGGAAAAAAAAATGCAGAACACCCTGGGAGTTGTTAATATTTTATTTACTTATTTAGAAGGGGCATGGGTGGCGTTGGGAATAAAAACCAGGAAAAAAAGATGAGTTAAGGATAAACCAACTTGCTTTTTGGATCTGGAGGTGTTTCTTTGGACAATTGCAAGCACGGTGCAAAAAAACACACACAGCAGACCCTCTCCAAGGTAGAAAGATGCTGAGTGCTGGCAAGTAAGTCTGCCACTGCTGGCAGAGTTAATTGGACTAATTAAGAGGAAGGCAGGAACGCCTTCCAATGCCTCCGAAATTAAGTCTGGTCATCCGCTTAACATCTTAGCAACTATTCCTGCCTCTCTGCCAGATTCCACATCCCCCAATTTCTGAAGGAGGTTTTGTGCAGGATCTGGAGGGGTATTTCTCCTAACCCCCCCTCCCCAAAATTAAGAAGAAACGGATCCTCTTTTGGGGGGGATGAAGCAAGAAAGACACCTGCCAACCTCATTGTTTCTCAATCTGGTGCACATTTGCCTGGGTAAGTAGCGCCACATCTCTCAAAACTACGCAACGTTGGAATCAGGATTTAAGCTTTGGGTGTCTTCCGGCTAATTGCAATTTTAAAAACTCAGGAATGGCATAAATACCACAAATAGCAAGGTGACTTGCTGCTGCTGCTTCCTTCTTTCCTTTCCTTCCTTTCGGCTGCTGATATATTTGCAACCTGAAATAGGCTGGGTTTGTTTTGTTGTTGTTGTTGTTTTTTAATTAAAAATAAATGAATGAATTAAGGATTGAATGATATCTTAATGGGTTTTTCCTCTTCTCTCTCTCTCTCTCTCTCTCCCCCCTTTGGGTTCTGCTCTTCTCTTACAGCAAGTAAGTAATTATTTTCTTCAAGATTTGGGGTAAAAGCACCCCTTTAAAAAATTCAAGCATCATGGTTTAAATCTCTTAGGAATTGCTTGGAGGTTGAAGTTGCTGAATGGAATATGGTGCACTTGTGCAGTCCAGGGGGATTTGACGAAGTTTGATTAGCAAACATTTTGGGGGCATAGACTACGTAGGTCTGCCTTATTTCCTTCCCTTGTGCCTAACCTCTGTTTGAATTTAAAACATTGCCAGATGCGTAGCAATTTGTATTGTTAACGGCATAATAATGCAAGTGGTTTTTGAGATGTTCAGAGCTTTCTCAAATACGAAGGGGTGAATTACACCAGCATATCTGAGGGGTTGAATTGGGCTTTGTGCACAGAAGAAAGAAGTCCCTTCGCCAACTTTCCACTTAATAAATGTTTCTCCCTTGAATTCTGTTTTCTCTTAACTTACAGCTCAGGCAAATTATGCACCCTATTTCTTTGACAATGGAGCCAGCAGCAATAATGGGAATATGGCTCTCTTCAGCCTCTCAGAAGATACAGCTGTGGGTCAGTGTTGTGATTTTGTGTATTTGTTGTGTGTTTAAAGACAGAAATGTTGAGGTTTTGTTTCTGCACCGTTTTTGTTGGGGCTGTAATGGCATTCTCTCCAAGTTGGGATCCTCTGGGTATTTGATCCAATTTTATTGATTCGTCCTGACTATCCTTCAGGAACTCACTCATGTGAAGATTTCCCTTAATTTTATCTGCGCAACAACACTTCTGAGTTTTATTGGACTTAAAGACTGCCCCAAATTCACCTAGAAGTTTCCAGGGTGGACTATATCAGCCAACAAATTTTGTGCCAGTCTAGAAAAGAATCATAGAGTTATTGATCCTCTTGCCTCTTGCATTTTGTCTCTACCCATTTTGTACTCTACTACCAATTTACATTATCTTTCAATGCAGTCATTCGTACATTTGCGATTTCTGGATAAAGTTATTGCTGGTATTTGCACGCTGTTTTTGTGGCACAACCCGTCCTGATCGGAATAAATTATTCTAGAACTCTTTTCAGTTTCCCTGTCGGAATGGCTGGCTTCAGATATGGTGCTAAAATCCAAGCAGATCATCTGAACCTCATACATGAACCCAGCCTTTATTTCTTCTGCATCAATATTAGAGGAAAATTTAAGGGTTTTTGCTAAATGTTAGGGCTGTGTGAAGTTTCAGCAGAGTGCTTCATTTAGATAAAGCTTTAAGCAAAGCGTTTGTTTTTTTTCTAATGTAATCCAAAACAACTATTTTTTTTCTCATCCACAAAGTATCTCCCAGGCTTGGAGTTTGAAGCTATGAAGTATAGAGAATCCTCTTCTGGACAGTTCGCCCAGTTGAGGCTGGCCATCTTTATGGAAAAGCTTTTTCCATGCCTCTGAGTTCTTCTAAATCTTCTCCACTGTCCTCGTTTTAGAGGACACGGATGGAGGACATTTCTTCCTCTCTCTCTCTCTCTCTCTCTCTCTCTCTCTCTCTCTCTCTCTCTCTCTCTCTCTCTCTCAGTAACCACCAATTATTAGGAGGTCAAGTGTGGGAAAGGAAGAAAAGACCTTTTTTAGGGAATGCTGCAAGGAAGAAAGTGGGAAAGATCATTTTCCTATGGTGTTAGCAAAAGTGCTTCCAGGCGGAGAGACTGTAAAGATTTCCCAGCCTGGAGATGTCTCAGCCTGGAATCCTTTGGCATGAAGGACTTCCAGATGGATGCCTTCAGTGAAGTCTGTTTACAATCCTGATGTCTCCCAACACTGGTCCATAGGAATTTGAGGACATTAGGGGACTGGAGGCTAAACCATATAAGGAAAGGCTGCTGGAATTGGGTATGTCTACTTTAATGAAGAGAAGGACGAGGGGTGACATGATAGCAGTATTCCAATATCTCAGGGGCTGCCACAAAGAAGAGGGAGTCAAGCTATTTTCCAAGGTGCCTGAAGGCAGGACAAGAAGCAATGGATGGAAACCAATCAAGGAGAGAAGCAGCCTAGAACTAAAGAGAAACTTCCTGACAGTGAGAACAATTAACAAGTGGAACAACCTGCCTCCAGAAGCGGTGAATGCTTCAACACTGGAAGTTTTTAAGAAGAGACTGGACAGCCATTTGTCTGAAATGGTATAGGGTTTCCTGCCTGAGCAGGGGGTTGGACTAGATGACCTCCAAGGTCCCTTCCAACTTTATTATTATTATTATTATTATTATTATTATTATTATTATTATTATTATTATCATCATCATCATCATCATCATCATCATCCACCTGGCTTTGTCAAGTTGGATTGGATGTACCTCTTCATGTTGACAAAGTAAATCAAATATTTTCAGCATCCAAATGTCTATAGAGATTTTCAGTCATCCAGGTCATGGCTGTCCCAAAGGTGCTTTTCCAAAAAGCAACTGGACTTCCTTCCTTCCTTCCTTCCTTCCTTCCTTCCTTCCTTCCTTCCTTCCTTCCTTCCTTCCTTCCTTCCTTCCTTCCTTCCTTCCTTCCTTTATTTGAAAATGTTCCATTTCTCATCCAACAAGTTTCTTCAGTCCAGGATCCAAATTGCTTTACTGAAATCTAATTTCATACAGGTGTAAATTCACAGAGAATACAGTAATTTCTGCCATAGTCATACAGTTGACTCTGGAACAAAGAGCAAAGCATTCTTTTGCGGTAGTAAGTCTTCCAGTCAAGCTCAAATCCGGGAGCCTACATGGATATTTGGCTTTCCTGAACACAATGTAGGAACCTTTTTGGAAGTGGATTGTTCTTGCCTTCTTCTTGAGGCTTACAGAGAATGATTGACCCAAAGACAGCCAGTTGGGTTTGTGCTTAAGATAGGACTAGAATTCATACTCTTCTGGCTTCTGTCCTGACACCAAATGGGTTCCATTGCTTTTGCTAGCCCAGGGGTAGGCAACCTTGGCTCTTTTATGACTTGTGGACTTCAACTCCCAGAATTCCTGAGCCAGTCATGCTGAGGGGAAAGGGAGAGGTTTCCAAGCTGAGCCATGCTGGCTCAGGAATTCTGGGAGTTGAAGTCCACGAGTCATAAAGCAGCCTAGTCCAGGGGTAGGCAACCTTGGCTCTTTTATGACTCGTGGACTTCAACTCCCAGAATTCCTGAGCCAGCCATGCTGAGGGGAAAAGGAGAAGTTTCCAAGCTGAGCCATGCTGACTCAGGAATTCTGGGAGTTGAAGTCCACCAGTCATGAAGGGGCCAAGGGTGCCTACCCCCTAGTCTAGGGTCATAACCTTTGAAGAATGTCCGGAGACTGCAAGTAGTCCAGAATGCGGCCGTGCCAGCCGTCTTGGGTCTCCCAAGACATGCCCATATCACTCCAGCTCTCCATGAGCTGCACTGGCTACCATTTGGTCTCCGAACACAATTCAAAGTGTTGGTTATGACCTATGAAGCCCTTTATGGCAATGGACCAGGATACTTGCGGGACCGTCTTCTGCCTCATGAATCCCAGCCACCGGTTAGGGCACATAGGGTTGGCCTCCTACGAGTCCCGTCCGTCAAACAATGTCATCTGGTGGGGCCTAGGGCAAGGGCCTTCTCCGTTGCTGCCCCAGCCCTCTGGAACCAGCTTCCCTCAGAGGTTCGTACTGCTCCCTCCCTCCTAGCTTTCCATAAATTGCTGAAGACGCATCTATGCCGACAGGCTTGGGGCGTATGAGCTGTGCTCTGCCCCTGGGCCCTAGGAGTATCCCTCCATCAGTGACTGTGAGCTGATTGTGTTTGTATGAATGCAATTAATTTTTAAATTTTTATTGTATTTGTTGTAAGCCGCCCTGGGTCCTAGGAGAAGGGCAGCATATAAATTTGATTATAAATAAATAAAAGAGCCAAGGTTGCCTACCCCTGTGCTAGCCTTACCTTCATCTGGGATTGACATGCCTAACCATTAGGTACTACCGTATCAATCTCTGCTACCAATTCCTAGCATCTGGTTTCAGAACATAAAATGTCCCCACCTTCTGGGGACCGCTGGTTTGGAAGAGGGATCAAAGAGACCATCTACATTAAGATTTAATAGCCCTTTCTCAACAGAGCGGAAGGGATATGACACCATCTATCTCCTGTTTACCACACTGTCCTTTTAGCAGTTCCAGGGTGAATTTACACCATGGTTAAGTTTCAACACCATTAAATCTTCACTGATGGACAAGGGAGAGAAGTTCTCTGCTCCATTGGGGGAGACTCTTTTGGGAACATTTTTCTTCAAGAGTCTTGCTTGGACTCATAAAGATAAGCCTTCCTTTTAATTTTCTCTTCTTTTCAGCAAGAGCTGCCACGGATAGATTTTTAATTGGTGTTAATTCTATGCTGGAGAATGTTCTCAGAGTGTTAATGAGATGGAGAGTTGGCACTGAGAGGGTGTAAAAATTATCAGCTAGACACCGTCTGAGCTAGGATAGAAATAGAAAACGACCTCTCCAGTTTTTTATTCACATTTTGATTGCATGTAACCAGCCTAGCATCAAATCATCACCTCAGCAAAATAAATAAATAAAAGAGGCCGGAAAAACTAGTGGATTCCATTGGTCTGTAACTGAAGAACAATTTCTTTCTCTTTTTTTTAATGAGGTCATGCAAATTAACTTTTCATATTCTCCAGTATTTTTATCGTATTGCTAGGCAAACCACCTCAATGCAATGAAGGTAAAACATTTCCACTTCCCTGTGAGTTTTAGGGTCAGTCAATCAATCAATCAATCAATCAATCAATCAATCAATCAATCAATCAGAATAGAGCTGGATGAGATCTTGGAAATAATAATAATAATAATAATAATAATAATAATAATAATAACAACAACAACAAAACAACAAAACAACAACAACAACAACAACAATAATAATAATAATAATAATAATAATAATAATAATAATAATAATAATAATAATAATAATAATAATAATAATAATAATAATAATAATAATAATAATAATAATATAGTAAAGTTGGAAGGGACCTTGGAGGTCATCTAGTCCACCCCCTGCTCAGGCAGAAAACCCTATACCATTTCAGACAAATGGCTGTCCTTAAAAACTTCCAGTGTGGAAGCATTCACCACTTCTGGAGGCAGGTTGTTCCATTGGTTAATTGTTCTAACTGTCAGGAAGTTTCTCCTTAGTTCTAGGTTGCTTCTCTCCTTGATGAGTTTCCATCCGTTGCTTCTTGTCCTGCCTTCAGGCGCTTTGGAGAATAGCTTGACTCCCTCTTCTTTGTGGCAGCCCCTGAGATATTGGAACACGGCTATCATGTCCCCCCTCGTCCTTCTCTTCATTAAACTAGACATACCCAATTCCAGCAACCGTTCTTTATATGCTTTAGCCTCCAGTCCCGATCATCTTTGTTGCTCTTCTCTGTACTCTTTCTAGAGTACAGTTCTAGTTCAACCTCCTTCTCAAGCAGGTGACCCTATACCATTTCAGACAAATGGCTATCCAGTGTCTTCTTAAAAACTTCCAGTGTTGGAGCATTCACCGCTTCTGGAGGCAGGTGGTTCCACTGGTTAATTGTTCTCATTGTTAGGAAGTTTCTTCTTAATTCCAGGTTGCTTCTCTCCTTGATTAGTTTTTCATCCACTGTCTTGCCTTCTGGTGCTTTGGAAAATGAGTTGATCTCCTCTTGTGGCAGCCTCTCAAATACAGGAAGACTGCTATCATGTCACACACACACACACACACCCCACACACATACACACACCAGTCCTTTTCTCTAGATTGGCCAGATATGATTCCTGCAACCGTTCTTCATATGTTTTAGTCTCCAGACCTTTAATCATCGTAGTTGCTCTTCTCTGCACTTTTTCCAAAGTCTCAGCAACTTTTTTTGTAATGTGATGACCAAACTAGATGCAGTATTCCAGGTGTGGCCTCGCTAAGGTTTTATAAAGCAGTATTAATACTATATGTGATTTTGATTTGATGCTTCTGTCTTTCCCTACTGCACTGCACTGTTGAAGACCTCTCTAGCCACCCACAAGTTTTCAAAAACTTCCCACGAGCACAAAATGTCATTGTTGCCAGTTCCAGTTCTCTTTTTTTTTTATCACCTCTGTCTGTTTGGGGGAATATAAACATCACCCAATGATTCATGCACTCTTGGATGGTGCCAAAATAAGGGAAGGAAAGACAATTTAACACCAGTCCAGCTCTGGATGACTTAATCCTGCCCGATTCTTTAACTAGGGACAACTTGAAAACAACTTCATGGGAATGTAGCAGGGGAAAAAATGCGTTGGGAAGACATTTTTGTGGCGTGGTCAGCTGTAAGTACTGAAGGATCCTTGAATTTCCCAATAAATGGATAAAGTCAATTCTTTAAAATATCTTATTTCTGTAAGTCATACTTCTAACACTGATTTGATGCCGGTATTAAGGTTGTCGGACAATCCATGGTTATGAGAGGCTCCCCTTGGTTTCATTTCACCCCATAATGTTCTTTCCTGCTTGGGGGTCAGGAAACATGCTGAAGGTTAGGATTAGGTATCAATAAAAGATAATATTTGAAGCTCAGGGCTGAAATGAGGGCTCCTTGGTGTTCTCTAATCTTGATTGTCTTCTTGCAGATATTTCATTACCCAACTAGGTAATATTATCAGTGTTGTTTAGGATTAGGATCATCACATTAGGATTACGATTGTATAGACCCTTGTCCATAATTTGTCTTGGAGATAAGACTTGCATTTCACACTATATTTTTTTCCTCCATCTCTACATGATGGAACAGCTCAATTAATCTCCATGAGGTTCAAACTGAGAGTGAGTCTAAAAAACATCTCACCATGCTTGATCTACAGTTGTTGGTACATACCTCAATTTATCTCCTACAGCATTTTTCTGCCCCATCAAAATGAGGTTCTGGAACGTTCCTTTGTTGACTGGAAAGAAATTATGCTTGGCTAATTTGGACAGGGGTGTCTTTGGATACAAATGTTCTCCAGAGCTTCAGCTGACCGTAAGAAGTTCATCAAAGGATTGATGAACCATTTCAACTGGCTTCAATTATCTGGGAGATAATTTCTTACGAAGACACCTCATCTGGTTCCTCTCATTTCAAATATCCTGATCCAGCTTTATTTTTACTCAGGGTACTTTTTAAAATAATAATAATAATAATGGGCAATTCCAAAGTGAGCTATTAGAAGACAAGAACAAGAGAATCAGTGTGGTGTAGTGATCAAGATATGGACTGACATCACGGAAATCCAAGTTGAAATCTACTCTTGAGATATGGAAGCGCACTCAGTCCAACCTATCAGATAATTATAGTTGAAAGTAAAACTATGTGGAATGAGTTCCATGTATACCACCTTTAGTTCCATCCAAATACTAACCAGCCCTGACCCTGCTTAGCTTTTGTTGAGATCAGTCAAGTTCAGTTGGCTGATGGAACCAGTGAAGGCAGTATGGTGTAGTGATTAAGGCATCAGGCTAGAAACTGAGAGGCCATGAGTTCTAGTCCCATCCTAGACAGAGAGACAGCTGGGTGACCTTGGAGCAGTCACACCCTCTCAGCCCTAGAAGGAGGAAATGGACAACCCCTTCTAAAACTGCCAAGGCAACTGCCTTGCCAAGAAAACTGCAGAGACATTTTCAGAGAGTGGCCAAGAGTCAAATCAGACTCAATGGCCCAGAAACAATACCTGGTCAATTAAGTGCTATAGAAGTAATCCAAAATAGATGGAGAACATTAGAACTTGACTTTCCAGAATGATGGATCTTACAAATTACTTATTCTTATAATTTCCGTAATAGCTGTCTTAATAATACAATAACAATGTCAACTCTGAGCACAAAGATTTGAGAAGCTCTACAAAAAAAAACCCCACGAAACCTCTCACTGTTGTAGGTACACATGTTTATACACTAAATGGAACAGATCCAGAAGGAGATCCGGTAACCTATGGCCTGACCTTCGAAGCAGGTTCAAGGAAATACTTTGCCGTGGATGAAAATTACGGAAATGTTACCCTAATTGCGGAGCTTGATCGAGAGGTAAAGCACAGAAGGATCTTTCTGAAAAATTTTACTTTCCCCTGGCTGTGGTGGTGGTGGTGATCTTGGTGTGAATTAGGTTATTTAAAATTCAAAAAGGAATGGAGCTGAGAAAATCAGATGATTAGGTACTTCCTATCATTTGGGAAAAGTTCCCCAGAGATCTAGTCTACAATTCTCCCTGTTACATTCCTATTTGTTATTCTTGTTTGCTGACAGGAATGCTCAGTCCATCTGTAGTCTCAAGTGCTATAGCCCAAATGTAAGGTTATTGTTAAAATAAATATTGAGAGTTAAAATAAATATTGAGAGTTCCCTTATCTGTTATAGAGCCCTGGGCATTCTAACTTCAGTTGCTACTAACAGTTGAATCTATGATTAATACACCCAGCATAAACAGAATCTAGTTATGACAAATGTTTGTGTTATTTTTCATGGCTGCCTCTTTTGGAAGAGTAATTTGGATTATTTGGCTCTTTTATGACTGGTGGACTTCAACTCCCAGAATTCCTGAGCCAGCCATGCTGAGGGGAAAGGGAGAGGTTTCCAAGCTGAGCCATGCTGGCTCAGGAATTCTGGGAGTTGAAGTCCACGAGTCATAAAAGGGCCATAGTTTGTTTTTTTTTAATTTTATTCGGATTTGTATGCCGCTCCTCTCCGAGGACTCGGAGCGGCTCACAGCATATATATAAAACAATTTCGACTAAATCCGAACAAAAAAACATTAAAAATAAAACCCCATACATACTCATCAGTCACACCACAATCAACAATCATCCCCAGGCCTGCCGGCAGAGGTAGGTTTTTAAATTCTTTCGGAAGGCCGGGAGAGTCGGGGAAACGCGGACTTCAGGAGGTAGTTGGTTCCAGAGGGTGGGCGCCACAACAGAGAAAGCCCTCCCCCTAGGGCCCGCCAGACGACATTGTTTCGCTGACGGGACCCGGAGGAGGCCGACCCTGTGCGCTCTCACCGGTCGTAGAGAAGTATGTGGCAGAAGGCGGTCCCGTAAGTATCCTGGTCCCATGCCATGAAGGGCTTTATAGGTAATAACTAACACCTTGAATTGGGCTCGGAGACCAATAGGCAACCAATGCAGCATGCGGAGAGTTGATGAAATGTGGGCACAACAAGGAAGACCCACAACCGCTCGCGCAGCTGCATTTTGCACTAGTTGTAGTCTCCGAACACTCTTCAAGGGTAGCCCCATGTAGAGAGCGTTGCAGTAGTCGATCCTCGAGGTGACAAGGGCATGTGTGACTGTAAGGAGAGACTCCCGATCCAAGTAAGGACGCAACTGGTGCACCAGGCGAACCTGGGCAAATGCCCCCCTCGCCACTGCCGACAAATGATGATCCAATGTCAGCTGTGGATCGAGGAGGACTCCCAAGTTGCGAACCTTCTCTGAGGGGTTTATAGATTCACCCCCCAGGGTAATCGAGGGACAGATAGAAGTGTCCTTGGGAGGCATCACCCACAGCCACTCTGTCTCATCGGGGTTGAGCCTTAATCTGTTAACGCCCATCCAGACCCTCACAGCCTCCAGACAATGGCACATCACCTCAACCGCTTCACTGACATGGCCAGGAGTGGAAATGTACAGCTGAGTATCATCAGCATACTGATGGTGTCTCACTCCATGGCAGTGGATGATCTCACCCAGTGGCTTCATGTAAATGTTAAAAAGTAGGGGGGAGAGAACCGACCCCTGAGGCACCCCACACGGGAGTAACCTAGAGGTGGACCTCTGACCCCCCACAAACAGCCCCCTATGCTGGCTCAGGAATTCTGGGAGTTGAAGTCCATGAGTCATAAAAAGAGCCCAGGTTGCCTACCCCTGGCCTAGTACAGTAGTAAGCCCCATTCAACTTACAGGATCTGGTTCTGAGGAAACGCTCAGACACTATGTTGTGAATTTATGTTATAGCATTGATGTTGTTGGGGTTGCATTGCTCAATTTTCATTAAACCCAAAGTAAAGAGAAATGAGCTGTTCGTACATTGTAAACAGTTTCTAAAATGCATTCTTCTTTTCTTCCTTAGACACTGGACGAGATTGAAGTGGTTGTGAATATTTCCGATGGTTTAAGCACAGTGAGTATATCAATAGAAATGTGCTTTCAACAGCTACAGATGTTTCATTTCGTACAGAGGAAAGTGTGCTTCATACCTCAGCCACTCAGCAACTAAGAGGATTAAAGGCCTGGAGACTAAAACATATGAAGAACGGCTGCAGGACTTGGGTTTGGCTAGTCTAAAGAAAAGAAAGACTAAGGCTGAACATGATAGCAGTATTCCAGTATCTGAGGGGCTGCCACAAAGAAGAGGGGGTCAAATTATTTTCCAAAGCACCAGAAGGCAAGACAAGAAGCAAAAGATGGAAACTAATCAAGAAACAACTTAGAATGAAGGAGAAACTTCCTGACAATGAGAACAATTAACCAGTGGAATGGCTTGCCTTCAGAAGTTGTGGGTGCTTCATCACTCCAGGTTTTTGAGAAGAGACTGGACATCCATTTGTCCAGAATGGTATAGGGTTTGTGGCTTGAGCAGGGGGTTGGACTAGAAAATCTCCTTCTATCTCTATTCTGATTGATTGACCTTAAGCCCTGTTCTAAGATGACTAAGTTCTGGATCCGGTCCCAGCCTTTGCCTAGCCTTGTACTATCTTAACTGGGTCACAGATCATTACTTAGGTTGCAATTCTGAAACTGCAAATTGAATCACCCCATATCTATTTTCAAATTTGGCTGACAATGAATCATTGTGTTGTCCTCTGGATCACTGCCAGGATAAATTTGTTAAGCTGATTCCATAGCTGTTAATTCAATCCAACTTCTGACTACCAAAATTCACATTAGGAGGTCTTTGTAACAAAGAGCTGTTGAGCTCATGGAATCAAAGAAGACCACTGCAGAATAACATTGTCCAGGCAATATCACCACATGCTCCAAAATTCTTTGAATTGGTTGATACTTATCTCTTTGGGTGAAATACTTCAGCCCAATGTTCTTCCCTGTCCACTGTGTCCATCCTATCTCAGTCTCTTTAATTCACTCACTTGTTTATTTGGTCTTCAAAATTATTAAGAATGTAATTTTTTCCCATGTATGCATATATGGAGTCTTCCTATTCCTTATTGATCTACTGTCTGACTTCACATGAAAACCCAGTTCTAACTGGGCTGTGTCCTTACATTCTTGTTCAAATAAATATCACGCCAGGTACCAAGTAGTCATATGGTTGGTTTAACTTTGGCTTCATTACAAAGTGTGAAATCAGCCATTGCCATTTTCCAGTTGTGGTTTGTAGCTTAGTATTGTGTATGATCTCTGTTCTGATGGCTTTCTCAACAGTCTAGTACAGGGATAGGCAACCTTGGCTCTTTTATGACTCGTGGACTTCAACTCCCAGAATTTCTGAGCCAGCCATGCTGAGGGGAAAGGGAGAAGTTTCCAAGCTGAGCCATGCCGGCTCAGGAATTCTGGGAGTTGAAGTCCACGAGTCATAAAGCGGCCTAGTCCAGGGGTAGGCAACCTTGGCTCTTTTATGACTCGTGGACTTCAACTCCCAGAATTCCTGAGCCAGCCATGCTGAGGGGAAAGGGAGAAGTTTCCAAGCTGAGCCATGCTGACTCAGGAATTCTGGGAGTTGAAGTCCACCAGTCATGAAGGGGCCAAGGGTGCCTACCCCCTGGTCTAGGGTCTCGTGAAGCAAAATCTCTACGGATACTCCCTAGACCAGGGGTAGGCAACCTTGGCTCTTTTATGACTCGTGGACTTCAACTCCCAGAATTCCTGAGCCAGCCATGCTGAGGGGAAAGCGAGAGATTCCAAGCTGAGCCAGGCTGGCTCAGGGATTCTGGGAGTTGAAGTCCACGAGTCATAAAAGAGCCCAGGTTGCCTACCTCTGGTATAGACCTACACCCCTACATATAAATAACATATGAATATTAAACACTGTCCATCTTGAATATATAACGGAAGGTTCACATGTTCAACTTTAGGTGGCAGAGAAGGTCAGGATCGTTATAACAGATGCAAATGACGAGAAACCAGAATTTATCAACACGCCTTACATTGTTCAAGTCCAAGAGGTTGGTGGAATTTGTTTATATTCTTGTTTAGCTGGAATGACGATGCTTCGTGAGGGACATAGCTATTAAACTAATATAATAGCTGTTATGTCTGGCCCTTCTCAGCTTAGTAAAATCCACAGGAATATTTCTTTAAGAGTTTTATTTAACACATTTCAAGAGATTCATTGCAAAGCAAGCTGCTGGCATTTTGTTGGCCGGAATGGCCAAGTCTGATTTATTTACATTCAGCTCAATCATGCTCTCCCTCCCTTCCAATTAACTCACTCTTTATCTCTCAGGTTGTCCAAGAGCTCATTAATCTTCCGTAGAGTCCAAAAAACACCAGAAAACTGAGTTCAAACGAACTGCGCAAGGCATCAAGCTACTCCTTGATATTAACGTTGCTCGTGACAAAGAATTAGTCCCTCCTTTATCTTCTAATATAGTTTCCGATACGTCACTTCCCCCATGGCTTCCTTTTTCCACGTAACTGAGACCTCCGCCTATCAAACCTTCGGAATCTCGGATCAAGCCATAAATTTTCCTGTTCCAAATCTGAGTCTCCGCTTTGAGAGTCTGACTCAGACTGCATGCAAATCTCCTCCCTCTCTGTCTCTCCTGCCGGGAGGGGAAAGCACCCAGAGGGGCCTGGTTGCTCCTCCTCATCCTCTGACATTTCCCCAGCTGGTCTAGAGACACCCACAACAATAGCTAGTTTGTTTTATAGTGGTAAGACATTGATCTAGAAACCAGGAGACTATCGTTCTAGTCCTGTCTTAGCCATGAAGGCCATCTAGGTGACACTGGAGCAGTTGTTCTCTCTCATCCCAATTCACCTCACATGGTTATTGGTACAGGGGAAAATAGGAAACAGGTATGTCCGCTACCTTGAATTATACATAACAAGTGGAAGGAGAAAGAGGAGGAGGGGAGTGGGGAGAGGGAAAAAGAGAAGGAGAAGGGGAGAGGGGAGAAGAAGGAAAAAGAAAAGGAAGTGATGGTGGTGGTGGAGAAGAGAGGGGGAGAGGAGGGAGAGAGGAGGAGAAGGATAGAGTGGAGGAGGAGGATGGGAGAGGGAAGGAGGAGGAGGAGAAGAACAGGGAGAGGAAGAGGAGGAGGAGAGTGGGAGAGGAGGAGGAGGAGAGGGAGAAGCGGAGGAGGAGAGGGAGTGGAGGAGGAGAGGGGGAGGAGGAGGAAGAGGAGGAGGAGGGGTAGAGGAGGAGGAGGAGGAGGAGAGAGGGGTGGAGGAGGAGGAGAGAGGGGGTGGAGGAGGAGGAGAGAGGGGGTGGAGGAGGAGGAGAGGGGTGGAGGAGGAGGAGAGAGGGGGTGGAGGAGGAGGAGAGGGGTGGAGGAGGAGGAGAGAGGGGGTGGTGGAGGAGGAGAGAGGGGGGTGGTGGAGGAGGAGAGGGGTGGAGGAGGAGGAGAGAGGGGGTGGAGGAGGAGGAGGAGGAGAGGGGTGGAGGAGGAGGAGAGAGGGGTGGAGGAGAGTGAGAAAGGAGAAGGAGAGGGGGTGAGGAGGGGGAGAGGAGGAGGAGAGAGGGGGTGGAGGAGAGTGAGAAAGGAGAAGGAGAGGGAAAGGGGGTGAGGAGGAGGGGGAGAGGAAGAGGAGGAGAGGGGGGAGAGAAGGAGAGGGGGGAGGAGGAGAGAGGGAATAGAGGAGGAGGAGGAGAGGAGAGAGGGGGGGAGAGACAAGGAGGGGAGGAGGAGGAGGAGAGAGGGAAGGAGGAGGAGGAGAACAAGGAGAGAGGAGAAGAGGGAGAGGGGGAGAGGAGGAGGAAGAGGAAGAAGGGGAGGGGAGTGGGAAGGGGGTGGAGAAGGAGCTGTGGGACTCTGTTTGTATTAACCAAAACATATACATGTATTCGAGTAGGTCTACAGATGTCATTTCTGTCAAATGTTATATCGTTATCGTGTTTGATTTTTCTTGGGACATCTACAACTGATATCCGGTTGTTTTCCTGTTTGCTTTGTGTCTCATTTCCTCACTGTGAGAGATGGAGAAGACATTACCTTCCTTTTATTTGTTGGTTGGTTTCCTCTCAATAGAACCTGCCATCGTTACCTTCTCTAGTACGCTCTTACTTAAGTATCATAGTCTTCTCCTTTATCAGTCCCCTCTTCTTGCCTACTTTTTTTCTCCCAGCCCAATGCCTTGGGTTACTCTTTTCTTCCATCCCATCTCTTGCGGTTGTCGTTCTTGCCTTCAAGCCTAATTCAGCTCTTTTCTGGATTTTTTTCAGAACACCCCCGTAGGGAGCAGCATCTTCCAAATTGAAGCAGTGGACAGAGACACCGGTTCAGGAGGCAGCATTAATTTCTTTCTGCAGGTAAGGCTGCATTTAGATTGTGGAGTCTTGGGGCTCTTCCAAACTCAATTCTTCTTAAACTTAGTTATTCAACTTAGAAAGGGGCCAACCGTTCTGGATGGCTTGCATGTTGAAGAAGTAAAGAACCAAGAGATCAAAAGAAACAGGCGGTGCGACTCTGGAAGAAAGAAAAGACTGGGCCCGTGACGCTCTACGGCGGGATCTGGGAGAATAGCCAGGTTTTGAAAGATGGTTAGAACGCCGTCAGGGTGAAAAACCATAGAGATGCTGTTCTAGAGAGGAAGGCGCCATGACAGAGAGATGGAGAGTAGGGATCCGGCGCCTAACGTTGACATTTCTGTTCAGGAGCTGAGCTCCTCTGATTCTGACTTAAGAGCAGTGTGTTTGAAAACACAGGAAAATATTGTGGATTTATGGAGGCTAGAGGTGGCCTCTTTCCCAATTTGTGGACGCTAATGGATCACTGCAAATCTAGGCTCCTGGCTTTAGGTTTTTGAAAAGAAAGGTAATTGCAAGGCTTTTGCGATTTCCACATACAAATCACTCAGTTCTTCCTTCCTTCCTTCCTTCCTTCCTTCCTTCCTTCCTTCCTTCCTTCCTTCCTTCCTTCCTTCCTCCCTCTCTTTCTTTTTCTTTCTTTCCCTCTTTCTTTCTTTCTCTTTCTTTCTTTTTCTTTCTTTCTTTTCTCATTCCCTCCCTTTCTTTCTTTTTCTCTCTTTCCTTTCTTCCTCTTTCTTCCTCTTTCTTTCTTTTTCTTTCTTTTCCTCCCTCTCTCCCTCCCTCCCTCTTTCTCTCTTTCTTTCTTTCTTTATTTCTTTCCTTCTTTCCTTCTTTCCTTCCTCCTCCTTTCTTTCTTTCCTTCCTTCCTTCCTCTTTCTTTCTTTTTTCTTTATCTTCCTCCCTTCCTCCCTCTCTTTCTTTCTTTCTCTTTCTTTCTTCTTTCTTTCTTTCCCTCCCTCCCTTCCTCTCTTTCTTTCTCTTTCTTTCTTTCCTTCCATCCTCTTTCTTTTTCTTTCTTTCCCTCTTTCTTTCTCTTTCTTTTTTTTCTTTCTTTCATTTCTTCCTCTTTCTTTCTTTTCCTCCCTCTCTCCCTCCCTCCCTTTCTTTCTTTCTCTTTCTTTCTTTCCTTCCTTCCTTCCTCCTTCTTTCTTTCTTTCTTTCTTTCTTTCTTTCCTTCCTTCCTTCCTCTTTCTTTCTTTTTTCTTTATCTTCCTCCCTCCCTCCCTCCCTCTCTTTCTTTCTCTTTCTTTCTTTCTTTCTTTCCTTCCA
Organism: Bothrops alternatus; assembly: GCA_034064705.1. NCBI lineage: Eukaryota > Metazoa > Chordata > Lepidosauria > Squamata > Viperidae > Bothrops > Bothrops alternatus. The sequence goes on along the minus strand of JARGCV010000234.1, from coordinate 526,028 downwards.
TCCTCTTTCTTTCTTTTTCTTTCTTTTTCCTCCCTCCCTCTCTTTCTTTCTTCCTTCCTTTCTTTATCTTCCTCCCTCCCTCCCTCTCTTTCTTTCTCTTTCTTTCTTTATTTCCCTCCCTTCCTCTCTTTCTTTCTCTTCCTTCCTTCCTTCCTTTCTTTATCTTCCTCCCTCCCTCCCTCTCTTTCTTTCTCTTTCTTTCTTTCTTTCCCTCCCTCCCTCCCTCTCTTTCTCTTTCTTTCTTTCTTTCTTTCCTTCCATCCTTTCTTTTTCTTTCTTTTCCTCCCTCCCTCCCTCTCTTTTTTCTTTTTTCTTTCTTCCATCCTATTTCTTTCTTTCTTTTTCTCTTTCTTTCTTTTCCTCCCTCCCACCCACCCACCCACCCTCCCTCCCTCCCTCCCTCCCTCCCTTCCTTCCTTCCTTCCTTCCTTCCTTCCTTCCTTCCTTCCTTCCAGAATATCCATACAAATAAGTTTACCATAGATCGTCATAGCGGTGTCCTTCGCATCAAAACAGGGATGAACCTCGACTATGAAAAATCAAGAACGTTTTTTGTGACTGCAGTGGCTAAGGTAAAATATATTCCTCACGGGGGTAAATGTGTAATGGTAAGCCAGATGTGGAGAGGATGGAAAACGGTACAAGTTCTAACAAGTTCTAACAGTACAAGTTCTTGTTGTGAGCCGCCCTGGGTCTTCGGAGAAGGGCGGCATATAAGTGTGAATAAAGTAAACTAAACTAATGATAAACTGGAGATACCTGTTCTTCTTCATCCCTGACCTTCTGTGAAACTGTCAGATCTAGATATGTCAGTCAAAGGACACTAGCTTGAGAAAGGTTGCCTTAAACCTGTATGTTTCTGATGGCAATATAGACGGTCCTTTTCAGTTTTTGGGGAAGGGAATCAGTGGCCAACATCTTCTGCAAGAATTCCTGTCTTACAGCTGGAAGCCAGCGTGGTCACTGCTGATATTTAGGAAGCTACTAAAGTTCTGATTTTTCCAAGGAGCATTTGAGACCAAGAAAAGAGAAAGAGATGGTTGGTGCTGTTAGTATGAGCATAACCTATTGATCCTTCACGGGTTTTATATTATTTTAAGAGTGGCTGTACATGCCCGTTGCTCTGATGATGTTTTCATTTTTATGAATTGGGCTATAAGAATGGCAGTTGGGCCTGAAAAAAAACAAACAAACCAGGCCGATTACTAAATCAATTTATCTGAGGAATGTTCAACCGAGCCCCTTCATTCTTTCATTTTGGAAAGAAAGAGACTGCCCAATATATGTTATTTATGTCTGCTTCAGTAGGGTTTTTTTTTCCAGTCTTTAGATGTTAAAGGGGGGCACCATGGCTCAGCGGTTAAAGACGCTGAGCTTGTCAACTGGAATGTTGACAGCCTGGGTTCCAGACCCGAGCGCCACATGATGGGGTGAGCTCCCATGCCTCGCCCCATCTCCTGCTCATTTAGCAGTTTGAAAGCATTCACATGCAAGTAGATAAATAGGTACAACTTCAATGGGAAGTTAACAGCATTCTGTGCACCTTTGGCGTAGAGCCATGCTGGTCACATGACCACAGAAGTGTCTTTGGACAACGCTGACTCCCTTGGCCAAGAAACGGAGGCGAGCGTTAGAGTTGGCCATCAACTGGATAGAGAAACCTTTACTTTTAGATGTTGAATGTATGTAGGAGATTTCTGTCGCAAAGCAGGGCCCAACTGATAACATATTTTCCCATTCCATATTACAGGAGTGGCCAAAATTGTGGAAACCTTTTGGGAAAAGTCTATTTTTGAGTTTTGATGGCTATTAACACCGCTTTTTGGGGGGGGAGCAGTACCACAATATTATATACCAATGGAAAGATAATTTAATCAAGAATGTAATGCAACGTAGTTTGTTCAATTATCTGTACTGTATTCTACGAAAAGGTATAGCCAAATAACCAGAAAAAGGAAGCACAACTTGCTTAGGTTGATCTCCAGTAGCTTTCCTTCATCTGATTGTAGCCAATGAGCAGGAGTGTTTAGAGAGCCAATCAGGTGTCCTCTTGTTTTGGCAATGAGCCAATCAGATCACAGTAGGATTCAGTGATTGATGTCATGTATTGACGCTGAGAGGAGGACATTGGTCGGTGTGTTATGTGATCGCTATCAAATTGGTTGGGTATTTTTGTGTTCTTTCATTGAGCGAGCTTGTAAAACATAATAAAACTAAAGTCACGGTGCAAAGAGTTGACCGGTCGCCCAGAAAGCGATGTAAAATAGTATTATGAAGTGAACAAGGCTACAGTTGTAAAGAAATTGGAAGAAAAATGGGTGGAAACTTAACCCAAGGTGGCATTTCTACTGTGCCCTTTTCCCAAAAGGTTTCCACAATTTTGGCCACTACTGTATGGCACGGGGTGACTAAGCTCTTGACCATGTCTCAAGAGATTTCAAAGGTTGAGAAACAACTAGGACATTTTTGTGCCAATGAGAGCAAGATGGTAGCCACTACTAATATCTACACTGCTAGGAGAGTTCACCATATTCTACTGTTCATTTGTCTACATTTCATTTCAGATTCCTTTCTTGTTCAGTTGTGATGATTCCTGGGATCTAGAAATCTTTTCTTGGTCCATAGACCAAATTACGATCCTTGCCTGAGCTTCAAGCAGGCCTCAGTTCTCTTAGCAATCTAAAAATGATTCTAGACTTGCAGTTACTCCTAAGCCTTGCTTTATAATACTTTCACCAGGGAATCTGAAAGAGATTTTGTTCAGCCAGAAGCAATGCTACCAGGCCAGATCTTAAAAGACATGCAAGGTCAATCTTTTGAGCGTGTTGCTAGGTGATCAATTAAACCTTGCAGTGCTATAATTCTCCCCACTTTCCCTAATTTATGTTTTTAAAAGGGTTTTTTTTTCCCCCTGAAGTCTGGCAGTCAGCCGAAAGACAGGATAACTGTATCAGAATGAGGAAGAAAGAGTTGAGATGTCACGCTCCACCTGTTATGTTAATGTTATGACATCACAATTCATTACTATTATTAAAGGGCAGTAATAAGGTTGTGCCTTTCATTTCATCATTTGCCCATCTGACTCTTGTGGGTGCCCAGGTGACTGCAAATGGCAGCAAAGAGGTTATTTTAAATGTCAGCCAGCATATTATTATTATTATTATTATTATTATTATTATTATTATTATTATTATTATTATTATTATTATTATTGATCATCGCACAGTCAGCCAGATGTTCAGACTGGATTTGGCACTTTTATCTACCTATCGAGTCCTTACCAAGGACCTGGGATAGGCAGATGTGGGTGTTTGATGGTATTACAGATGTCGTCACAGGATGGAAGCAGTTCCTAGTAAGGCCGCCTTTTGCAATTGACTAATAGCGAATTTGTCAATGCCAATTGTGTTCAAGTGGTGCTCCAGTTATTTTGGGATTGCACCCAAGGCGCCTATTACTATTGGTACTACCCTTGCTTGCCTTTGCCATTATTATTATTATTATTATTATTATTATTATTATTATTATTATTATTGTTGTTGTTGTTGTTGTTGTTGTTGTTATTGTTACGGTTACCGTTACTGTTACTGTTATTTTGAAATCGCATAAGGGTCTGCTGTTGGTTAGCATCAATGAGTAACAAAAAAAGAGATATAATGGCCGAATTCAAACACTAAGGTTATCTAAGACAGCCATGGGGATCAAGCTTTTTCTTCTCTCAACTATATTCTAGAAATATTAAATAATATTAAAGCTCCTGAAATTAAAACATTGAATTGAGTAGCATTAAGTAGCAGAGACAAAAAAAGAGTTTCCATTTTGAGAGGATGGAACAATATATATTTTTTTTCTCCTTTGAAGAATCTAGTTCCTACAAGTTGCCCATGAAATAAAGATAAGCTTATTTTCTCCAGGAAATCATTAAAATTCATTGTTAACCCTTTTAACCCATGAAAGAGGAGGCCCAGGCTGCCAACATTTTGGGAATCAGCTAAAATTCTCCAGGAAGGACAGCTTAAAAACAACAACAGCCCTTACTGGAGTCCTCGCCATGGTCTGTTCTTGCCCAATTCGATTTCTGGATTGATCCAGTGGATTATAACAATCTTGGCCTTCTTTTTGCCTCCCAGGATGGTGGCGGAAAGCTCCGTGGGGATCACAAGGTGTTTTCCGCCACAACTACCATCACAATCAATGTTGAAGATGTTCAAGACACGCCACCAACTTTTGTGGGCACGCCCTACTATGGATACGTGTATGAGGACACACTGGTGGTGAGTATTACAGGGATCCTCTTTACCCTACTCAAATGGTATGGATTCTGAGGGTCCTTGGTGCTCTCTGAGGTGGTTGTTTTTTCCCTCACAGACATTTCATTACCAAACTAGGTAACAACATCAATGCTAGAGGGGAGTGGGGTTAGAGGAAACAAAGACTGATCAACTGAGACAAATAAACTAACGGTAAACAACAGCCTAATCAAGGAACTGCCAAGACTACGCCCATCAAGCCACTTTTACACAAACAGAGAGTAAACCCCACTCCTTACTAGTACTGATAATGTTACCTAGCTGGATAAAGAAACATCTGCAAGAAAACAGGCAAGCTCAGAGACCAACATGGACCCTACAGTTCAACCCTGAGCTACTAATACCCACTTCTGTCAATATGGGTTCTGCAAGGGGAACTCAAAACACAAAGGCAGAGATGTAAAGAGAGCTCTATATTTGCAGAATGCATGCTGATGTCTTTTTTTTCTCCCACCATTTCCTTTTAGCCTGCTATTTCAGCAAATCTTTAGAAACAAACAAAAGAGCACAGGTAGATTCTGGTAGAATGGAAGATGGGGGGAAAAAATCACTGAGTCATCGTATTGCAATTTAGAAATGACCTTGATATGAAAGAACCATTGGAGAGGGACTTGGGAAGCTATTTATTTATTTATTTGTTTAAACTTATATGCCGCCCTTCTCCTAAGACCCAGGGTGGCTCACAATAACAATACAAGTAAAAACATAAACATAGAATCAATTAAAATTACTACTTACAATACTATATAAAAACTAGATAATTTATTACACTCATACCACACACAATCACAGTCAAAGGCCCAGGGGTAGAGTGCAGCTCACACGCCCCAAACCTGTCTGCATAAATGTGTCTTCAACAGTTTCCGGAAAGCTAGGAGGGAGGAAGCAGTACGAACCTCTGAGGGAAGCTGGTTCCAGAGAGCTGGGGCAGCAACGGAGAAGGCCCTAGCCCTAGGTCCCACCAGATGACATTGTCTAACAGACGGGACCCGTAGGAGGCCAACCCTATGCGCCCTGACCGGTCGCTGGGATTCATGAGGCAGGAGACAGTCCCGCAAGTATCCTGGTCCATTGCCATAAAGGGCTTTATAGGTCATAACCAACACTTTGAATTGTGTTCGGAGACCAATTGGTAGCCAGTGCAGCTCACAAAGAGCTGGAGTGATATGAGCATGTCTTGGGAGACCCAATACGGCTCGCGCGGCTGCATTCTGGACTACTTGCAGTCTCCGGACATTCTTCAAAGGTTGCCCCATGTAGAGAGCATTACAGTAGTCGAATCTCTATTATATAATCCATGGTTGTCACAAGCATGAAACAGAAACAAACATATAGAATAACAGTTGAAAGAGGGCTTCTAATCCAACTCCTTGCTTAAGCAGGAGGACTCTATACCATTCTGGACATATGGCTGTCCAATCTCTTCTTAAAAACCTGTAGTGATGGAACACCCACAACTTCTGGAGGCAGGCCATTCCACTGGTTACTTGTCCTCACTGTCAGGAAGTTTCTCCTTAGTTCTAGACTGCTTCCCCCATTGATTAGTTTCCATCCATTGCTTCTTGTCCTGCCTTCAGGTGGCTTTGGAGAATAGCTTGACCCCCTCTTCTTTGGGGCAGCCCCTCAAATATTGGAACACTGCCATCATGTCACTCCTTCTTTTGTCTAGACTAGCCCTATCCAAATCTTGCAACTGTTCTTCCTACGTTTTAACCTCCAGACTCCCTAAATCCTCTTTGTTGCTCTGCTCTGCCCTCTTACCAAAGCCTCAACATCCTTTTTTTTATAACGTGACCAAAACTGGTTGCAGTATTCCAAGTGTGGTCTCACTAAGGTTTTAATGCTGTGCAGGAATTGTGGGAGTTGAAGTCTTAAACTTGCCCAAGTTTGAAAAACACCGAGACAAACAATGGAAACAGAAAGGAGAGGGTTAAAAAAAATAGATAATTTAAAACGTTGCCTCTTTCTACAATGAATTCCCAATGCTCTCATACACGCGATAACACGGGCGTGATGCCGGAGGCCAGAATGTAACTTTATTTTTTACTTCCGTGCTACTTCAATCCGTCAAACTGGGAAAGAGAACGAATAATGCAGGCCAACTCCAGGATTTAGTCGTAGCGGAGATCCAACTCCTATTTATCGCTGCGAACGAGATTTCGGTTAATCCCATTTTCATCTGCCAGACTACAAATGGATTCAAAATAAACCCAAGAGCCCAGGCCAGTTGTGTGAGTTTGCCATGCAGCTTTTATTTATAGCTGATTCCTCTTCCAAGTTTCTCTTAACTTGTGTCGCAATCACTTCAATTTTGTGGCACCCTATTTCATTATGCATATGTGTGGTAGTTTTGCCAATTTCTGGGAATCCTGGTGGTGTTTTTCTTCCACTTTGTAATCTGTGGTCATAAAGTGTTGAAAGATAATAATTAACTTAATGTAACTATTAACCAGTGATCTGGAAACAGCCTAATAAAGAAGTAGAGGACTCTTTAATTGATATCACCAAAGAAAACGATGCAATGAAGCATCAATGACTTCTGGTGAAAAATATTCTTATAATCTATTGATAAGATGTGAATACTGGGGTGTTGATACCTCCAGCCACGTGTTCTTTTTTTTTTTTTTTAATTATTTTTTTATTGGATTTTTTTATAATTTTAACAGAGAGAAAAAAACTAGTCATATCAAATCATAATATAAAAGTAAACAATCATCCATACACAAAATATAAATACATTTCAATACATCTAATACTAATAACTCAACTGAGAATAATCATCCCAAACAGTTAACATCACTGCTCGGCACCCCCACCATCACATCCCACCAACCCTATCCTTCCCCCTACCTTCACTCCTCCTTCCTTTTTCCCCATCAGATGTGGAGCCCAGAGGACACCCGAGCAACCCCTTAATAACAGTAACAGTAATTATTTATTCTTCCTCCAACCCCAATTGCAGTTGAGAAAACATCATGTATAAGATTATCAAGCCTCCCTAACCCCCCCCCTGACTTCCCAGAGTGAATACAAGGTATAACAAAAGAAAACCCCACTACATCAAACAAAATAATTATATAATCTTAACAAGAATTTTAGACTATATAAAAAAAAGAAAGAGTAATAATAATTATATTCTTATTCAATTCAATTTACCATAATATATCTTAATATATATCTTCATTTAAACATCCTCTCCTAAACCTTACTTATAATATTTATCTTTAATTCAATCCATAATCTTAAATTAACCTTAATTCCTTTAAACAATCAGCTCATCTTGTTAAGAATAGTATTTATCATTTACATCTAAACCACCAATCTAAGTCAAATCTAATACATTTAATTTGTAATAATATATCTTAATATATCTTAATATATCATTTAAACATCCTATCTTACAACTTACTTATAATCTTAATCTTTTTCCATTAAACATCCTTTCTTACATCTTACTTGTAAAATTAGTCTTAAATTCACCCCATGATCTTAGATTAACCTTAATACCTTACATTTATTAAGTTTCATCTCTTCAATTGACTTCTGGGCTTTCTCATCTGACAATCAGTTTATTCCATTTCTAATTTACATTCCTAAAACTTTAACAAATCACATAATACTTATCTATCCCTTCAATCAATCAATTCAATATCAAACCTAGATCATTTCCAAACAAATACGTTCTTCATCAATTTAGTTGTATCTTCCATTAATCATCTTCTCTTACATCTTATTCATAATCTTAGTCCTTAATTCAGTCCATAGTATTAAATTACCCATAAACCCCTGCATACAATTTTAAATTTCATTTCAGTCGAACTCTAGGTTTTTTTTTCAGCCAGGTAGACCTCCGTAACGAGGCCTCCCTCGTTAATAATAAATCTCTCTTCTTTACTTCTTCACCTCCATAAGTAATTCGCATCTTGAACTGAATCAATGTCTGTTTTTTGTCAAATAAATCCTCTTCTTGCTGCTTATCAAAAAGGAATAACCAACCCTTCCTTTCTTGAAACAAGTCTTCTTCCTCCAGTCCATAAATAAGCTGTTTATCAAACAAAATCCATCCTTTATTCTCTTTATACTCAGTACTGTATTCTTCTTTTTCTTGCTCTCCTTTTGATTTAGATTGTATTATAAGATGTTCAGCAATCAATTGTAAATCAATTCCATTTGAAAAAGGGGATCTAATTGATTGTTCTTGTTTTACTTCTTGATTAAATTGTATTATATAATGTTCAGCAGCCAATTGAAAATCAGTTTCATTTAAAAAAAATACTCCTTTATTGACTTCAATAATATCTTCTCTCAGCTCTGAGTTACAAACTTCTGACATAGCTTTAGAATCTTTTTTCTGTTCTGGTATCTTTTTATCCAGCTTGTTCTCCATTTTATCCAGCTTATCATTTATTGAAGATAGTGTAACCATTACTGGAAATAATGCAACAGTTAAAGCATTCTGTAAGTCTGGAGCCTCTAACGTGAGGCTCCGGTCTCTGAGTCAGTATAGCCGTCAACAACAGCGCTCAACAGCTGTTTGTTGCGGCGAAAAAACTCCTCTTCGGGCAAAGAAGGGGAGTAGAGCTTCAAGAGCCGGGTTGAGCCCTTCCAAGACCCCTGGAACAAGTTTTCAGGGGCAGAGAAGGTGTGCTCCCCAGGCACTTGAAACGCTCCTGCTCAGAGACGCTTCTGTCGGCTGACAGAATTAGACGCCGCGACCGCCTCTGCTTTAAAGAGAGAACAATAAGGATTTTTAAACAGACGGAGTGAATACAAGAGTCCTTTGAGTATTGCAAGTATTTTGTTATTTTGTTTATGCCTTTTTACTTATAACTTTCTTGAATCAACATAATTCTTTCAAAATGGCGATTGCTTTAAGCTTTCACTTATTCAGTGAAAGTGAAGAAATCGAAAGTATTGAATCTGCTGGAAAGTGAAACTGAATTTTCTCTTCTCTTTCTGAAGTGATGTTTGAGAGACTATTTAGACTTGATGTACTTACTAAATTATAACGCAAATTGGATTTTAAAAGAAATTGAGAAGGGAGGAACTGGCAATTTTAAAAATCTTTTTTTTTACTTTTTCCTTTTTTTTCTTTTTTTCTTCTTTTTACTATGACTATGAGATATAAGGCAGCTATGGCAAAGGTTTTTTTAGAATCTCAAGAGCTTTTACAGTCTCCTTCGGAAATGCTTACAGCCACGTGTTCTTGTTATCTACTTCAGGAAACAGATAAGCCATCATCCTGTGTGTTATAAGGAGCAAGTAATCAGATGCAGGCTGAATATATGAGAATCAAGGATTGACTCTTTAGAAAACGACACCCCCTACACAACACACCCTTTCCAGTGTTGACCTCTTCTTTATTGAAGAACAATGTTCACCCAGCAGTGTGGCCTTTAGATAAAACTGATCTCCAGCCCAGACAGAAGGATTAAATCTTCTCCAGTTTCCAATTAAATATTTGGATAGTTTCAATATTTAAAAAAATAATCAGGCAAGGAGATACCAGAAGCCATCGTTTTCCTTTTGGATAAATGTTGTTGTTGTTAGTTGCAAAGTCATGTCCGACCCATCATGACCCCATGGACCATGTTCCTCCAGGCCTTCCTGTCCTCTACCATTTTCTGGAGTCCATTGAAGCTCACGCCTCCTGCTTCAGTGACTCCATCCAGCCACCTCATTCTCTGTCATCCCCTTCTTCTATTGCCCTCCATCTTTCCCAGCATTAGGCTCTTCTCCAGGGAGTCCTTCCTTCTCATTAGGTGGCCAAAGTACTTGAGTTTCAACTTCAGGATCTGGCCTTCTAAAGAGCAGTCAGGATTGATCTCCTCTAGGACTGACCAGTTTGATCGCCTTGCAGTCCAGGGGACTCGCAGGAGTCTTCTCCAGCACCAGAGTTCAAAGGCCTCCATTCTTTGGCACTCAGCCTTTCTTATGGTCCAACTTTCACATCCATACATTGCAACTGGGAAAACCTTTAGATAAATAGAAAAGTAATTTAGTTACTTAAGTGTTTTAGGAAACTTACCTTTTCCAGGATTTCATAGCTAGATCTTCAGGACAAAACAAAGGAGACATTTTATGTCCACATGGACACTTCTACATGATCCTGGACCTCCAGGTGGCAACTGGGATTCCATCTCATGTAGAATCTGATGATTCCATGTTGGACTAAACATTGAAAGCTAACATCTCAACAGCATTAAAAGCAGCATGCAAATATATAGAAATATTGATAGTTATCTTGAAACCCAAAGATCAATACATGGATCTTTGCATTTCACTACAACACAACTCAGAAAGCTCAGATTAGCCAAGAATCTGCTGATACAATTCTACAGAGGAATTACTGAGCCTGTTGTTTGTACCTCTATAACTGTCTGGTTTGGCACAGCAACCAAATAGGACAGACACAGGCTTCAACAGATAGTTAGGACTGCAGAACAAACTATCACAACCAGCCTGCCTTCCATTGAAGACCTGTATACTGCATGAGTCAGAAACAGAGCTGAGAAAATATCTACAGACCTCTCACATCCTGCACATAGACTGTTTCAGCTCCTTCCCTTCAGGATGCCACTGTAGGGTGTTGCATTCCAAAACCACCAGATACAAACAGAGCTTTTTCCTCCATGCCATCACTCTGCTGAACACCCAATTCCCACAGAACTGTCTTATGCCTAAGGGCATTTAAACATGTCGCAGGCTGTGTTGTTATTATCCTTGTCATCTTTTCATCTTTCTCACTTTCTCATCTTTCCTACTACCTTCTTCTACTGGTATCGTATGATATATCACTTGTTGTTTGTATCTTATGACTTATGATCTATGACTTATCATTTGTTGGTTTCTATGTACACTGAGAGCTTGTGCACCAGAGACAAATTCCTTCTGTGTCTATTCTATTCTATTCTATTCTATTCTATTCTATTCTATTCTATTCTATTCTATTCTATTCTATTCTATTCTATTCTATTCTATTCTCTATTCCATTCCATTCCATTCCATTCCATTTCATATATTCTATTCTATTCTATTCTATTCTATTCTATTCTATTCTATTCTATTCTATTCTATTCTATTCTATTCTATTCCATTCTATTCTATTCTTGTTTTAATTCTATTCTGTTCTATTCTATTCTATTCTATTCTATTCTATTCTATTCTATTCTATTCTATTCTATCCCATAATTCTATTCTATATTCTATTCTATTTTTATTTTAATTCTATTCTATTCTGTCATTACATCACATCACATCACATCACATCACATTACATTACCCACTCCATTACATTCCGCATTCCGCATTCCACATTCCACATTCCATATTCTATCTATTCTACTCTATTTTACTCTATTCTACTCTACTCTACTCTACTCTACTCTACTCTACTCTACTCTACTCTACTCTACTCTACTCTACTCTACCATACTATACTATACTATTCTATACTCTACTATACTATATTCCTACTCCTATTCCTACTCCTATTCCTATTCCATTCCATTTTTATTCCCATTCCCTATTCTAGTTTAGTCTAGTCTGGTCTGGTCTGGTCTGGTCTGGTCTGGTCTGGTCTGGTCTGGTCTGGTCTGGTCTGGTCTGGTCTGGTCTAGTTTAGTGTTGTAGAGAACATCTGCTCCAGAATAGTTTCAGTCCAGCTTATGCCAAACTGAGAATCCTCTATTCTATTTTGTTCTATTCTATTCTATTCTATTCTATTCTATTCTGTTCTGTTCTGTTCTGTTCTGTTCTGTTCCGTTCCGTTCCGTTCCGTTCCGTTCCGTTCCGTTCCGTTCCGTTCCGTTCCATTCCATTCCATTCTATTCTATTCTATTCTATTCTATTCTATTCTATTCTATTCTATTCTATTCTATTCTATTCTATTCTATTCTATTCCATTCCAATCCATTCTCCTCCCCCAAAATTGCAAGTTTTCTCTGCTACTATGATGTCCCATCTCATCTCCTTAGAGTAACACTTCACAGTCCTTTTACTTCACTAGGCCTCTTATTTATTTATTTATTTATTTATTTATTTATTTATTAAATTTCTATGCCGCCCTATTCCGGGAACTCAGGGCGGCTTACAGCATAAATAGAAATCCAATAAAAACTAAACTGTACATATATAAAAATATAAAAAAGAAGAACCCCTAAATTAAGAACCATTCATTCAGCAAACGTACACACAGACATACACTGGCTAGGGGCAAGATGTCAACCGCCCCAGGCCTGCCGGCAGAGATGGGTCTTTAGTAGTTTACGAAAGGCGGAGAGGGTGGGGGCGATACGGATCTCCGGGGGGAGTTGATTCCAGAGGGCCGGGGCCGCAACAGAAAAGGCCCTTCCCCTAGGCCCCGCCAGGCGACACTGTCTGGCCGACGGGACCTGGAGAAGGCCGACTCTGTGGGCCCTAACCGGTCGTTGGGTTTCGTGAGGCAGCAGGCGGTCCCGTAAGTAACCTGGTCCGATGCCATGTAGGGCTTTATAGGTCATAACCAACACTTTGAATTGCGTTCGGAGACCAATAGGCAGCCAATGCAGCTCACGGAGTGATGCTGAGATGTGGGCATTTCTGGGCAGGCCCAACACTGCTCGCGCGGCTGCATTCTGCATTACCTGAAGTCTCCGAACGTTTTTCAAAGGTAGCCCCATGTAGAGAGCATTGCAGTAGTCGAGCCTCGAGGTGATAAGGGCATGAGTGACTGTGAGCAGAGACTCCCGGTCCAAATAGGGCCGCAACTGGTGCACCAGGCGAACCTGGGCAAATGTCCTCCTCGCCACAGCCGACAAATGATGTTCCAAGTTTAGCTGTGGGTCGAGGAGGACGCCCAAGTTGCGGACCTTCTCCGAGGGGGTCAAAAGCTCCCCCCCCCAGGCTGATGGACGGATAGATTGAATTATCTTTGGGAGGCAGAACCCATAGCCACTCCGTCTTGTCGGGGTTGAGTTTGAGCCTGTTGGCACCCATCCAAACCCTAACAGCCTCCAGACATCGGCACATCACTTCCGCTGCTTCACTGAAATGACACGGGGTGGAGATGTAAAGCTGGGTATCATCAGCATACTGATGATATCTCACCCCGTGTTGTCGGATGATCTCACCCAGTGGTTTCATGTAGATATTAAACAGCAGAGGGGAGAGGACCGACCCCTGAGGGACCCCACAAGGGAGGAACCTAGGGGTCGACCTCTGACCCCCCGCCAACACCGACTGTGACCGACCAGTGAGGTAGGAGGTGAACCACTGCAAAACAGTGCCCCCAACCCCCAACCCCCCCAGTCGGTGCAGAAGGATACCATGGTCAATGGTATCGAAAGCCGCTGAGAGGTCAAGTAGCACCAGGATAGTGGAAAATCCCCTATCCCGGGCCCGCCAGAGATCATCCGTCAGCGCGACCAAAGCAGTTTCCGTGGAGTAGCCGAGCCTGAATCCTGACTGTTGAGGGCCCAGATAATCGGCCTCATCCAAGGACCGCTGGAGCTGGAGTGACACCACCTTCTCAACAACCTTCCCTATAAAGGGAAGATTGGAGACAGGACGGTAGTTGTTGATATAGAGGTTTTTTTCTTCCCTTTTCTCCCTAGGGATCAGAAGTTATAACTGTGGTTGCCATTGATGGAGACAGGGGAAAACCTAATGACATATATTACAGCATTGTGAATGGTAAGTGGTTGGTGAAACTGGAAAGCTAGGTAGAGGAAGGAAGAGACAATCCTATCAGAATTATTTTCCAGGGAAACTGCTGTAAAACATTCTGAAAATGTTTATGTAAGCATTGCCAATTTGCACTTGCCCAATATTGGACCTCATAGGATTCATCAAATCTCCTGCATTGGTCTGTTGTGTTGCTTTAGGCTTGTTGTTGAATCCGAAACTCAGCCATCAGCCTGGGAATCCAAATTCACTTGCTCCTAAAACTAGCTGTTGTTTGTCAAGATTTAACATTCTGACTCATATCCCTTCACAGGTTGGCTGGGGTTCTTTTTTGGGGGGGAGGTGGGTTATAAGGCATTCATGCTTATCATGAGGATAAGTTGTTGCACAAAAGTGTGAGAGAGTGTGTGTTTTCCCCCTTCCAGAAATGTGCCTCAGAAATGAAAACTTGCGAAAGTTAAATCTTCTCACTTCTCTTTATGAGAGATGTTCTCATACTTGGGCGATATAATTATACATCTGCTAATTAAAAATGTTCTCTCTTTTTAAACCAGCTTATACTTCACATAGCCAATACTTCGGCATTCAAAAACTGAGGGTGTGGATCCTTACGGTGGCCTTAGAGAAAGAGAGATCCAGGACAGTTTTGTACACAAATTCATTTTAGGCTTCTGTTGTTATTGTTCAGGAGAAGCAGGTCATTTGTGTTTTTTTTTTCCTCCTTGGGCCAAAATTGGACAATCTTCAAGGCTAGAAATACAGTAGTGGCCAAAATTGTGGAAACCTTTTGGGAAAAGTGTATTTTTGAGGTTTGATGGCTAATAACACCACTTTTGGGGGGGGAAGTAGAATCCATAAAATTATATATCAATGGAAAGATAATTTAATCAAGAACGTAATGCAACGTAGTTTGTTCAATTATCTGTACTGTATTCTATGAAAAGTTATAGCCAAATAACCAGAAAAAGGAAGCACAACTTGCTTAGGTTGATCTCAGGGAGCTTTCCTTCATCTGATTGTAGCCAATGAGGGTGAGTGTTTAGAGAGCCAATCGGGTGTCCTCTTGTTTTGGCCATGAGCCAATCAGATCACAGTAGGATTCAGTTATTGATGTCATGTACTGAAGCTGAGAGGAGGACATTGGTCAGGGTGTTGTGTGATGGCTATCAAGTTGGTTGGGTTTTTTTGGTGTTCTTTCATTGAGTGAGCTTGTAAAACGTAATAAAATTAAATTCATGGTGCAAAGAGTTGACTGGTTGCCCAGAAAGAGATGTAAAATAGTATTATGAAGTGAACAAGGCTACAGTTATAAAGAAATTAGAAGAAAAATGGGTGGAAACTTAACCAAAGGTGGCATTTCTACTGTACACTTTTCCCAAAAGGTTTCCACAATTTCAGCCACTACTGTATGTCTAATTTTCACACTTCAAGAGAGTGCAGCTCTCAGAAAGCTTGCCACTGAAAGTCACCATTCCTGAAAACCATCAGTGTAGTTTCTCGCCTTTTTAAGCATGACGCACCAGAAAAATGTGTTTCCTATCCAAATGAGCTTAACATCATTAATATAACAACTACCCCCCAACCCCAGCCCCAACTGGAGGGAGGGATGGAAAATCACAGCTCTTCCTATGTGTGAATCAGTCAAGTTTATTTTGTCTCATCCCCGTAAGGCTCCTATTCTCCCAAGATAATTAATTCAGTCTCTGTCCATCAGACTGCTGATTCTTTTGGGATTCTGCTAGGGACAAAAATACATGTCCCAATTCTCCTCCAAACACAGTGCCATGTTTTCTATCCAGTAGTTCAGGGGTGTCGAACTGCCGCCCCCATGGGCTGGATGCATCCTGGCAAAACCGCACCCACCCCAATTCCGGCAATGGAAAAAAGTTGAGATACGTTCCATGATGTTGCAAGTTTGACACCCCTGCTGCAGTTGATGCTACATTGCCTCCTTATTTGCGTGAGAATGTAAAAAACAGCTATGTCTAGTTTAATGAAAAGAAGGACTAGAAATGATACGATAGCAGTGTTCCAATATCTAAGGGCTGCCACAAGGAATAGGGGGTCAACCCATTCTCTAAAGCATTTGAGGGCAGGACAAGAAGCAACAGATGGAAACTAATCAAGGAGAGAAGCAACCATTTGTCTGAAATGGTGTAAGGTCCTCTGCTTGAGCAAAGGATTGGATTTAGAATACTTCAAAGGTCCCTTCCTCTTATTCTGTTACTTGGGCCTTTTTCTGGGAGAAATAAGAAAATGTCTTGATTTTCTCTTCTGAGCAAAAGCCACTGCCTATCTCTCATATAGGGCCTGATCCATCTCCCCCACCCCAACTGAAGCTGTCCGAGAGAGAAAGGAACAGAGTTTGTTATTCATAGTCTCTGTGTCGTTTGAGAAAAAGTATCTCTATCCTAAATTGGGTTTTTAGAGACGGTTTTGCTTATTGCTCTCCAGGGTTCTGAAATCCCTTCCCTTCGGCTTACTGAAATTTAAAATGTATATTTTCAAAATACACATATCTTCTGCTTTTCCCAGAGATATATATATATATCCCTGACTACTGACAAAGCGGGAGAGAACTTGTGGCTCAATAGGTTAAAAGCATCTGCTTAGCATGCAGACTGCCCAGGTTCGAATCCCGGAAGGGTGAGTTCTGACTGAAGAGAGTTAAGAAACTCGAAATGGCTATATCAGAAATCCCTTATTTCTTTGTCAACAATTTTAAACAACATATATATATTTGTGCTTGCAGGATGGCTCTGGGTTGAGCTGAAACAAGCAAAAGGAAAGAATGATTCCTTCCTCCCATATTTGGGTTTACAGGGTGCAATCTAAAAAAAAATAACCACTTGACACACACACACACACACACACACACACACACACACACACACACACACACACACACACACACACACACACACACACACACACATATATATATATATATATATATATATATATATATATATATATATATATATATATATATATATATATATATATATATATATGTAGGTCTTTGGTTATTCAGGTTTTCTCCCATGTAAAATTGGAAGTGTCTTGGCGACGTTTCGACGAAGTTCCATTCGTCATCTTCAGGCTGGTGTTTTCAGCTTCGTGCTTCTAGTGGCATTGCTCCTAGAAGCACGAAGCCGAAAACACCAGCCTGAAGATGACGAATGGAACTTCGTCGAAATGTTGCCAAGACACTTCCAATTTTACGCGAGAGAAAACCCGAATAACCAAAGACCTACATACAAAAACCCGTGAAAACCTCAGAAAACATATATATATATATATAAATATGTTTTTGAAAGAAGAAGGAATGGAAGGCATGTCCATTCCATCACAATAAGATGAATGAGGATACAATTACATTTAACACGGGCTGAAAGGAACACAATCTGGCTCATTCATAGCTACCTTAAATCCTACTGATTTCAGCAGATCTAGTTCAAATGGTCTCACTTTAAGTTCAAATCAATAGTTCTTAAAAGGAAAAAGGTAATCTAAAACTGCTTTCATGCCCATCTTCAGAAACCAAGAAGAAACTATCTGAGTGCAGATTACCACTTGGATTCTAGCCACCTTTCAGATTTAATGGAGAGATGATCTTCTCCCTTGACATGGACAACTTCTGAGATCCTTTCCAATTCTCCAAACAGGAAGACCTTTGGGGAAGTCCCAATTATTGTTCTGTGGTATGACCCCATCCAAGATCATTGCCTGCTGTGTTTAACTAGTTGCATCATGACAACAGGATTGGGTGACTCTTCTTTCTAGAGAACTAAAATTTCCATAGGGCTAACCTTGCGTATCTCTATTTTCCACAGGAAGTGAAGGCTCATTTGAAATAAATAATACAACAGGAGCTATTTCTGTTGTTAAAAACCCAGCTCAACTGAAGAAAGAAGTGTACGAACTGAAAGTCCAGGTATTTGGTCTTACTTCCAGCCTTGCCATGATTGTGATGGGTTTATACTGCACAGAATTTAAAACATCTGTAAAGATAGCACACGCTTTCCCCCAGAGAACTGAAGCATCAAGAACATCCGTGTCCATGTTGCATCTACCCAAAAGATCATGGATACAACAAAACGCTGATCTTATTTACTCATGAGCCCAGAAATTACGGAATAAAATAGCTAAATTTCTTCATGTGCATCTAAAGTAGGTCAGGAAAGTGTTACAGCTACCGGTAGGTGCTGGGAAGCAGCACAAGCCGCCCCCCCCCAAAAAATCGTACAGCCTGTTAAAGATGATGAGATCACTCCAGGACAAGCAAAAAAAAATAAATAAATCCCTATTCTTCAAGATCCCAGTTCTAAAGGAATGTGTGGTCACAGCACAACTTGAGGTAATGAGATACCTAGTTTGCAACATTAACCGCTTGCAACTTAAGCAGCCTGAGTGATTCTGACTTAAGAGGAAAGAACATGAAAGAGGCTTTTTGTGTGAAACAGAAAATAATGATGGATTTGATTGTTAGAAGAAACAGTAGACGATAGGGGGAAAATGAAAGTTATCTTCTAACCGTAGTGTAAGAGGACAAACTAAATTTATACTTGCAATGTTGCAGAAGAAAACTGCAAGTCATTTATCTATATTTTTCCTCCATTTTTGGCTTCCTTCCTTTCTCCCTCCCTTCTTTCTCTATCCCTTCCTTCCTCTTCCTTCCCTCCCTCCCTCCCTCCTCCCCTCCTCTCTTTCTTATCTTAATTATTAGGTTCCGTAGATTTTATCTTTCTGGATTAAAAATTTAATAAGTATCAAAAATAATTTATCAAAAGCAGAAGAAAGATCTCATTACACTAAAGGTTTCAGCAGTGAGTTAGTAAGCTGTGAGTTAGCCTGCAGTACTGCATTGTAACCACTGTGCCACCACAGCTCTACTGTTTCTTAAGTCATGGAAGTGTTGCAGAAGGAAGACCATCCACAAGGCAACACAAAACCACAACAGAAGGAGAGTGGCAAGATTCCTTATCCTTTTTCTTTCCTGTTTGTCGTAGGCTTCTGAAATCAGTTCAGAAGACAACGAGACTGCTCATGCATCCATCACAGTCATCATCAGAGTGGTAGACCTTAACAATCACCCACCGACCTTTTATGGAGAAAATGGACCACAGAACCAATTTGAGCTCACCATCTACGAGCACCCACTGGAAGGAGAAACCTTGAGAGGCCTCAAAATTACGGTCAGCGATTTAGATCAGGTCAGTAGGTATCCAACTTCTACCTTCCGCCTCTTGATATCAGGACTGGGTTCACACAACTTGTCATATGCTAAAACCTGGTTAGGAAAGCCAAAGGATCCCATAACATAATACTATGGTTCGTATAGTCCTAAGATACTATCCGGGGCCAAAAGCACAAGAACATAAGTCAAACAAACAGATCAATCATGCAGCATCTGAAACGATCAAAAACATTTTGGCCATTGTAGAGCATGTTGACAAAAAATCTAACTTGAAAAAAAACATATCACTATAAATAAATCACTGTTTGAGGCCATTGCTTGCTTTCCAAGCATGACCATCAATGGGATGAGAGTCAGGTTACTAAATACACATTATTTGGCCTGATTTGCTTATTTGCTTATTGTTGATTTGCTGAGGATGTTCTCATCCTGCACCCTATTAAAAAAACAAGGTTGGGTAGCGCTTTGGGTTCAGTCTTGAAAAGGTACTTCAGAGTGTGCAAAAGTGATTTAGTATTTGACTGTGTCGCTTTAGCACTGATGAAGTTACCTAGCTTGGTAACGAAATGTCTGCAAGAAAACCACCAAGCTCAAAGAGCATCAAAGACACCATAGTATCTATCTATCTATCTATCTATCTATCTATCTATCTATCTATCTATCTATCTATCTATCTATCTATCTATCTATCTTTCTTTCTTTCTTTCTTTCTTTCTTTCTTTCTTTCTTTCTTTCTCTTTCTCTTTATTTCTTTATTTCTTTCCCTTCTTCTTCTTCTTCTTCTTCTTCTTCTTCTTCTTCTTCTTCTTCTTCTTCTCCTCCTCCTCCTCCTCCTCCTCCTTCTTCTTCTTCTTCTTCTTCTCCTTCTCCTTCTCCTTCTCCTTCTCCTTCTCCTTCTCCTTCTCCTTCTCCTCCTCCTCCTCCTCCTCCTCCTCCTCCTGCTTCCTCTTCTTCTTCTTCTTCTTCTTCTTCTTCTTCTTCTTCTTCTTCTTCTTCTTCTTCTTCCTCTTCTCCTTCTCCTTCTCCTTCTCCTTCTCCTTCTCCTTCTCCTTCTCCTTCTCCTTCTCCTTCTCCTTCTCCTTCTCCTTCTCCTCCTCCTCCTCCTCCTTCTCCTTCTCCTTCTCCTTCTCCTCCTCCTCCTCCTCCTCCTGCTTCCTCTTCTTCTTCTTCTTCTTCTTCTTCTTCTTCCTCTTCCTCATCTTCTTCTTCTTCTCCTTCTTCTTCTCCTTCTCCTTCTCCTTCTCCTTCTCCTTCTCCTTCTCCTTCTCCTTCTCCTTCTCCTTCTCCTTCTCCTTCTCCTTCTCCTTCTCCTCCTCCTCCTCCTTCTCCTTCTCCTTCTCCTTCTCCTTCTCCTCCTCCTTCTCCTTCTCCTCCTCCTCCTCCTCCTCCTCCTCCTCTCTGCAAACTCCATTTCCTTGTAGCATTGATCATGCTACTTAGTTGGGTAATTAAACATCTGCAAGAAAATCATCAAGCTCAGAGAACAGCGAGGACCCTACGGTATCACTTTAAAAATAGCTGCATTATTTCCTGGGATCGTGCAAGAATCCTGATGGAAAGAAATTTGGGTGAGGTGGCTGTTGCACGTGGGAATAAAGTATAAAGAGAAGACTTTGTTTATGGACCTACATTGGATGAGAAGTGGAGCGATGCTGTTTCACACCACCCTAGACAGAGCTAATTTGTTTTCACACTTTTTCTTCACAGGGAGCAAATGCTAAATTTAACCTCCACCTTGTTGGGCTCGATGGAATTCTCCGCGTTGTCCCTCAGACAGTCTTAAATGAAGCCCAAGTCACAATCATAGTGGAAAATTCTGTGGCCATTGATTACGAAAAGTTCCAGGAGTTGACCTTCAAGGTATTTACTTTCTTCCATTCAAGGTTGAATTAGAAAGAGGGAATGGGCTCTGTTTTTGCTCTCCTGCATTCATGGAGATTCCCAATCATCCAGGTCATGGTTGACTCAAAGGTTCAATTTATTTGTTTAATTTATTCTTAATTATTTTAATTTTTGTATATTGATATGTTTTTAATTTGGGGCTGTACACCGCCCCGAGTCCTTCGGGGGAGGGGCGGTATAGAAATCGGAAATAAATAAAATAAAAGGTGCTTTCCAAAAGGCAGCTGGACTTCCTTGAGTTTTCCCTTGAAAATGTTTCGCTTCTCATCTATCTTCTTCAGTTCTGAAGCTCCTTGGATAAGAAGTGAAACATTTTTAAGGAAAAAACCAAAAGCTTTTTTTGGGGGGGGAGGGAAAGCCCTTTTGAGACTCCCTTTAGCTCAGAACTTCAAATCTTTCGGAGACCCCAAGATGCTTTTTCACGAGGCAGCTGTATTTCTTGTTTTTCTTTGAAGAGATGTTACTTCTTATCCAAGAAGCTTCTTCCGCTTCTGATTCTGAAGTTTCTTGGATATCTTCAAAGAAAAACAAGAAAGTCCAGTTGCCTCGTGGAAAAGCATCTTTGGGATAACTATGACTTGGATGACTGAGAATCTCCATAAAGTTGGAGAAACAGGAGAAATAAAGATGAAACACTTGAAAGGTTCTGAAGCTGAAAGGGTCACTGGCCAGATTCACATGTTAAATTTTACACACAAACTATGGCTAGCTCTATTTGAAATGGCAGGACCTCGTATTTCTGATACCCTTAACTTATAGTTTTCATCAGAGAATATCAAGATACTTCATGGCTGGATTCTTAGAGAGAAACTATTGCAAGGACATTTTAATCTGGATTTCTCTGAGGAAAGAACTCTGAGTCATAGTCATTTCTCAAGAAGAATTGATTTGTGGTCAGCTGAGAGGGCAAACTTCCCAAATACAGTAGTGGCCAAAATTGTGGAAACCTTTTGGGAAAAGTGTACAGTAGAAATGCCACCTTTGGTTAAGTTTCCACCCATTTTTCTTCTAATTTCTTTATAACTGTAGCCTTGTTCACTTAATAATACTATTTTACATCACTTTCTGGGCAACCAGTCAACTCTTTGCACCATGACTTTAATTTTATTACGTTTTACAAGCTCGCTCAATGAAAGAATACCAAAAAAACCCAACCAACTTGATAGCGATCACATAACACACTGACAAATGTCCTCCTCTCAGCTTCAAGACATGACATCAATAACTGGATCCTACTGTGATCTGATTGGCTCATTGCCAAAACAAGAGGACACCCGATTGGCTCTCTAAACACTCACGCTCATTGGCTACAATCAGATGAAGGAAAGCTCCCTGAGATCAACCTAAGCGAGTTGTGCTTCCTTTTTCTGGTTATTTGGCTGTAACTTTTCATAGGATACAGTACAGATAATTGAACAAACTTTGTTGCCTTACATTCTTGATTAAATTATCTTTCCATTGATGTATAATTTTATGGTATTACAAAAAAAAGTGGTGTTTTAGCCATCAAACCTCAAAAATACACTTTTCCCAACAGGTTTCCACAATTTTGGCCACTACTATAGAAGAAGGCTAACCATCTGGTGACTTTTTATGACTCTTTACATGCTACTACACACGTGCACTTACAAGCCTCTTTTTTTAATAACTCTTGGGAACATTTCTTTATCAATTTCTTTTACCATATACATGATGGTGTTTAAAAGAAATATTTTATTGACATATTTTCAATATTTCTGCATAAATCTGGCCTACAGTACGATATGTTTTGCACACAAGTTCTACAGCTAGATAAAGGGATCCCAGTATGAGTCAAAAACACTAATTTATGGAGGAAAATAATCCAAATCCACCTATAATCCATGATAACACCAATGTTAATCTGTCAGAAAGGAAACCCTTTCATATATTATTTAAAATAGCAAATTCTCACTTCCCTCTTTACTGCCTTAGCTTCTTGCAGTAGAAGTGAACACACCTGAGAAGTTTAGTTCAACAGCTGATATTGTGATCCATCTGTTGGACACCAATGATAACATCCCCCATTTTTCATCTGATTATTATATCGCCAAGATCCCAGAGAATTCTCCCGGGGGCTCTAATATTGTTGCTGTAACGGTAAGTAAACTTCATTCTTTAAAAGCCTTACACCTTTCTTAATAGTCAACCTATTAATACATGATACAGAATAGATGTTAAGATCACATGAAGTCTTAATACCACTTTACAAGGCCTTGGCAAGGCCACACGTGGAAAACTGCATCCAGTTTTGGTCACCATGATGTAAAAAAGATGTTGAGACTCTAGAAAGAGGGCAGAGAAGAGCAACAAAGATGATTAGGAGGACTGGAGGCTAAAACATATAAGGAACGGTGGCTGGAATTGGGCATGTCTAGTTTAATGAAGAGAAGGATGAGGGGAGATGATAACAGCCTTCCAATATCTCAGGGCTTGCCCCAAAGAAGAGGGAGTCAAGCTATTCTCCAAAGCACCTGAGGGCAGGAGAAGAATCAATGGATGGAAACCAACGAAAGAGAGAAGCAACTTAGAACTAAGAAGAAATTTCCTGACAGTTAGAACAATTAATCAATGGAACAACCTGCCTCCAGAAGTTGTGAATGCTCCAACACTGGAAGTTTTTAAGAAGAGACTGGACGGCCATTTGTCTGAAATGGTATAGGGTCTCCTGCATGAGCAGGGGGTTGGACTAGAACACCTTCAAGGTCCCTTCCAACTTTTTTATTATTAATAATATTATTACATCCAAGAAAGCATGCATAGAAGACCATTAAAGATGATAAGGGGTCTGGAGGCCAAACCATATGATGAACAATTGAAGGAATTGGGTATGTCTAGTCTAACATAAAGAAGGGTGAGGGGTGGCATAATAGCAATCTTCCAATATTTGAAGGGCTATCCCAGAGAACAAAGGGTCAACCTATTGTCCAAAACACCTGAAGGCAAAACAAGAAATAATGAATGGAAGATTATTAAAGAGAGAGCCAACTTGGAAATAAGAAGGAATTTCCTGGCAGTGAGAACAATCAATCAGTAGAATGGCTTACATATAGAAGTCATGGGTGCTCCATCCCTGGAGGTTTTTAATTAGAGATTGGACAGCCATTTGCCCGAATTGATACAGGGTTTCCTGCATGAGCAGGGGGTTAGACTAGATGACCTCCAAGGTCCCTTCCCAACCTATCATTTTGTGTTCTGTGTTCTAACCAAAGAGTGTAGCTATTTGTCCTCATTACCTTCAAAAGTATCCTCCTTTGTTATATTTATTGACAGATCTAAATCAATGGACATGGACATTCATCAGATCTCGTACCTCCTGTATTTTAGAGCAGGGCTTTTCAACCAGGGGTACGGGTACCACCTGTGGTACATTGGCACCTGGCAGGTGGTACACCAACATCCTAGAAAAGTGATAGCAGGGGAGGGGAATGAGCTGAACCGGTGGCAGCACCACACAAGCCTGAGCGAGAGACGGCTGGAGCTGCAGGGCTGTCAGGGCTCAGCAGAAGTGCCAGGATCAGCGCCAGGATCCAGCTGGAGGTCGGCACTGATCCTGGCGCTTCGGCTGAGCCCAGAAGAAGCGCCGATCAGCTGGAATGTTGCAGCATCTCCAGGGTCTTGTGATTTACGTTCAGAGGCTTGGCAACTGATTCATATTTATGACGGTCACAGTGTCCCGGGGTCATGTGAAGTGACCAAAACCTGCTGCAACCCCCCCAGCAGATGGGGGGGATAAAAACCAAACACCTCCCCCACCCCGCCCCTGCTGCCAATCCTCAACAGAAATGCTCACAACAATGAAAACCTCGGACAGGAGGAAGAGCGCCACCGGGTGGGCAGGTAGGTGTCTTGCTCAGCTGTGGCTTGGGGGGCACTTTTTTCAGTGCTATTGTAACTTCAAATAGTCACTAAGCAAACTGTTGTAAGTCGAGGACTACCTGTACTTTATCACTTTTTTCCTTTTTTTTTTCTTTTGGTCATCAAGTTTTTGACACCTTGCTAGGCGACTGGTGGTCCTCGGATGTTGCCATATCCTAAAAGTGGCACAATGGGTGAAAAGGTTGAAAAGCCCTGTTTTAGAAGGCATGGTAATTTTCCAAAAAATTGCAAAAAGAAGCAGATACATAAAAACTCCTCCTCTTAGATTAGACTATAGTGACAGTTTGGGTTGAAGAAGTAGCAGAAAGGAAAGTTTCCACCCCAAAATTGTTCATTCCCCTGAAAAATAAGCCATTCCAGTAACTTACTATATACACTTACATGTAAATTGAGGTTGAATCTTTAGCATGATTTGTTGTACGGTAAAGGTATGCACCAATTCTCAGAACTGCATAATAATATGAATCTTGTGAATTTCCCATTGCAGTCGTTTCATTTTCTTCCACAGGCAATTGATCCAGACTCAGGCCTCTGGGGCGAATTAAAATACTCCATTTACGGAACAGGAGCAGATTTGTAAGTTTGCAACGTGACCGATTGCAAGCCTATGCTCATATATACAATTTTAATATAAATAGAATATTTTGAGGGAAAATGCAGGAATGCATATGGGAGGAGTAATAATGGGAAAGAAAATTGCTCACCCTATTCAAGCAGGATAATTTTGCATTCCTGTTTCTTTCCAACCTTATTCTAATTCAGGCACGGAGCAAGGAAGGAGCAAAGTTCTTCCTGGTTCCTTTCTTCTGCTCAAATCAAATGTCTATAGGAAAGTCCATTATAAATCTATTATTTGAAATGGAAGAGGGACTGACAGTTTTTTCTGAACTGCTGTCTCCAGAGTGGAGCAGATACGGATGAGACAGCCTGAAAGACATTAAATGCAAAACCTGCCATTTCAATTCTATAGGATAGCAATCAGTAAGAAATAGTCTTCACCCTTTCCTACTGTAGTCTGTAGATCTGATGAACTGCGTGCTTCATACTGCAATTCTCAGTATTTCTTGCTACTATTCTGAAGGACTCCATTCAGAGTATTGAAAGAAAAAATTCTCTTTAACATTCAACTCAAGATGTGTTCATTGTGGGAAGACTTACTTTTATATGAAGTTTCTGTGGCAATGTTGCTTCCTATCAACCATCCTATCAAGATAGATGATAGTTGATAGAGAGAGAGAGAGAGAGAGAGAGAGAGAGAGAGAGAGAGAGAGAGAGAGAGAGAGAGAGAGAGACAGAGACAGAGACAGAGACAGAGACAGAGACAGAGACAGAGACAGAGACAGAGACAGAGACAGAGACAGACAGACACATATATAGTTACATAGATATAGAAGATAAATTAGATAAGTAGATAGAATAGAGTATATAAAGTAGAGTAGAGTAGAACAGAACAGAACAGGAATAGAATAGAACAGAACAGAACAGAAATTAGTAGAGTAGAGTAGAGTAGAGTAGAGTAGAATAGAGTAGAGAAGAGTAGAGTAGAACAGAACAGAACAGAAGAGAAGAGAAGAGAACAGAATAGAAATTAATAGAGTAGAGTAGAGTAGAACAGAACAGAACAGAATAGTAATTAATAGAATAGTAATTAATAGAATAGAACAGAATAGAATGATGATAGTTATTCAATCTAGGATCATACTAATTAATTAGTAACCAAATCTGATTAGTTTATGGACTAACTTGTCTCTGTGGATCTTCCCTACTCTCCCATGTTATGAAATTCTTCTTCCCAAGTCAGTCACCTCAGCAATTCTACTAATTGTCTTGTGTCTTTACGTTTTAAAAATGGCCTTTGTCATTGTTAAAAAACCTCAATGAGTTTCAAATCTGAAAGACTAACTTTATTACAATAATTCTGAAAGCTTTGAAGAATAGGAGATTATGTAAAAAATTTTAACTTTATGTTGCTTGGAATGTGCTGCAAAATGATTAAAGGGATACGTAACTAAATCAGTCAGTAGATCATTTCTAATCTCTAATAATTTTGACAACAATGATTCTGAGCTATAGGGTGTGTCTTTTTCTGAATATGTCACCAGCATAATCCTCACCAATTTCCTCACCAGTTTTCTGATTCATCCATCTACTGGGATTATCTACACTCAACCATGGGCCATCCTAGATGCAGAAATCAATTCTAAGTACCATTTTTTTGTGAAGGCAGAAGATATAGAAGGAAAACATAGCTTGGCTGAAGTCTTCATCACAGTCCTGGATGTCAACGATCACTCTCCAGAGTTCATTGAGAATATTCAGGAAAAAACCATGATTATTGGATCCCCAGTAAAAGTTGAGGTGGGTCAAATTATTATTGCTCTCTGAGATGTGATGGTTTGTGATAATAATAAGCTTAAAAGCTAAATAATAGGGGCTGTGTAGTGTTTTGGATTCATCTCCAGAAAGGAGAACATGACAACGTGAATGTAGTATGTCATGGTTCTGACGGATGAAACTCTTCAAAAGAACTTTGAAGCATTGTTTACCTTAAAGAATCTTTATTTTGAGTAGCATAACTTCAGCACTGCATAATTGGAGCCAAAAATTGAATTCCCCTCCCCTGAGCACATAGTATCAAAGCACAATTCCCTTCTCCAATTAACAGTCATAAATCACATTCCCCAATTAGCTTGAAGCACTGGTCTCCTCTCCAGTTCTCCAGCCCACCAATTCCTTATCAGCTCTGGTTATAATAACCTTGTTTCTCATGCTAGGTTTAGTGTTGTTATGTCTAGCTGGATGCTCGTTCACATCCCCCCTCCCAGCATCATCTAACTCTAAAAGCAAAAGGTAAAAGATGGCTACATTTCACTTTGTTGTCAATGCAAAAACATCCGATGTTAGCAGCATTGACATAACACTTGTCTGCAACTCTTGAAAGCAGCTACATCTTCTTCCAGGATCACTGTTTCTCTGTGATCCTGAGAAAAAAAATGAAGTGACTTTCAAAGGCATTTTTGGGGAAATGAATCCAAAGCACTCCACAGCTCAGCTAAATGTTATCATATTTCCAAAGGGCAATATTAATTTTTATGCTACAGAATTAGGTGGATAAGAATGAAACCGTACTTTTGTATAGACGTGAATAAATGGGAAAGGCTTATGAAAGCAGAAAACACTCATCGTGCAGGTGGGAAGAAAAACAATAAAAGACCCTCTCTCTAGGAAAGAGTGCAGAAAGATTTTTAAAAGATTCTTTCTAGAAAGGATTGAAAGACATAGTCGCATTGAGAAAGTTCTGCAACTGAACAATGAAGAAAGAAATAGTTGAGAAATATCTCTCTTTCTCTCTTAGAATTTTGAGATATATCTGGTGGGCCTTATTTGGTGGGATTGGCTTATCATGAAATATAAATCAAATAATATTTATTTTTGAAAGCCTTGGGTTCCTTCCAGTTCCCTCCCCCCCCACCACCCCCACCATCTCCTCAAATTTATAATGAGGGAATGGTTCCATTTCACCATTATGATTCTTCACCCTTGTCATCACTGTCCAATTTTGCAAACCGACAAAGAAAAAATTGGCAGGACTACAATAGCCAAGTTTTGATAAGAAAATGTGATTTCAAAATTCTAATAGTTAAGCTTACGTCCAGAAACCAATCTGATTCCACTCCATCATCTGTATTATACTATATTCCACTGTATAATCTGAAAATGGATGTGTAATCCGGGGCCCATATTGGGGATCCAGTAAATAGTCATTTAGTGAATTTTTCTTTAAAATAGACGAACATTTATTAAATAATGATTTTTCATCAATCTGAAAAAACCCAAAACAGGCAATAGACGAAGATGCAGAAGAACCCAATAACATTGTGGACTACGCCATTATGCAGACTCATCCAGCCAATGTGTTTGATATTGATCAAAGCTCTGGAGAAATTAAACTGAAATCTTACATCCGATCTATGGATGTCATCCACAACATCACTAAGAACAAAGATTGCATTTGGTCGGTGATCATCCAAGCGAAGGATCGAGGGTCTCCATCATTTAGCACCACAGCTGTTCTGAAACTTGGCATCAGAGAAGAGGTAAGGGGAGGAAAAATTGATGAGAAAAGTGCACAATTAAGGTAGATGGCTGAAAAACAACAGAGAATTGCAGTGTCTATTAACTGTATTAAATTGTGGTTGGATAACACCTTGGAGTATGATCCAACGGAAACTTTCTGTAGGAGATGACCAGGCTGAACCTGAGGGAGGGGGTCAAGCACGTCATCAGTCATGAGTGCCTTCGCATCCACAGAGATCTCAGTCCAGCCCACCTTGAATTTCTTTTATTCCAGCTCATTTCCCTTGGCCGTTAGTAGGTCAGATTTTTATAGAGTGCTTAAGCTTGCAACAAACCTTTATGCTCATTTAAACTGCCTACACCTAATGTTTACCCCTAATTACAAATTCTACTCATTAGTACTTCTATGATGGCTTTAAAACCCTAAAACATTGTGAATCCAAAAATAACATAAAAACTGATTTCCTTTAAGCCAGCCCATTAAAAAAGGCAGGGGAGACCAAAACAACTTTCATTGCAATTTGAAAGAAGGCTGAAGACTAAAAAATATGATGGTCACTGAGAGCTAGAAATTTCCTCTTTTGGGGATCAGCCATCCTCTCCTCTTTCCTCACTAATTCTGGAGTAAAAGTACACACTCCAAACGTGAAGTTTGGAGATTGGTCATGAATTTACTTTCTATCTGAATCAAACTTCTTTCTATACCCTGATTCAGTTAGTGATTTTTAGAGATGATTCTCTTTTACTAATTTTTGCTTCCCTTTTCTCCATTTATTCAGTATTACATTTTTCTCATCTTTAATAGTTTTTTTTAATTGAAGAAGCAGCTTATTGATCTTATAAACCAACACATGAATGTGGACAAAATAGGATAATTACAACATAGTCAAGGATTTTGAATGGACACCAAAAGGGCTAAGTAATATACGGGCCTTTATTAAAATGCATTGAAGTTATATATAAGTTTCCATCCTGTATAGAATCCATAGGGCATGCTTTCTCTGTGGTGGGTAAAAAGCTGTCAGTTTTCTTGAAACTTTGTTGACAGGGCAAATGTGAAGGTACCTTAGAACAGGGCTTTTCAACCTTTTCACCCATTGTACCACTTTTAGGATATAGTAACATCTGAGTACCACCAGTCACCTAGCAAGGTGTCAAAAACTTGACCCCCCCAAAAAGGAAAAAAGTGATTAAGTACAGATAGTCCTCAACTTACAACAGTTTGCTTAGTGACTGTTCAAAGTTACAATGACACCGAAAAAAGTGCCCCCCCAAGCCACAGCTGAGCAAGACATCTGTCTGCCCGCCCGGCTGCACTCTTCCTCCTGTCCGAGGTTTTCATTGTTGTGAGCATTTGTGTTGAGGATTGGCAGCGGGGGTGGGGAGGGGGGGTGTTTGGATTTTATTCCCTCCCCCCGTCTGCTGGGTGGTTGCAACAGGTTTTGGTCCCTTCACATGACCCTGGGACACTGTGACCATCATAAATATGAATCAGTTGCCAAGCATCTGAATGTAAATCACAAGACCCTGGAGAGGCTGCAACATTCCAGCTGATCGGCGCTTCTTCGGGGCTCAGCGGAAGCGCCAGGATCAGCGCCAAGCTCCAGCTGGAGCCTGGCACTGATCCTGACACTTTCACTGAGCCCTGACAGTCCTGAAGAAGTGCCGATCAGCTGGAAAGCGGCACTGATCCTGGCGCATCCGCTGAGCCCCAACAGCCCTGCAGCTCCAGCCGTCTCTCGCTCAGGCTTGTGCGATGCTGCCACCGGTTCAGCTCATTGCCACCCTAATGCTGCCATGATTTTCTTTAAGCTTGTGGGAAGTTTTATATCAAAATACATTTTATTCTTTATACTGTTTCCATCTTCCCTTCAAACATGAACAGAATCCCCTATGGATGAGAATCAATGTCTCCATTACATAATTGACAGTCAAGCTGAAACCAAGTTAATCAAGTAAAAATAGCCAACGGAGGAAACTCTTTTACTCAAACTTCCTCAGACCCCACCCCCCAAATAAGTTACCCAGAACTAATCCACATATCAAAGGATAAGGTCTTGTAAACACAAATAAGTTCCTTAAATTAGGTCTCCCAGTGGAACTGCATGTTCACAAGAATAAACATCATAGATGACATACCTTCCTGACCTACATGCCCCTCAGGTGTCACTCTAGAATCAGCCCCCCACACACACACACACACACTTCCACATTCAGGGCAAGTTCCCCTATAAAACAGTGTCTGTGTACCCATTTTCTTTGCCGCTGCCCCTAAATGCAAACTCTTTGCTTTGGGGAATAAATATTTCTCCTTTCCTCACAGCTGTCTGGGTTTCATTCTTATTTTTTCCAGCTCAAATTATTCTTCTGACAGGCTCTATGATCTTTAAATCTGAGTGCCAAAACTCAAAAATGGTGTCGATCCAAAGATTGCACTAGTAATGGGATGAAGTCAATTCAGAAGCGCAAACGAACAATATGCGATAGACTAGAAACAGTAGATAGACCATATATAAGAGAAACACCAATCAAACAAAATGCATTCGGAGTCTACTTGAAGATGTAAGGGAGGAGGGAAGAACGTTTACTAAAACAGATGTTTACAAAGATTAATACCTAATGTTGTATGCTATGTTCTAGGAGGATTGTTTAGCAATAAGATCTTATGTTTAATGTTGATCACATTAATATTGAAACAGATAGGAGAAACACCAATCAAAATAAAATGTAACAGGAGTATAGTTGAGGCTAGACGCGAGGGGGGGGGAAAAGGCCTACTAATTCAGACGTTTTCAAAGACTAATACTTAGTATTGTATACCAGGTGTCATGATGATTGCTGCATAATATGTTTTTATGTCCAATGCTGATTGTTTTAATTAAAAAAAAATATTGAAAGGATCACACCCACCATATTATTAAAAAAAAGAAAAAAAAGAAAGACAGCCAGTCACATATATATATATATCACCAAAAGCTCCAGGAAGATAAAATAATTTTCTTGGGTAGAATGTTTATTAAAGTTAAAAAATGGATTGTAAAATCAATTCTTTCTTGATTGTTTATATTGTGGTAGCTTTATAGTTGTTCTACTGGAGCTCAATTTGTGCAAATACTGGGATAAAACTCTCAGTGCTAAAGCAAACAGCAGGACTCATTTTAAAGTTTATACAGCACAGAGCAATTTCAAAATATGAGAGACATATTTCAGTTTTGTAAAATTAAAAACAATACAAGAATTAAAAAGTGCAGACAAAAAAAAAATGGTGTCGATCCATTCTAGTTGTCATGTTTGGGACCAATGAAAGTGTAATCTCTACCCTGTTCCTTTTGTGCCCTTTTACAGACTCTTCACACAGGCCCAATGGCTACCTTTCTGATGCAGACTAAAGATAACCCAATGAAAGTCTTAGGAGTCCTTGCTGGCATCATAGGGGTTATGGTGATGATCATCCTTTCGATCTCCACTGTCACGTTCTGGCGGAATAAAAGGTCTCCGAAGATCGTACCGGCCCGACGGATCATCAAAAAAAGGCAGAATTATCAACCTCGGACCATCAAGATGGAGTGGTTGAGT
Organism: Bothrops alternatus; assembly: GCA_034064705.1. Classification (NCBI taxonomy): domain Eukaryota; kingdom Metazoa; phylum Chordata; class Lepidosauria; order Squamata; family Viperidae; genus Bothrops; species Bothrops alternatus. The sequence goes on along the minus strand of JARGCV010000234.1, from coordinate 493,403 downwards.
TTCAAGAAGTCCTGCAGCAACGTGGCGGAGAAATTTACTGTCAAGGAGGACACCGTCAGCTTGCAAAATGAGAACCGCAATAATAGCTCCCAGATGCCGTCTCTGCCACCTCCACCGCCATCAGCGCCAGTCCCATGGCATGCCCCGGTCTTCAAGATCCAGGAACCCACCTGGAAATTGTCCACGGTTTCAGGATCTCTGAGCCCTAAATTGGTAAACAAGCAGGCCAGGAAAAAGGGCGCTCTCTCCACACAGGACACAGCTCTGGTGTCCGAGCTCAAGCAGAGATTTGAGATAAGGAATTCAGCACTCCGTCAACCTCACATCTAACGCAAAGCAGCGTAGGACGTACAACTCTCTGTGTTATTCCAAGACCAGGGTGTGAGCTGTTATTTTGCATTTTGTACTGTTTTTCCCATTGCCCCTGAAGCGCTAAGACCTTGTGATCTCTTATCAATGTTTGACCTGGATCTGATTGGATTGCATGCCATGCCTTATCCTCTTTGCTTTGCTGTTGTTTCTCCTTTAAGATTGTGATGGTGTCTCATGCAGCTCTGTTACCTTTTTCAATCCAAATTACTCAGCCAAAAAAAAAGATAATGTTTTTTTGTTGTTGTTGTTGTTTTTGCACCCAGAAATATGGGCAGATTCTGGCTAATCTTGTTTAGGGTTTTCCAGCGATGTAAAAAAAAAAAATCAGTTTGAAAGATGCATAAAAACTAATTTCATGTTAGGCATTTCCCTGCGTGCACCCAAAAGTTAACAACGTGTAAAAGCTTCAACTGACTCCTTGCATGCTAGATGACTTCCTCTGAAATTTGATGGGTCCTAAGTCCACTCACCAGATTGGCCTGCCCCAACCAGATTGGGCCATGATTTGACACTATCCATAATTATGTGCACATCAAGAAATATACATACATACATCATACATACATTTGTTCTGTTCACACAATTCTCAGAGACTGCTGGAAAAGTCCCTGAAGTTTTATTGACAAGATTTTTCAGAAGTGATTCACCATTGCCTGCTTCCTAGGGCTGAGAGAAAGTGACTGGCCCGAGGTCACCCATGTAGCTTCATGCCTAAGATTGAACTTCAACTCATGATCTCCCCCCCCTCTCTCTCTCTCTCTCTCCCTCCCTCTCTCCCTCCCCCCTCTTTCTTTCTTTCTTTCTCTTTCTCTTTCTCCCTCTCTCTCCTTCCCTCTCTCTCTTTCTCTCCCTCTCTCTCTTTCTCTCTCTCTCTCTCCCTCTCTTTCTATCTCTCTCTCTCCCTCCCTCTCTCCACCCTTACTCCATGGGAAGGAGAGAGACAGGGACTTGTTATGCATGGGTAGAGGTAGTATACTCTGTACATTCTCAGAGATCTCCCCAGTTTTGCTACCACCACAAAATGGCCGATTTTCAGCACAGACTCTGACCTGCACAGAGTCCTTAGCCACGTGTTCATCAACAACGTTATTTATTTATTGTTTATTACATTTATATGCCCATCTCCCTGATAAGGTGACGTACCGATTATTGCCAAAGAAAATTCTGTTTTGGCTGATGTACTCCAAGCATTTCAGTACAGACTCGTTTCTATACGTAGTGTTGCTCCAAGCAAGTGACATAAAGTGTTTTCAAAGTCAAATTCTCTGCTTTTATTTTTATTTTTTAAATTGCTCCTTCCGGCTATATATCAGCAAATGGTATCCACAAGGGAGATTATAGCCCAAACCACTGAACTTCAGTAGTCGTTCCATTTTTCTTTTCTTTTTTTTAAACTTCCTAGCCACAAAAACAGTTTTTTATAAAAATCCTAATTGGGGAAGTGATTCAATTTATTTTATTAATTGGGCCTGGAAGATACAAATTTAAACTAAGCAACAAAGATGATCAGGGGACTGGAGACTAAAACGTATAAGGAAAGGTTGCTGGAATTGGGTCTGTGTAGTTGAATGAAGAGAAGGACCAGGGGGGACATGATAGCAGTCTTCCAATATCTCAGGGGCTGCCCCAAAGAAGAGGGAGTCAAGCTCTTCTCCAAAGCACCTGAAGACAGGACAAGAAGCAATGGATGGAAAATAATCAAGGAGAGAAGCAACCTAGAATGAAGGAGAAACTTCCTGACAGTTAGAACAATTAACCAGTGGAACAACCTGCCTCCAGAAGCGGTGAATGCTCCAACACTGGAAGTTTTTAAGAAGAGACTGGACAGCCATTTGTCCAAAATGGTATAGGGTTTCCTGCCTGAGCAGGGAGTTGGACTAGATGACCTTCAAGGTCCCTTCCAACATCATCATCATCATCATTATTATTATTATTATTTTACAGAAAGGGCTCAAAAACTTCTCTAACTACAAATGGGGCAGTTCTGTAAGGAAAGCATGGGTAGAAATAGTTGAATTAAAGTGGAGCCTTACATTACAGAAGAGCAGAAGAAACCATGAAGGTCTTTTTGATATAAATATTTTATTAATTTTCTAATTTTACAATCATCAGTACTTAGTAAGCAACCTGTTGTCTGGGTCTACTAGTAATTCAGTGGTACATATTAACTTTCTCAGTCTGGTCCAATACTACACCGTCCAGTGCTTCCTTCATCCTCTCTTCTTCCTGTGCTACGCATTTTTCCACACTGGGCAAATACAATTCTTGTTACTGTTAATATATATATACAATTAAATATAGACATCTTCATCACGTTTCTCTGGTATTCTACATAATATCAATAGTATCCATTTATAATATCTTTTCTAGCCAAAATATATCTCAATTCCATTTGCACTTAACATCACAATGTCTATGTGTTGTTCTTTTCAACGTAAGTGGGTGAAAAGTTTCAGATTTAATTCAAGATGGCACTTGATACAGAGGCAGCAACTCTGTCTCGAGGTCAGGTATATATATATATATATATATATACATATATAGAAATGTACAAAAGAATTGTGTACGAAGATATTTTGGGGAGAGACCCAGAAGACTGCAAAGAAATTGCTTCTATAGTCTCAAACTCAAAAAAAAAAAAAAGCATCTTAGTTTTAGACATGCTTCTGACATCTGCTCTCTTGCTGTTTGGATGGTTTTGATCTGTTTCCCTTTTGTATTTCTGTGGTTTGATTGTAACTGAACTTGGATAATTATTATTCAGAGAAACAATGAGTGGAGCTTAGAAATAATAAGCAAGTTCGGTCACCTTTTCATTTGGGTTTCTATTGTAACTCAATAGAGATGTACTCTTCTGTTGCAAATTTTTCCTAGGTGGGGCCAAAAAGCTGGTTTTCTGTGTAGAAAGATTTATGCCCCCTACAATGGCTTAATGTAGACATAAAGCAAAGGGTCTGTTCCCTCCAATTATTTATTTTTTTACTTATGCGTGGAGCAAAATGATTATGAATTGGGTGGCCAAACCTTTGCAGAACTTTCCACTATCCAAACTTTTTGTTTTTCTTATAAACAGTTGTTAAATCTGGAATGTTATGTCTCCCCCTCCTGTCCTCTCCTTCTCCTTCTCCTCTTCCTCCTTCTCTTCCTCCTCCTCCTCTTTCTTCTCCTTCTCTTCCTCCTTCTCCTGTTTTCACCTCCTTCTCCTTCTCCTCCTCCTCCTCCGTCGGTTCCTCCTCCTTCTTTTCCTGCTGCTTCATGATTGAGGAGGCCTACAAGTTAAATTGATCAATCAGTCAATCAATCTTACTATCTAGCTACTGGTTCATCTGGATGGAATGCTTCTGTTCCTCCTCCTAGTGGGGGCATGGACGGATACATAGCTAATAGAGATCAGCACTGCTTTGACCCTCAGCTGTCTGCTTCTTTGCTTTCTCCTCCTTGCGTTCCTTCCTCTCCAGCTGGTCATCGCTGGAGTCTCGGCGGCACAGTCCCTCTTCACTGCCTCCTGGCAAACTATCAAATTTGCTTTTCGTACGAGCGCTTTGGATGTCCGTGCCCCATTTCTTGATACAGCAGCTGCCCCATTTCTCTTTGCAGTGGCAGCTGGCCTCCGAGGTGCACAGGTACATCCCGGCAGGGACCACCAATACCATGGCACATACAACCACGATGATATGGATCATCTGCCCCCTCTGTTCCAGTTCACTGACGTCACTTCCTGTCACAAACACAATGCACTGGCTCTTCGGGGGAACCTGCTTCCTCAGACCTACGCACACTTCGTACTTGGTAGCTGGGAGCAAATCATTAATGGAGTACGTATTGATCCCGGGCCCAATATAAACGGTGTCTTTCTTAGCAGCGTCATGTTTGCCAAAATGGAGGGTATGCCAGCTTTCTTTTGGATTTTCAGTCAAGGTGTGCCATTCCAGAGTAACCCCGTAGATTGTCTGCTGGGCAATCTGCACCTCAATGTAGGCCGCCTCGTCTACGATGGAGGAAGAATAAGAGGATGTCGCCAGTTCAGGAGCTAGAATATCCAGCACCGTGGTAGCTGAGGCCTTGCCAAGGAAGTTGGCAGCCGTACATGTATAATTCCCCTCATCCATAAGATGGGCAGAAGGAATCACCAGTTCTGACTCGAAAGACTCTTCGCTCATGTGAGTATTAGAAACTAGAGAAAGGAAGACAGACAGAAAGAGAACAGGAGCAAGCAACTTAATTTCTACGTTCAACTATAACAACCCTACGGGTCACACATGCTCTTGTCACCTCGAGGATCGACTACTGCAACGCTCTCTACATGGGGCTGCCCTTGAAGAGTGTTCGGAGACTACAATTAGTGCAAAATGCAGCTGCGCGAGCAATTGTGGGCCTTCCACGTTGTGCCCACATTTCGTCAACCCTCCGCATGCTGCATTGGTTGCCTATTGGTCTCCGAGCCCAATTCAAGGTGTTGGTTATTACCTATAAAGCCCTTCATGGCATGGGACCAGGATACTTACGGGACCGTCTTCTGCCACATACTTCCCTACGACCGGTGAGAGCGCACAGGGTCGGCCTCCTCCGGGTCCCGTCAGCGAAACAATGTCGTCTGGCGGGTCCAAGGGGGAGGGCCTTCTCTGTTGTGGCGCCCGCCCTCTGGAACCAACTGCCCCCTGAAGTCCGCGCTTCTCCCACTCTCCCGGCCTTCCGGAAGAACCTTAAAACTTATCTTTGCCGGCAGGCCTGGGGATGATTGTGGGTTGTTGTTCGAAAGTTGTACGTGTGTTGGGTATCTATTTTTAATATTTTGATGTTTTGTATATGTTGTGAGCCGCTCCGAGTCCCCGGAGAGGAGCGGCATACAAATCAAATAAATAAATAAATAAATAAATGTGTGACACCCGTCTTCCAAACTGGCTTGGGCAAACAGACCCAGACAACACATTGTTTCCTAAACATGTATGACTTGTAATAATAGGAAAAAAAAATTTAAAAATTGTAAAAAAAAATGGTTTGGGCTTGGGAAAAGGGTCATCTTGGAGGTATTTGAGGGGTCCTTGGTGCTCTCTGAGCTTGGCTGTTTTCTTGCAGACGTTTCATTACCCAAACTAGGTAACATCATCAGTGTTAAATGAAGATGTTTATTTTCCAGGCATATTAGATGTATACAAACGTAACTACCTGACTATAAAAAACATAGTACTTTCAGAGACTGGTGCACCTTGCTGGAGATCTTTTTGTGAAAAAGAAAGATTTCTTAATTTGTTTGGTGCTAACATCTCTACGCTACTCTTTTCCAACCAAATCTGATTGATGTACTTCATCGAAAAGGATTAAAAAGAACAGAAAAAGCTACATCAATTATAACAGAGTTGCTCTATGAGGGAGATGGGCGGTTTCTAAATATTATATATAAATGTTAAAAAACGATGCTACCAGCCAGAAGCAGACACCCCCAAAAGCTCTCTCCCAGAATCAGATTTTCACATCTCTGCAGAAATACATGACGATCATCTATATATCTATGAGGGGGAACCATCACTTGGCTACAAACTCCATACCGCTAGGACTCTTTTGAAAAATTGGTTCCCAAGTAGGCCATCTCTTCCAAGCTTTTTTGGATGGACAGATTCCTTTCTAAGCTAACAGTGTTGAAAACAACCAGACCGTGATAGGAGATGGCTGTTCCCAAATTTAGTTGGCCATACAAGTTCTATTCAAAGTCAAGGCTGCTGATATTTCTATGTACAGTAATTAAATGTATCCCTTATTGTTATTTTGCCAACTAAATTTTTCTTCTTGCTCACCAATGAGGTTTGTGTGTCAATCTATTATATCTGCTTATTTCAGCAGTCCCCCATTTTTTTAAAAAAAAAATATCCAAATGGGTTACAGTTAATGGTTTGGGTTATTGACTGATGGTTGACAGTTGGGTGTGTGAATGTATGTATCCACATCATAATCATCCACACCCATAAGCGGGCATGGTGGCTTAGTGGGTTAATGACTCTGGAGATGGTCTCAGCTCCAGCGGTTTGAGCCCAGGCACTGCGTGGCAGGTTGAGCTCCTGTCCCTCATCTCAGCTACTGTCCATTGGTTGAAAGCATGTTCTATGAGAGTAGGTAGATAGGTACCACTTTGTTGGGGAGACGAGCTGGTATTCTGTGCAGGCAGGCAGATTCCCGATGACTCTGAACTTTCCTGGTTGCAAGTCCATGGAGATCCTCAGTCATCTAGGTCATGGTTGTCCCGAAGATGCTTTTTCAGGAGGCAACTGGACTTTCTCATTTTCCTTTGAAGACGTTTCGTTTCTCATCCAAGAAGCTTCCAAGAACAACAAGAAAGTCAAGCTGCCTCGCGAAAAAGAATCTTTGGGTTTCCTGGTTGCAGTGCCCGCTTGCAAGGCTTTGGGTGACACTGCAGGAAGAACAGTTCATCTTTCTGTCTAATCTGAAGCCAGCTTGCCCTCCTGTGGCTCACCCTGGGAAGCATGTAAGCATGTCCTATAACAGGGCTGGTACCTTGGCAATCCAAACTACTGCTCTCTAATATCATCGTGGTCTCCTGGCTACTGTAACAGTGCTGTGAGCTAGTAATCAACATCATAAGGTTAATATGCCAATCAAGATCACGTAAAGTATTAATACCACTTCACAATGCCTTGGTAAGGCTACACTTGGAATACTGCATCCAGTTTTGGTCACCACAATGTAAAAAAGACGTTGAGACTCTAAAAAGAGTACAGAGAAAAGCAACAAAGATGATTAGGGGACTGGAGGCTAAAGCATATAAGGAACGGCTGCAGGAATTGGGTATGTCTAGTTTAATGAAGAGAAGGATGAGGGGGGACATGATAGCCGTCTTCCAATATCTCAGGAACTGCCCCAAAAAAGAGGCAGTCAAGCTATTCTCCAAAGAGCCTGAAGGCAGGACAAGAAGCAATGGATGGAAACTAACCAAGGAGAGAAGCAACCTAGAACTAAGGAGAAACTTCCTGATAGTGAGAACAATTAACCAGTGGAACAACCTGCCTCCAGAAGCGGTGAATGTTCCAACACTGGAGGTTTTTAAGAAGAGACTGGACAGCCATTTGTCCGAAATGGTATAGGGTTTCCTGCCTGAGCAGGGGGTTGGACTAGATGACCTCCAAGGTCCCTTCCAACTTTATTATTACTACTACTACTACTATTATTATTATTATTATTATTATTATTATTATTATTAACTATGCCCATGTTGGGTGGACATGACGTTTTAACACTAGTGGTGGTCAAACAAGGAACAAACCCCTCAAATTTCCTCACACAGTGCCCTGACCCAGTCACTAACAGGCAATATCTGAACGAGTGGCTTGATTCTACTTTGACCCTCAAATATGTAAAGACGAATAACATAATATTGCCTAATGCATCCGTATCTGCCTTTCCTAGCTTTTGATTACGTTAAACAGGACAGATATTGTTTTGAAAAAGCACGAGCCCTCATGAAGGATGCTGAAGAAAGGAGAACTGGATTTAAATGTTACTCAGCTAGGTCAAACTCATTTCAATTGGAGGTAATCATGATTTTCTTTGCTCAGTGACAGCAGCTCAATACTGTTAAGAATGCTTCGTTCCTGTGATACGTATTCCGTACTGGATGGCAGCTGATGTACAGAACAGACTTCAAAAAAAAAAAAAAGTAAGAAAGCCGATAATATACTGCGTATCGACTGTCTACCACAGTGATCAATGGTTCATCAACACGGAAAAAATCCAATTCAATCCAATCAGGGTCCTCTTAATTTGTCTTTTTTATCCCCAACAACATTTACAAAAATAAAACTTATAAAGCTAAACTTACTGATTTAGAAAGTAACCTGGCAAAAGAAGAAGATTAGAGCTGGAGTTAAGAGATGCGATTCAACTAATCAGATGGAATATTATATGATTAAACGCCCTATAGTAAGATTATTAGATGGTGTACTATATGATTAAATATTTGTTTGAATATGGTCAAAAGAACAGACAAAGTGTGGACCTAAAGAGGCCCTACAGTAAGAGGGATAAGATATATAAGTAGTATAATACTTTTATAATATATGAAATGTAAAAATGTTGAGACGGTGTATTTGAATGAAAAGTTTGGATATTCTAAGGTAATGAATTTTGAGAAAATTATGACTGATAAGAGTGGTTTGAATACTTCAATAAGAATTAAGCTTCAATAAGAATCTTGAAAACAGGACATATAATGACCAAATAAGATGACCTTTATAAATACAGTTGAAACTGATTAGAAGCTGATTAGTAAAGAAGTTATATATGTTATATGTTGATGTTATTATTATATGTACAAATATTAAAAAAATGTTTTCTACTCAGCTTGGCACGTATGGAAAGTATTAAGAATTATATTTGTTTAATCTAGACAAAAGATTAAATCTAGACAAAAGATAAAAGATTCCTGTAAGAAGAGAGGATCAAGGAAATATATTATTAACCAACATATTGATTAATTTTAGAAATTAATTATTACTGATTGTTTTTAAATATACGAACCCAGACAACACACTGTTCATGAAGCACTAAAGATTCTGGTTGTAAAAATTAATAAAATATATCACACAAAAAGAGGAAAAGGCAATGTGTAAGTTTAAGAACTCCTTCATGGATTACTGCCTTGTTGTGGCGAACAGGCTTGCAATGAAGCTATGAGCTATGCTGTGCAGGGCCACCCAAGATGGACAGGTCATAGCAGAGAGTTTTGACAAAATGTGATCCACTGGAGAAGGAAATGGCAAACCACTCCAGTATCTTTGCCATGAAGACCCCATGGACCGTATCAAAAGGCAATGAACTATGGTGCTGGAGAAGACTCCTGCGAGTCCTCTGGACTGCAAGGCAATCAAACCGGTCAGTCCTAGAGGAGATCAACCCTGACTGCTCTTTAGAAGGCCAGATCTTGAAATTCAAGTACTTTGGCCACCTAATGAGAAGGAAGGACTCCCTGGAGAAGAGCCTAATGCTGGGAAAGATGGAGGGCAATAGAAGAAGGGGACGACAGAGAATGAGGTGGCTGGATGGAGTCACTGAAGTAGTAGGCATGAGCTGAAATGGACTCCAGAAGATGGTAGAGGACAGGAAGGCCTGGAGGAACGTTGTCCATGGGGTCGTGATGGGTCGGACACGACTTCGCAACTAACAACAACAAAGTTTAAGAAAAATTGGAAAGGCAGGCTATGTTATGAGACACAGTGTTTAAGGAAGGATCTACAATTGCTAGGACCATGAAAAGGGGCCTTCTTGGGGATGGCTCCTTCTCTGTAGAACATAATTCATCCCAAAGAATGAATGAATCCCCATATTCCTACTTTTCCAAAAGACCCTTTAAAACCTGGTTCGGTTTGGAAAATCTTTCCAAAAGGCCCTTTCAAACAGGGCTGGGCCTCATAAATGAGCATTGAGCTGATCAAATGGTTGAGTTGATTGTATAGTTACTGCCATTGGAGGATGGGGTAGGGTTATGTTTTTTTTTATGTGCTGGATTTTTAAATGCTGTAAGCTGCTTAGAGTCACCTATATGTCAGTTGGGCATCTATATAAATTTGTTTAATAAATAATAAACAAATAAAAACAAAGAGATCCTGATAAAAAATATCTGATACCTCTCCCCTAATTCTGAGAGCAGACTTAGGGTGACTTTTACTTGTATGAAAATGGTTCGAGTCTTGAGTAAGCTTTGTGTTGAAGCACTGACAACTCAGTATACCAATGAAGTAGAATAATTGCTCTTCTCCCCCTTAATGAGATAAACAAACCAGCGTAATTGATATAGAGACCAATCACTGATCAGAAGAACTTCCAAGAAGAGGGAGGGGAAAAAATAACTTGCCAAATATTTACCATTGTTATAAAAGAAGAATATTTTACGTTAAATGTTTTAGCTTGGGATCACACTCACCATTAAACCCCCGCAAGTGTTTTAATGGATAGTTCCACCAAATTTTTGGAGAAGGATTAGCTTTTACCAAACAAGTCAACGTTGAATTTCCTCCAAGAAACACAATAATGTTTGGTTTGGAAGATGTCACAGAAGGTCTCCTGCAGCTGTTCAGCTCCACTTCATGGAAGTATTTGCCTGCCCTAGATTTAGGACTTGAGCACGTTAAATAGGAATTTATGAGAACCATGGGCGGGCCTATAGAATTGATGAACTGGACAAACCCTCGCAGACGGCAGTCACAAATCCACGGGTTATCATGCAAAGACAAGACGGTACTAGAAACGGTTTCTGCTGTCTTCTCCAGCTGCTGGAATTTTTGGTAGACAGGCCAATTATAGAACACTTCTTTGGAGACGACAGTAAGCTCATTGCAAGATAAGTCTAAGTAGGTCAGCCTCAAAAGGTAGCGTAAAGCATGCTCTGGTAGGACATCAATCTCGTTGCATTTAAGGTCAAGAATTTCTAGAACTGGTGTCTCTCGGAATGCTGTCCATGGTACTGAGCGCAACCGGTTCCCCTGAATTCTCAGCTCCTTCAGCTCCTTCAGGTGCTCAAGACTTCTTAGATCCATCACTGTGATGTTATTAAAATTAAGCCAGAGGTATTCCAAGGTGCTAACGTTAGAGAAGGTGCCGCGAAACAATTCGGTTAGCAGAGAATTTTCGATTCTGATTTTTTTGATATCTTGAGGGATCTCATCTGGGATCTTCCTCAAAAATGTCGAGACGCAAAACAAACTCCTAAAAATTAAATCAGAAAATGGAGCAAGGTTGGGATGGGTGGCTTGCATTCATTTTTAATTCCCTCTGTGTTGTGTCATACGACACAGGGGCTTTCCCCTTCCCTCCCTCAGTGACAATGGCTATTCTTCGTTTACAAGTTATAAAACACAAACCATTATTTGTATAATATCCCAAGTCTCTCAGTATTACAGGAATAAATCACATACTCAAATCATATAGGCTCAAGCCTATAATATATAGGGACCACTGTTTGGGCAGGGGGCTGGACTTGAAGACCTCCGAGGTCCCTTCCAGCTCTATTCTGATTATTATTATTATTACATCTGGGTTGAATCTGGCTGTTGGCAGGCAAACATTTCCACTGAAAACCAAGGAATGCTGTATGCTGATCAATCATATCCACGTTTATTCAATTTCCTGTCTTCTCTATTGAAATCTGGATAGACCATCAGCCTGGATCTTTATTAATATATTCCTTTCATGATAAGCCTTGGCTGAGTTTCCCCATAGGAAGCTATTCAATATTATGCTGTTGTCAAATATTCTTACCTTCCAAATGTATCATTGAAACAGGAGCAGCCGGTGACACAATCTGAAGTTGCTAGATGTATCCCAGAGAAGTAAAATAGCAAAATAAGGGGAAACATGTGACTGGTGAGTTCCATCTTCTTCTTCAGTAAATAAATATGGTTTGCTTTTGCAACGGAGAGAAAGAGCTTCCCAAATCCTATTAGGTCTAATCTTTCTAAGCAGTAGGGCAAAACTGCCTCTGGAGGACTTGTGTGCAATGTGTTTCTGTGCAAGAAGTGCCTGTTAAGGTTAGGTAATTTACTGCAATGCTAAAAGGAGAATATATTCTATTCAAAAAGAAATTGAAATGAGTCGCTAGCCAAGACATTCATGGCAGTTAAGGCAGAACAGGATAACAGAGTTGAAAGGAATCTTAGAGGTCTTCTAGTCCAACCGCTTGTTCAAGCAGGAGACCCTAGACTGATAAATCTTTTTTTTTTTTTGAGTTTCCATCCGTTGCTTTTTTTTTTATTAAAACAATCAGCATTGGACATAAAAACATATTATGCAGCAATCATCATGACACCTGGTATACAATACTAAGTATTACTCTTTGAAAACGTCTGAATTAGTAGGCCTTTCCCCCCCCCTCGCGTCTAGCCTCAACTATACTCCTGTTACATTTTATTTTGATTGGTGTTTCTCCTATCTGTTTCAATATTAATGTGATCAACATTAAACATAAGATCTTATTGCTAAACAATCCTCCTAGAACATAGCATACAACATTAGGTATTAATCTTTGTAAACATCTGTTTTAGTAAACGTTCTTCCCTCCTCCCTTACATCTTCAAGTATAATCCGAATGCATTTTGTTTGATTGGTGTTTCTCTTATATATGGTCTATCTACTGTTTCTAGTCTATCGCATATTGTACGTTTGCGCTTCTGAATTGACTTCATCCCATTACTAGTGCAATCTTTTATAGTCCCTAACCAGAGATCCTGAGGTGAAAGTTCCATATCTTGAGGTAGAGATTCAGTCTACTTTAACAATATTAAAGCAAACATCATTAATCATGAGGTTATGTTAAGAGGCATTAGTTATAGAACATATACATTCAACATTGGGGGTTAGTTTTTGTAAACCTTTGATTTGTTAACCCTTCTTCCCTCCTCCCATCGAGCCCTAGCTAAACGCCAGCTGCATTCTGTTTGATTGGTGTCTCTCTTGGATATAGTCTATCCACTGTTTCCAGTCCGTCACAAATTGTTCATTGGAGCGATTTTTCAAATAAGCTGATATTTTTGCCATTTCCGCCAGATTTGTTACTTTCACAGTCCATTCTTCAATAGGCGGTATTTCCGGATTCTTCCAGTACTGTCCCACCAACAATCTTGCTGCTGTAATTAAGTTCAAAAATAAATTTGTCTCTGAGGTAGTGATATCCTTTGTGATCCCTAACAGAAAAGCCTGAGGTAGAAATTCTATACGCTTTTTGAAAATAGTTTGGAGTGTCCACCATATCTTCCTCCAGAATGCTTTGATTTTTCTGCATGCCCACCCTATGTGAAAGTAAGTAGCCTCCCCGTCTCCGCACCTCCAGCATTTGGGCTGGGTGCCCGGGTAGATGAGTGATATTTTTTTCGGGTCTAGATGCCATCTATAGAACATCTTGTAGAAGTTTTCCCTTAAGTGTTGCGATTTCATGAATTCTACATTCCTCACCCAGATTTTCTCCCACGTGTCTATGGCGATAGGGTGTCCGAAGTCTTGCGCCCACTTTATCATACAGTTCTTAACTAGCTCGGTTTCAGAGTCCATTTCTATCAGAGTGCTGTACACTCGTTTGATGTGCATAATCCCCTGTTCTCTGATCTGTTTAATTAGGTTCTCGTCGTTCTGGGAGAAGCCCTTCTTCCTGTCTTCACGCCACCTTGACTGTAGTTGTATATATGATAGCCAGTTACTTCCTATTCCTCTGTTTGCTAGCGTTGCTTGAGATTTCAAGAGGAACCTGTTTTCTTCTCCCAGTACAAGTTCACTGTAGGGCACCACTCCTTGCCCTTGGGATGTGTTCATATCCCCTGTTGCGTGTCCAGGGATCGTCCAGATGGGAATCTTGTCGTGTAGGAGGTGCTTATATTTCTTCCAGACCCATAGCAGTGGGATTCGTAGTGGGTTCTCCTTGAAGTTCCTATCTGCCTTTTTGTCGTATACTAGGTATGCGTGCCAGCCGAATCGTAGACCATGCCCCTCAACATTCAGAACTCTATCATTTGTCATGTTGATCCAGTCACTAACCGCCACCAACGTTGCTGCATAGTAATATAGCTTTAGATTAGGCATTTTGAGTCCCCCTCTCTCCCTTGCGTCTTGGATGATTTTTAGTTTCACCCTCGGTCGCTTGTCGTCCCAAATAAATCTGTTGATGCCTTTCTGCCAATTGTCTAAGTCCGCATCCTTCTTGAGTATGGGTAGCATTTGAAAGAGAAATAGAAATCTGGGTAATACATTCATCTTTACTGTCGCTATCCTGCCGAGCAGGGACAGACGTAGCGATTTCCACCTTTCCAGGTCTGCTTGTATCTTATTCCACAGGACCTCGTAGTTATTCTTGTATAATTTCGCATTTGTTGATTCTATCTCCACTCCTAAGTATTTGACTTTCTTGACTATTTCACAACCCGTTATTCTTTCCAGGTTCCGTTTTGCTTTGTTGTCTAGGTTTTTGACTAGCATCTTTGTTTTTGATATATTTACTTTGAAGCCTGACACCCTACCATAGTCTTCCATTATCTCCATCAATTTCCTTGCTGATTGTGCTGGTTGCGACATTGTCACCAGCAGGTCATCCGCAAAGGCACATAGTTTGTATTCTTGCTGTTTAATCTGTATGCCCTGTACATCCTCTGCTGCTCTTATTCTGTTCAGTAAAATTTCCAGTGTTAGGATAAATAGCAGGGGGGACAGCGGGCAGCCCTGTCTCGTGCCTCTCTCTATATTAAATGAGTCCGTTAAGTCTCCATTGACAATGATCTGGCCTGTTTGTTTCTGGTAAATTGCCGTTATGGAGTTGAAGAACTGTGCTCCCATTTTCATCTTCAGGACCAAGTTCGTCAGGAACGGCCAATTCAGTCTGTCGAAGGCTTTTTCTGCATCCACAAACATTAGAGCGGCGGGTATCTGGTTGTGCCTTTGCAGGTACTCTATTATGTTCAACAGCTGCCTCACGTTGGTTTTCATCTGGCGTCCTTGTATAAATCCCCTTTGGTCCGGGTGTATTGTTTTTTGTAAAACAGTCATTAGTCTATTGGCCAAAATTTTTGTGAATATTTTATAGTCTGTGTTTAGTAGTGAGATGGGCCTGTAGTTTGCGGGCTGTGTGTTGTCTTTCCCCTCCTTTGGGATTAATGAGATGTAGGCTGTTTTCCAGGATGGTGGGACCTGGCCTCCTTCTTGAATGCTGGCAAATAGCTTTCTGAGGGGTTCTAGCATCTCATCCTGTAGATGCTTGTAGTAGGTCGCTGTTATCCCATCCGTCCCGGGCGATTTTCCTGCTTTCAGTTGTGTGATCGCTGAGTGTATTTCCTCCTTTGTGATTAAGACATTCAGGGCTTCTCTTTGTGTGTCGGTAATCGCCTGTATCTTTTCGTTTTGTAAGAATTCATCTATCTCTTTGTCTTGTATCTTATCCTCGGCATATAGTTTCGAGTAGAACTCTGTGAAGGCTTTCTTGATGGTTTTTTGTCGGAATTCTAGCTTGCCTTTGTATTCTATCTTTTCATTTATGCGGGATTTCTGTTTCTTTCTTATAGTGTAGGCTAGCCAGCGGCCCGGTTTGTTGGCCTTGCAGAATGTCTTATGTTTTGCATATTGTATATTCCTTGCAACTTGGTCCGCCATCAACATGTCAAATTGCTTTCTTAAGATCTTGAGTCCTTCTTTGGTGACTTTGTCCTCTGGTCTTTTTATCAGTAGCCGCTCCATGTTGCTTATCTCATTTTCTAACTCTTTTCTTTTTTGTTCTTGTTGGCGACGGTGCCAGCTATTCATGGATATGAGGATCCCTCGCATGTACACCTTGCTGCCTTCCCAGATCTGTTCTATCGGTGTTCCGTTGTTCATATGTGTGTTGAAGAATTCCTTCATAGCTTTTTTGCATTCCGCCACCTTGTCTTCGTGTCTAAACAGGTTTTCATTGATTCTCCAGGATCTCCTCTGTTTCGGGCCGTGTCTTAATTCCATCCTCACAGGGTTGTGGTCTGTCAATGTCTTGGGTAGGATTTTCACCGTGTTTAGACAAGTTAGCAAGTCACTAGAAGTTAATATAAAGTCAATTCTGGAGAAGGATTGGTGTCTGCCAGAGAAGAAGGTGAATTCTTGTTCTTTGCCGTGCCTTTTCCTCCATACGTCTGTCAGTTCGAGGTCCTCCTTCATATCGAAGAAGGATTTAGGCAACTTAGAGTGTTTTTGCGGGTTCGATGCAGTTCTTTTTTTGTCTAGAGCAGTCTCTATGACCCCGTTCCAGTCGCCCATGATGATGTAAGATCTGTAGTTAAGTTGTGTTACTTTCTTGTGTAGCTTTTTGTAGAATTTGCCTTGTTGCTGGTTTGGTGCATATACGCCCATTACTAGAATCTTCTTGTCCTCTTGTGTTATTTCAATTGCCAGGTATCTACCTTGGGGGTCGGACTCTATTAGCTTGGCCAATACATGTTTCTTTACATATATAACAATCCCATTCTTTTTTCTTGGCGCCGCTGCTACAAAGTGCGCGCCTAGTTTGTAGTTGATCAGATATTTCTGGTCTGCTGCTCTGATGTGTGTTTCTTGTAGGCAGATTATATCGCTTTTATCTTGGTTCAGATAGTGGAGAATTTTTCTCCTTTTCTGGGGGGAGTTCAGTCCGTTCACATTCCAAGTCAAATACTTAGTTGCCATCATCTGTTGCAGGATACTTTTGCGAGACCATTTCTGTTATTTCTCCTGTTGTCTTCTTTGGTCCCGTTCCCATGATATCCGGATTGCTGCTCGTATTGGTTTGTGCGGTCTTGCTTTGCTGGTCTGTGTGTTTGGTAGTGGAGCCTGGTAGCCTGTCCTCTGTAGGCTGTCTTGCTGCCTTGTTTTTGTTGCTCCTTGCTCTCTGTGCCCTCGCCTCTCTAGGTATTCCATTCATTTCCTCTGCCACTGCCCTGATCTGTGCCTCTGCGCTGTTTGCTCGTTGGCCTCGATCCCTCCCGCTTTCCCGTGGTCTATCTGCGTCTTCTCCCGCGGTGGGTTGAGGGCCTCCCGACTTCAGTTCCTTTTCGAGGAAGTCTTTGGCTTTCTGGACCGAGGTCAAGTAGTGTCTCTTGTTTCTATAGGAAAGTGACAGTCCTGTTGGGGTTTCCCACCGGTATCGCAGTGCACGCGATCTCAGTTCTGTGGTCAGGAATTTGTAGTCCTTTCTGTCTCTCAGCATCGCCTGAGGGATCTCTTTCAGAACCTTCACCTCCTGTTCCTCTATGTAGAATGCCTTGTTATAGGAAGTGGCAGAGATGTGGTTCCGGAGCCTCTGTGTTGTGAAGTGGATGACCACGTCCCTTGGTTGCTGCCTGTTCACTGCCCTCCAGGCGCCCACTCTGTAGATTTTTTCGATTTGCCACCCAATCTCATTGGCGCTCCTGCCCAGGAATGTTGCCAGTGCCTCTACAAAGGTCCTGAGCAGGCTTTCTTGGGTTTCGTATGTTGTCTCTTTCCACCCTCTGAATCTGATCGCAAATGACAGTTGCCAGAATTGCATCATGGTCGACTGGTCCTGAACCTCAGCAGTCTGTCCCTCTATGCAGTTTTCCACTTCTTTCATCATCTTTTCCGTATTCTCCCTTGTTTCTTGGAGGTTCTTGTAATGTGTTTGCATTGCCTCCTTCATTTGTTCCAGGTTTGTGGCCACCGCTTTGCGTTGTTCTTCCCACTTTCTCTCCAGGTCTCTCCCTTGGTCCGCCAGCATCCTTTTCATGTTTTTGTATCTTTCCTCCATCTTCTGTTCTGCTTCTATGCGTCCTTTCTCCGTCTTCGCACTCATTTCTGCCAATTTTCTATCCATGCCCTCCATCCTTGCCACCATCGTCGCTATCGTCTCATTTAGTGTCTCAATCGTCTCTTTTAGTTCTTGGATCATGCGTGCTGTTGTGGAGTCATGGGTTGGAGTTTGGGTCTGAGGGCCTGTAGTTGGATGGGGGGGTGTGAGGATGGGTGGGGTATTGCCTGGCTGATTAGAGGGCTGGGCCAGGGAGGATGCAGCTCCCTTTGTGTGTGGTGTCTTGGTCTGTTTTGTCCGTCTGGCTGCCATTTTGAGCTTATCCACCCTTAGAGCCACCCCTTAATGTTGAGAGTTGTGGGAGAATTGTTCCTGTGTAAGATTGTCAAGCTGATAGGATAGATTGGGTCTAATTCTTCTGTTTAAAGTTAGCAAGTGGTCATGTCTTACAGTTCATATGCTACCAGCAAAATAATAGTCCAATAAGGGGTGTAATTTCTCTCCCAATACACTTTGCAAAACTGGCAAGGATGACACCAAGTTGAGAGGGTCTGGGGCCTGTGCAAGTGGCCCCCTTCTCAAGGCAACAGTTAGGCTCTAGTCGTGACTAGTCTTCAGGCACTTAAATAGTCAGTCTTTAGGCCCTCGAGTAGTTTCTTTTGTTCTGGGGCCTCACCTCAGTCAGAGGAAATTAGCCCTCCTCCCAAGCTTTTGAATCCCCCAAGCTCGCTGCCCGCTGTGGGGGAGGAGGAACGGTGTTTCTATGGGGCCTTTCCCCCCCTCCTTTCTTCCTTGCCGCTCGCCCGCTCGGTCTTCTCCTCCTCCGCCCGCCCGGGTCTTCCTTGCTGCCTCTGGTACCTTATTTGGATCTTCCGAGGGTCCTCCTCCCGCAGCTGGTCTCTCCCGGCGGCTGGCGTCTCTCGGCTCGCTGCTCGACCCTCACTGCTGTCCGCTGTCCCGGTCTGCCTTGCCTCTTGAGCTTCGTCCGCTGGTCTTTCCTGGTTCGTTCGATCCTCCCGGGGGCCTCCGCAGGTCTCGCTGACGCTGCTCGCCGTCTTCTCCCCGCTTCCGCTGGCTCTTTTCGGCTGCGCGGCTTTGCGGTGTCGCGGTTTCTTTAGCTTCGTTGGCTTCAGCTTCTTTGGGGCCTGCCAGCCGGCCGGCCGCCGCCTGCCTCCTCGGCCCCGTCCGCTGTCTTCCCGGGCTTTTCCGCGGTACTTTCGGCCCTGTCCGGGCGCGCCGATGGTCTTCTTTGGAAGCACCCTCTTTTCCGGTGCTTCCCTTTCCCGGTAGTCGGTTTTTTCCGGTAAAAAAGCGAGCCCCGTTCCGGAGCTTCGCTTAGATGTCTCCGGTCCTCATGACTGGAAACCGGAAGTCAGACTGATAAATCTTAATTTATCAGAGAGTTCTCTGTGCAGCCATGCTGGTTTCTTTTGAAGTCTCTTGTTTTTCTTCTTTTCTTCTTGTGCTAGACTGGGCTTTTATAATCTCACTTTTCAAAGTTTCCCAAGCTTTTTGGGTTATTTTCCCCTTCAGGATTTTCATCCCTGGAATCTTTCCCAAGCTCTAGGTTTATTGAAATCAGTTCTCTTAAAGTCCATAGTTTGATTTTTTCCCCCCTATTCTTTGTGCTTTGCATAATGTTGAATTGTAATATTGGATGATCATTCTCACACACATCCTCAAAAGGTTCCTATAATTTGAATGCCTCTTATTATTTCATCTCTGTTAATGAGAATTAAGTCCAGTATGGCTGGCTCCCTAGTTCCTTTCTCTACCTTTTGGGAGGCAAATTTGTCTGCTAGGTTTGTCATAAATCTATTTGATCTTCCACTACTATAGGTGCAGTATGACTCCCAACTGATGTTGGGGAACTTAAATACCCCTTTACTGTTTTGATGTGCTTCCTGCATACTTTAGTTAACTGGTTCAAAAAGTTCATTTATTTCTTCTGTTTGGTTGAGTGGCCTGTGGTATGCTATTTCCCTGAAAATAAGGCCCAACTAGAAAATAAACCCTAGCACGATTTTTCAGGATGCTCGTAACCCAAAAATAAGCCCCAGTTAAGATCATCAGCCAGACGGACACATTTAGTACCGTGTATAAGACCTTACACAAATTAATAGAAAACCTGGACTTCTTTTGGGGGCAACACGGTATATATGTTGCAGGAAAACTGCATGAGCTTGACTATGAAGTCACCAGGAGTAAAGCTTGACAAAAATGAAAAAAAAATAATCAAAACAAGAATCTGAATGGAAGCAATAACATTGATGCAGTTTACACTTAGTTAGCCTATATCTTAACTAGTGTTCGGAGTTGTTCTGTCAATGCTGTTAACATGTTTTTGCTTTGACAACAGTTAGAGATGCAACCATTTTCTTCTTATGTTTTACTTTTAGAGTTAGCGTTAGAGTTAGATGATGCTTGGGGGGGGGAATGAATGTGCATGAGAGTTTAGCTAGACATAACAATGCTGGACCTAGTGTGTGAACCAAGGTTATTGAAATAAGAGATGATAAGAATTGGCCGGGCTGGAGAACTGGAGGGAAAGCCTGCATTTCAAGCTAATTGGAGAATGTGATTTATGACTGTAAATTGGAGGAGGGAATTGTGCTTTGATACTATGTGCTCAGGGGAGGGGAATCCAGTTTTTGGCTTTGATTGGGTTACTGCTGATGCTATGCTTCTCAAATAAAGATTCTTTAAGATAAACAATGCCTCGGAATTCTTTGAATAGTTTCATCTGTTGGAACCAGGACATGTTCTTTGCAAAGCATCTTATTAAAAAAAAATTGGAACAGAAAACAAATCTGAAAGCAGAAAACCTGGCTCAAAAATAGTACCTGTGAAAGGGACTTTGGAGTCCTAGTAGATAATCACTTAAACATGAGCCAGCTGTGTGCAGCAGCAGCCAAAAACTCTAATACAATCCTTGGTTGTATAAACAGAGGCATAGAATCAAAATCGCATGAAGTCTTAGTACCGCTTTATAAAGCTTTAGTATGACCACACCTGGAATACTGCATCCAGTTTTGGTCACCACATTACAAAAAAGATGTTGAGACTTGGGAAAAAGCAAAGAAGAGCAACTAAGATGATTAAAGGCCTGGAAACAAAAAAAAAAACATATGAGGAACGGTTGCGGGATTTGGGTTTGGCTAGTCTAGAGAAAAAAAGTACTTGGGGGGGACATGATAGAAGGATTCCAGTATTTGAGAGGCTGCCACAAGGAGGAGGGGGTCAAACTATTCTCCAAAGCACCAGAAGGCAAGACAAGAAACAAAGAAACGGAAACTAATCAAGGAGAGAAGCAACCTGGAATTAAGGAGAAACTTCCTAGCAGGGAGGACAGTTCACCAGTGGAACAGCTGCCTTCAGACGTTTGGGGTGCTCCATCACTGAACATTTTTAAGAAGAGATTGGACAGTCACTTATCTGAAATGGTGTAGGGTCTCCTGCCTGAGCAGGGGGCTGGACTAGAAGACCACCATGGTCCCTCCCAGCTCTACTCTTTCTGATTCAAATGAATGATAGGCCCTCTACCAAGTTAAGAACATAAGAACATAAGAACATAAGAAGAGCCATGCTGAATCAGGCCAAAGCCCATCGAGTCCAGCATTCTGTGTCACACAGTGGCCCACCAAATGTACATGGGGATCTTGAGCAGAAAGAGAAGGCAAAACCCTCCCTTTCCCTTGACCCCCAAACAAATGGTACTCAAGGGAATCCTGCCTGCCTCAACCAACATAGAGGCGGCACATGGACATCTGTTTTAATAACCACCAATACACTTTGCATCCATGAATCTATCTAGCCCTGCCTTGAAGCTGTCAAGGCTGACAGCTGTCACGACCCCTTCAGGAAGTGAATTCCATAAATCAACGACCCTCTGGGTGAAGAAATATTTCCCTTTATTTGTCCTCACTTTCTTAGCTATAAGCTTTAGGGAGTGCCCCCTTGTCCTGGTATTGTGTGATAGAGAAAAGAATTTTTCTCTATCCACATTTTCTATCCCATGCATGATTTTATACACTTCGATCAAGTCATCCCTTAAACGCCGTCTTTCAAGGCTGAAGAGACCAAGGCGTTGCAATCTGGTTTCATAAAGGAGGTGCTCCATTTCCTTGATCATTCTTGTTGCCCTTTTTTGCACCTTTTCCAGTTCCATTATATCCTTCTTGAGGTGCGGTGACCAGAACTGTACACAGTACTCCAAGTGTGGTCTCACCATCGATTTGTACAGAGGCAATACAACACTTGCTGACTTATTTTCGATTCCCTTCCTAATCATGCCAAGCATGGAATTTGCTTTTTTTACTGGGTTGACATCTTCATCGAGCTGTCCACCAAAACCCCAAGATCCCTTTCTTGGGTTGTCTCAGAAAGTTTGGTCCTCATCAGTTGGCAAGTATAATTGGGGTTCTTTGCCCCGATGTGCATAACTTTGCACTTGTTTAGGTTAAAAGTTGATTGGTATTCCTCCCTGGACAGGTGTGAAAAGAAATTTGAGTTGTCTGTTTCATGGTGGTGGTGGTCGTTTTTAACTGTACTTTGCTGTTGCTTACTTGTTTGTTGACTGTACACTCCCCTTAATCACAGTTCTCCAAGATGGGCAGCCATAGAGGGTACAATAAATCTGATTGCTTGTTATCCCCCTGACACACAGTTCATCATGCAAAAAAACAGTCTCTCTCTGCAATTTGGTCTCATTGACAAAGAATCACTGTTCAGACTAGGCAGGGTATTTTATTGTGCATGAAAAAAAACTCTTCCAATTCTGTCTGCTGTCTCATTAGGCAAAATACTTTCCGTATATATTTCATCAGCTCATACATCTATTAAAGCCTTAATGTGGCAGTTCATTGAGAATATTGATGTCATCTATGGAGATTCTCAATCATCCAGCTCATGGCTGTCCAAAGGTGTTTTTTATTTTCCCAAAAGCAACTGGACTTTCTTGATATTTTTTTTTTGCTTTGAAAATGCTTCACTTCTCATCCAAGAAGCTTCTCCAGTTCTAACATCAATTCTAAGTTTAGTTAGAACTGAAGATGAGAAGTGAAATGTTTTCAAAAGGAAAAACAGAGAAAGTTCAGTTGCTTTTTTGGAACAAAAGGCACCTTTAGGGTACTGCTGATAGCAATAGCATTTAGACTTATATACCGCTTCACAGTGCTTTACAGCCCTCTGTAAGTAGTTTACAAAGTCAGCCTATTGCCCCCCCCAACAATTTGGGGTCTTCATTTTACCAATCTCAGAAGAATGGAATGCTGAGTCAACCTTCAGCTGGTCAGAATCGAACTACTGGCAGTGGGTAGAATTAGCCTGCAATAGTGCATTGTAACCACTGTGCCACCACGGCAATGGAAGAAATAGAAATAGAAATAGAAATAATAGAAATAGAAATAGAAACAGAAACAGAAATTGTATTGCTTGTTAGCATAAGATTATTATTATTATTATTATTATTATTATTATTATTATTATTATTATTATTATTATTATTATTATTATTATTATTAAAACTTATATGCCGCCCTTCTCCCAAGACTCAGGGCGGCTCACAACAACAATAGAAGCATAAAAAACATAACATAAAAAACAATTAAAATTACTAATTTACAGTATAAAAATTAAGTAATTTATTTCACTCACACAACACACAATCACAGTCAAAGTCAAGATATCAAATGTGTTATGAAATTTTGAATATGTCAATGCAGGGCTAGCTGACACATCTCAAAAGGAAAAACCCTTAATTATCTAATGACATCTAGAGACAGCAGCTATTATGAGCACCATATTTGAAATTCTTTTTTATAATATGTAAGCTGTGAGCGGGTATGAAAGTATTTCCAAAAGAACCATCTCATTGCGGCATAAAATATGAGCAATAACAAAAATGTTATTAAAAATAATCCAAAGCCCAAAATAGATATTATACCAGTGGTAAAACCGCGTCTCTCGGAAAAGAAATTGAAAACAAGTCTGAACTTCTTAACCTGCAAAAAAAAAATTATTGATATAAAGTAGGATACTTGGGGGGGGATCTCCATGGTTCTGCTGCCCTCTACTGTCTTTTATTTAATCTTCTCAGAAAAAGCAACATTGATAAAGGGAAAAGATTAACCAACCTTGTTCCAAATTCAGTGGGAATCAGAGTTGTTGTCTAAACCTGCTTTACTACCACCCTATGGGACAAGAAAGTTAGTTAGTTAGTTAGTGTCATGCCTCCGTGGGAGCCTGAATCTGCTGCGGAGGAAAATGAACTGGAATGGGGGACCCTATGGAGGTCGAGGGAGAGGAGTCTATGGTTTCAGAGGAATGTGGGGAGGAGCAGGCCGAGGCAGGCCAGGGCCCTTCAGGATGGGGACAGAATGAACAGGAGAGGCAGAGTTCAGGTGATGAGCAAGGGCCACCCCCACCTGATCCTAGAGCACGGAGAGTGGAGAGGAGGAGGAAATGCATAGCAATCATTCATTCATTCATGTTTATTACCGTCGAAGACCAGAGACCAGAACAAATTAAAAAAACACTCAATGAATATCCAGTTAAAAATTGAAGAATAAGTTAATAAATAACAGATAAAATCTGTATTAAACTCACAACTGGTCATCCATTCTGTCAGTTACACAAGGCCCAAATATACTATAACATCAATCCTTAAACTGTGAGGCCCGCAGTCAATGAACACTAAAATGCAAAAAAAAAAAAAAAATAGTAACACAAAAGGGTTTGCTACATTAGTTGTGTAAAATTGCTACGGTGGACTAAGCACACGTTTCCGACGAATCCCCAGTGCTGCTGCGCAGAATCTAGCCACCTTCACTGTAATCACAGTCTGTTCATCCTTAAGCAGCCATTGGAGATAAACAATGTCGGAACAGCCAGGGTACCTATCAATTGTTGGGAGGATATGTGTTTTTTTCCCGAATATCTCTATAGAAAGAGCATGTGTCCATGGTCTCCACCTCCACCCTCTTGTCAATGGGTACCTCCATAGCAGCCTTTTTATGAGAGAATCTCTGATGCTTACCCAGAACTTCAAATGTATCTGTTGTGATTCCTCACCAGCCCGTGGATCCGGCAGCTGAGTCTAAGGACTCAGAGGAGGAGGAGGGGCCTGGAGTGACATCAGAGTCAGAGGAAGGCTCTGAGGAGCTCCAAGACTTACAGTCTGACAAGGACCCTGGCCCCTCTACTCGTGCTCAGGCTGAGACACAGCTGTGCTGGGAGTCCGAGTTGGACAGTGATGAAGAACAGCTGGGACAAATCCAGGATGCTCGTAAATGCCAGCAGGAAAAGAGAGCAGGACAAAGGAATGCAATGGGGCGGCTCCAAAGGCAAAGGAGCAGGTGTTAGGAAGCCACGCCTTGGCTGCATAATAAAAGGGAAGGTGTGGGAGGTGCTGGTTGCTGAAGGATCGAGTTGCTGTGTAAGGATCAAGTTGCTGTGAACTGTGTTTGATTCAGGTCTGTGAATTAAAAAGGGGGGTTGGGTTTTTCCTGCTGTTTCTGCCTGCTTGGTTGGAAGAAGAGTTTCTCCTTGTGATCGTAGCAAGGACTCCCGTGGACTGGAACAGAACAGTATCCACCAGCCGAGGTCCTGTACGTTAGAACTGTCTACCGTAAATTCTCTACCTATTCATAACAAAATGCTGACATTCATAAGAAATTCAGTCATGCCATGAGCAAAATCTCAAAGGGGTATCACTGTTTCATAAAAGGTCAGCTAGAATTCCAATTTCCTAAGCAGTTTTTATTACAAGGTATATGCGCCAGATTCAGTGAAACTCCATGTTCTGTTTAATTTCTTTTTCTAAAAAAAATGTTCTTATATTATTCCATCACTCGTCAATTAGTAAAGGAAAACCACATGCATATATAGAGCTAATCAAATAGTAGTTCATCAAAATGATACAATAGTGTTCCAAGTCTTCTGTCAACGCTGCTAACATTGGATGTTCCTGCTTTGGCAACATATGGAGATGCAGCCTTTTTCTTTCTTATGCTTTACTCTTAGAATTAGATGATACTGGGGGAGGAGGAGGAGGAGGAATGTGATGGGAGTTAGTTAGAAAACAATATTGTAATAGTGTGTGAACTCAGGACTTTTGAAATAAGAGCTGATAAGGAATGGCAGGTTGGAGTAAAGGAGAGAAAGCCTGCATTTCGAACTAATTGGAGAATGTGATTTATGACTGTTAATTAGAGGAGGGAATTGTGCTTTGATACTATAAGCTCAGGGGAGGGAAATTCAGATTTTGACTTTGCCTATGTATGTGCTGACGCTATGCTATTCGAATGAAGATTCTTTAAGGTAAACAATGCCTTCAAAGTTCTTTTGAAGAGTTTCATCTGTCAGAACCATGACACCTTCAAAAGAAGGGGAGCACCCCAGGGAGCAAGCAATGTCACCCATCCCAGTCAACGGTTGCAATATTTCGTTAACAAAAACCAAGGTTGGTCGATGTTGTCAAGGAAGCCAACGGACATTCTTTAGCTAGACCAAAATGGTGTCTGCCCAAGAACCAGATGAATTGTTGAACAGGGTATGTCGAAGCAGAGCCACAAGAGATATGGCTGCTTGATCTCTCATCTTCCCTGAGAGATTGATAAGGCACTCCATTTTTTATCGTTATTATTATTTTCAGGCCAGAAACAGCCAACATTTCCATGAATCCTGGTGTAAAAGAAGTAGCAAATGGCCCTGAAGGACATCAAGAAGAACCATTACCAAGCTGTGATAAACAGGCTGGTCTGAGGACATATCTCAGATGGGACCTATCCAACTTCACACCAAAATCAAGCAAGGAAGAGGGAGAAGCACATGGGGATGAGCAAGGTTCTGTTATTGTAGTTATTACAATATAAGTATTTTTCAACTAGACGGCATTCTTACTCTGGGTCTTTTTAATAGGGGTGACACCTGGCTGATAAGAAAGAAAATAAACTGAGTTGTCTGAATTTTGGCCTCGTCTTTAGACATCTTGGCTAGGTAACATCATCAGTGCATTATCCAATCTGGTAACCACCATCTGTTGGAAAATATTTTTTTTTAATTTATCTATGGAGATTCTCAATCATCCAGGTCATGGTTATTCCAAAGCTGTTTTTCCAAAAGGTTCCTGGACTTTCTTCTTTTTTTTTTCTTTTTTCTTCTTTTGCTTCTCATCATTTGCTTCTTGGATGAGAAAAGTCCAGTTGCCTTTTGGAAAAACACCCCTGGGACAATTTTTGGTTTCTTTTTTTGTCATTAATATTTTGGTTTTGACCTCTTTGATTGTCATATTTTTATTGGGTGTACCTGGGGTTTTTTTCTCTCGGTTGTGAGAAGTCCAAAGTTTGGTACAAGAAGGGTGGCTATAAATAAACAGTTTCTGGAACACCTAGATCCAAAAGTTCAGGTCTGAGCTAGAGAGATTCTCTACTGTCATGTAATGGACTTCAAAACCGGGCAAGGACGATCACTATGTTGTGTCTTAAGCTTTTGGGGAGATGGGAAAAATTAATAAATACTTACTGAGCTAGAACTACTAATATAGGGAAATTTGGAGAGAGGAGTTGCTCGGACATTACCCCTGGACTACATCTGAAGAGGGATGAGAGGGAAGAAAGAGTGAAAGAGGGGAGTAGGAAGTAGGAAGGATGGAGCGGAAGAGGAGAAGTGGAGAGAAAGGGAAGGAGAGGGGTGGAGGAAGAGGGAAGTAGGAAGAGAAGAAAGGAAGAAAGAGGGTGGATGTGGTGAAGGAGGAAGTGGGCGAGCAACACCAAAAGTTAAGTGTAGGCATTTATTTCATTTCATTCAAAGTATTGTATATATGAATGTAAAAGAATGTATGCTAATATCTTACAAATATCATGGTATATGCATCAGGGAGAGTTTGGAATGAAATTGATAAAATATTAAAATAGGTTTAACAGAAATTTATGATAGAAATAGAATATATTAAATTTATATGTTGTTGTTTTTTGTCTTGTGTGGGAGAGGGAAATAGAGAGATGAAAATGAATGTATTAAGTTGAGCTGTTTATGTATGTTTTTATTCCAGAATTTTTGTTTACCCAATCACCACGGTGTGTTTTAAGCATTTATTGTTAAAATCATAAAATCAATAAAATATATTTTAAAAAAAAACAAAACCGGGCAAGGACGGGACACCACAATATACATCAACAGCATCATATATATGATCTGAATTTATTTTGTCAAAAGAAAAAAATCAGCCTAAGATGCCAGATGGGTACATATGATATTTCAGTATCTAACTCACTTCGTTCCCTCTGATCTTTTAGTTTACAAATCCCTTTTAAGCAACGCACAACATTTAGAAACTGGTAGAGACAAAACAATTCGAGGCTGTGGAAGAGAACTTGAATTTCTGAAATTTACAGAAAATATAAACAAGGATCTGTTCTTCCATAGAATATTAATGGAGCCATTATTGGATTATTGAAATCTCAGAACCAAAGGTGGGGGGGGGAAGTCCCAGGAAACCTGCTCATCATATATTTATGGTATTGAGATTTTAACTTAAAAAAAGAACTTCAGCAAAGCTATACATTGTATTTTTTTTTGTATGAAACATGCATGTATGGCATGAGAGATCTCAGGCAAAAGAGGGACTGCCAAAGACAGAGTTACATTTGTCAAGTTGTGAGGAAAGCGGTATCAGCAGAAGTACTCATTCAGCTGTCCATCTGCCTTTGCAACTGCTTCAGAGTCCACGCTGGACCTTGAAGACAGTAACCTATTACACTCATCAGGTATGTGGTGGGTCAAGTATTCTCCTTCTGTCTCCTTTGTTCTGGCTCCTGGAGAGAGGGCTTCAAAAGTGACATAAGAGTCCTGAATGTCCTTGGGTTTCTGAACCAAGTACTTTTTGCAGCGTCTTTTCAGGGCCCCACAGCAGACCACCAGGGTGAGAGGGACAGCAATGACACAGGCCACGCTGATGACCACCACATTGATCAGTTTTTGGGTTCCACCAGCGCTGGCAACTTCATCTGTTGAAAAAATGATGCATTGCTCCTTCTTGGGTATGAGTCCTTTCACGCAAATGCATGCGATGTACTTGGTCTTGGGCATTAAGCCGTTGATGGTGGTCCTGGTCTTCTTCGGCTCCACGTTGATTCTGCGCATGTCCCTTTCTCCAAAGATGGCATAAAGGATGCTGAACACGGTGCTAGTGTTGGCTTGAGGAGCTTTCCAAGCTAAGGAGACACTATGATCACTATCTCCAATTACTCGGAGTGACCTGACTAGGCATTGGGATTCTTCATTAGTAGTGGGCAGACTTTCTAAGATAATTTTGGGGTCGCTTTTCATATTTAGGGCCTCATCCCGAAGCACCAGATTCCTCTCTGTGTTGGCCTGACCTGAAATGATACGCAAAGTTGGAAAAGTTGAAGTTGCCATGCTGTGTCCTCCGAGCAAATTGTCCTTGTAAGCTGCTGCTTCTATCCCCTTGATGTGTCCTTTCCACACTCCTTTCAGATCTGCCCCAGGGTCATCTATGCTCTTAGAATCGGTGACAATCAAGGAAATAAAAGCTTCCACGGCTCCAAGGAAGTTGGCAGCCTTGCAGATGTATTCTCCAGAATCAAAGTAAGAGACCACCGATAATTCTAAAATAGACCATCTTATTCCATCACTGGAAATTTCTTGATGGACTAGAGAGAGAAGAAATAAAAACAAAGCAGATAAAAGTTTGGCAAAAAAAAAACTGTTGAGAGATATTGTATTTGATGGCTTACATTTCTAAGGGATTTATTTTTTAGTGGCATTTGTGTTTTTAATGTTGTTTTTGTTTCGGGATTATTTCAATTAATTAGGGGCTAACGGATTCAAATAATTCTAATGGTGTGGTTTGGAAAAATGCAATCAATTCAGAACAGAAGTGGTTTTTCAAGGGCTACTAGTTTCATCTATTATATTTATATTGTTACGGAAAGGGACAAGAGGAGATAGTATCGCAAATAAGACGGTGACGCATCTCGGATTCAAAGTCAAAAAGGTGCTTTGGAACAAAACAGACATATCTGTGTAACATTGACCTGCATTTCTTTAAAGCAAATACATGTTTTTTGTGGAATGGATTTGCAACTAAAGTTCCCTTTCCTGGAAAAAGATGCAACTACTTTAAAGAGTTGCAGACTGATCCTTGGAGCATGGCATCACATGTGACAGCCTCCTTCTCATAATCCTCAACACATTTTTAAAACATATTTTAGAAAGTTGTTTTAATATCCAGAATTTGTCAGGAACATGCAGGTAGTCTTCAACTTACAGCCATTTGTTTAATGATGGTACAAAGTTACGATGGGCTCAGAAAAAAGTGTTTCATGAGCTGTGTTCACTGCCACCCCTGCAGCCACATGACTGCAATTCGGGCACTTGGCAATCAAGAGGCATTTACAATCGGTTGCAGCATCCTGAAGTCACATGATTTTGATTGGAATCTCTTTTTTTGCTGGTTTCCAACAAAATGTATATGTATATGTATATGTATATGTATATGTATATGTATATGTATATGTATATGTATATGTATATGTATATGTATATGTATATGTATATGTATACGTATATGTATACGTATACGTATACGTATACGTATACGTATACGTATACGTATACGTATACGTATACGTATACGTATACGTATACGTATACGTATACGTATATGTATATGTATATGTATATTTTGCCCTTGTCACTTCGAGATTCGACTACTGTAATGCTCTCTACATGGGGCAACCTTTGAAGAATGTCCGGAGACTGCAAGTAGTCCAGAATGCGGCCGCGCGAGCCGTCTTGGGTCTCCCAAGACACGCTCATATCACTCCAGCCCTCCGTGAGCTGCACTGGCTACCAATTGGTCTCCAAACACAATTCAAAGTGTTGGTTATGACCTATAAAGCCCTTTATGGCAATGGACCAAGATACTTGCGGGATTGTCTCCTGCCTCATGAATCCCAGCGACCAGTTAGGGCGCATAGGGTTGGCCTCCTACGAGTCCCGTCTGTTAGACAATGTCATCTGGCGGGGCCTAGGGCTAGGGCCTTCTCCGTTGCTGCCCCAGCCCTCTGGAACCAGCTTCCCTCAGAGGTTCGTACTGCTCCCTCCCTCCTAGCTTTCCGGAAAGTGCTGAAGACACATCTATGCCGACAGGCTTGGGGCGTATGAGCTGTACTCTGCCCCTGGGCCCTGGGAGTGTCCCTACATCGGCGATTGGGAGTTGATTGTGTTTGTATGTTGTATGAATGTTGTTAATTTTTAAATTTTTATTGTATTGTTGTTGTGAGCTGCCCTGGGTCTTAGGAGAAGGGCGGCATATAAGTCTGAATAATAAATAAATAATAAATAAATAAATATGTGTTGGGTGAAGCACCCGGTCTAGCAAATATAGGACAAAGCAATCTGCTACTGTGTTTTGCTCCAGTCTAGGAGCATTTTTTGCAGGCAGACATCACTACTGTGAAAACTGTAAATTCAAAATTTTGTTGCTGACAAAGAGTTAAAGGGAGACTAGTATAGCTATTTCGAGCTCTTTAGCTCTCATCAGCTAACATGCAAGCTGCCCAGGTTCAACCAGCCAATCAACCAGCTGAAAAACCAGACCATGACTCAGAAACATCCAGACAAATAAAACCCACACCAATTTACATCACACAAAAAGGTATTTAAAGGCCAGTGCTCCGACAGGCAAGCACAATTGAAAATCCATCGGGGAAGCTGGATTTTCCTTAATGACCGCATGGTTAACTTGATAACTGTGGTGATTCACTTTATAATCACTGTTAAATGATTGTAAATGTCATGTCCAGTCGTGCGGTGACTCAGTGTACAACTGCACCAATGTGTTACCGAAATTCCAGTCCCATCTGTGGTCATGAATGGAGGAGTATCTGCATTCGTTTTGTCCTACGCCCAAACATTATAATTGCTTCCGTCTGTCCTTAACTCAGGCAGATAAAATGGAAGGGAAGAACCAACCTGTGCCATTGAAGGGTTTTCCATCAGCTCTTCTCCAGCTCAGCTCTGGAATGGGCACCCCTGTGGTCCCACACCGCAGCAGAACTGTACTTCCAAGGATACTCTTTACTTTAGCCACTGAGGTGTGAACAACTGGGCTCTGGCACTTCCTTAGTTCCACTTGACTGAAGAAGAGTCTAGTCTGCTTTTCAGGGTTAAAGCACCTCAGCTTTGGCTCAATGAAGGCTATGTTGGGGGACTGGAAGTTGAGGAAATGAGCCATTTCATAGACGCTGCAGTCACATGTCCATGGGTTGTCCTGTAGGCCTGGAAAGAGAAGCCATTGGAAGGTCAACCATTACATTATCAAAAGTGTTCCTCAACGGTTGCAGGAGACCTGTGAACACCCAAGTAGGGCTTCTACCTAGCTCATCTTTTTCCTTCATCCTGAACAGCGCTATTCAATGTTTGCAGATATATAACAAAAAGATTTGTTATTCAATTATTCAAAAATGGCTTGATCCTTCCACACAGAGGCTGTGGGGAATGACCCTGGCTGCACAGCCTTTTCCATTGTGTCCCTGACCCTGTAGAACACTCTACCACTGGAGGTGAGAACTGTTCTGACCCTTTAGATACCATAAGGGTATCAAATCTTAGCTTTGCTAGTTGACTTTGAGCCCCAAGGGGGGCACTCACCACTGGAGGTGGTTGATGGGGTAAGAAGACCTCATCCCCATGCTGTCCAACTCGGTGTCTTGATGTTTTGCTTAGTTTTAGAGCTTTAATTCTCATAGTTTTAATATTACAATTATTTTTATTTGTCTTTTTTATTATCTGTAAGCTACGCAGACTTGCCTTATAGGAGATATGATGAGATAAAAAGTAAGTAAGTAAGAAGGGAAGGGAAGGGAAAGGAAAGGAAGGGAAGGGAAGGGAAAGGGAGGGAAGGGAGGAAAGAAAGAAAGAAAGAAAGAAAGAAAGAAAGAAAGAAAGAAAGAAAGAAAGAAAGAAAGAAAGAAAGAAAGAAAGAAAGAAAGAAAGAAAGAAAGAAAGAAAGAAAGAAAGAAAGAAAGAAAGAGAAGAGGAGGAGGGAGAGAGGACGGAAGGAAGGAAGGAAGGAAGGAAGGAAGGAAGGAAGAAAGGAAGAAAGAAAGAAAGAAAGAAAGAAAGAAAGAAAGAAAGAAAGAAAGAAAGAAAGAAAGAAAGAAAGAAAGAAAGAAAGAAAAAAAGAAAGAAAGAAAAGAGGAGGAGGGAGAGAGGAAGGAAGGAAGGAAGGAAGGAAGGAAGGAAGGAAGGAAGGAAGGAAGGAAGGAAGGAAGGAAGGAAGGAAGAAAGAAAGAAAGAAAGAGAAGAAGAGGAGGGAGAGAGGAAGGAAGGAAGGAAGGAAGGAAGGAAGAAAGAAAGAAAGAAAGAAAGAAAGAAAGAAAGAAAGAAAGAAAGAAAGAAAGAAAGAAGCTGGCTTAACAACCAAATCTTACTTAAATATTCTTAATAAAGCAGCATTTTTGACAGCATCCAAAACCAGCATGAGTTACAGAGTTTAGCAGCTAACCAATTTCCATCATTTGCTACCCAATATTGCCTCAATATTAATATCAGGGTTGAATTGGATATCATCCGTGAAATCTCACAGCTCCTATGGAACAAGACAGTGATGGTTTCAACTGTCCAGTTGGCATTTCCAGAAAAAGAAACTCCTGGGACATTGTCTTACCAAAGAGTATAATACTTTACTGAAAATTTACATTGGCACAGAAGAAAGCAAAACCAGCTCTGGTTGTTCCACTTGAAGGCTGCTTATTTAAACGATAGTCTCCCTCACCCCCCCCCCACCCATTGGGTGTTCACATTGTCCAACAGTCATATTTCTTCTTCTTATGGAAACAGTCCACTGCACTGGTCTTGACTCTTGGTTGCCTAAACATCATTCCCCACCCACACACACACACCTTTGTATTCTATTGTCAAGATTTGAGCAAAAGAGAAAATCTAGGTGAAGAGGTGAATCTTGAGAGATGGCTTTACAAGGAAAACAAATTCAACTAACTTCCTCTGCTCCGAACTCAAGGATCCATGAGTAGGCAGATGCCTTTTTCTTTTACTCATCCCCAAATGCCTTACCTAGGATGATCTTGGAGTTGTCATTCAGGAAGTATGGAACAGCCTGGAGATTCGACCACAGCACAATAAGTTCTTGAGGGAGCATCATCAGTTTGTTGCTTGAGATGTCAAGGTAAGTGATGTTCCGGATATACTGAGCAGCGTGAGAGGGTATGGAGGCAATCTGATTATTATGCAAATCTAGCAGTCTCAACTGAGGCGTGTTGAGAAGAGTTTCCCACGGAAAGGAAGTCAGAAGGTTGCCAGCCAGTCTGAGCTCCTGAAGCTGGTACAGGCCCCTAAAGTTAGTTACTCGGAGACTTGTCAAGGCATTATAGGGCATCCAGAGGAACTCCAGGTTGTGAAGAGGATGGAAAGACTCCCCAGGAACTCTTCGGATTGCTGTTTTTTCTATCCTAAGTTTGAAAGTGTCTCCTGGGAAATTGACCGGTGTAAGGGTCATCTCCGGGTCATTGCACAGAATAGCCCTGCTAGGGGAAAAAAAAGATTTGTTGAAATTATACACGGAACATGCAGGAGATGACCAGGCTTGAGTCCTAAGGGGAGGATCAAACACGTCATCAGTCTCGAGTCATTTCGCACCCACAAAAGATCTAAGTCCAGCCCACCTTGAATTCTGTTGACTTTTATCTACCACCTATTTACTTTCACTGTGAGGAGCGATGATTCATGTAGAGAGCATAAGCTCGTAATAAACCTTTATAATCATTGAATTGCCTGGATTTCCTGATTTTCACACAGATGACAGAACACTTTTAATCACCAGTTTTAACTGTGGATGTATTTTGTTGTCTTTTCCCAGGCTCCCCTGACTATAAAACTTGGATCTATCCTACAATTTTCCATAAATGAGTTCATAGTCATTTAGTATGCTTCAATAATAATAATAATAATAATAATAATAATAATAATAATAATAATAATAATAATAATAATAATAATAATAAAGTTGGAAGGGACCTTGGAGGTCATCTAGTCCAACCCCCTGCTCAGGCAAGAAACTCTATACCATTTCAGACAAATGGCTGTCCAGTCTCTTCTTAAAAACTTCCAGTGTTGGAGCATTCACCGCTTCTGGAAGCAGGTTGTTCCACTGATTAATTGTTCTCATTGTCAGGAAGTTTCTCCTCAGTTCTAGGTTGCTTCTCTCCTTGATTAGTTTCCATCTGTTGCTTCTTCTCCTGCCTTCAGATGCCTTGGAGAATAGCTTGACTCCCTCTTCTTTGGGGCAGCCCCTGAGATATTGGAAGACTGCTATCATGTCCCCCCTTGTCCTTCTCTTCATTAAACTAGACATACCCAATTCCAGCCACCGTTCCTTATATGTTTTAGCCTCCAGTCCCCTAATCATCTTTGTTGCTCTTCTCTGCACTCTTTCTAGAGTCTCAACATCTTTTTTATATCGTGGTGACCAAAACCGGATGCAGTATTCTAAGTGTGGCCTTACCAAGGCCTTGTAAAGTGGTATTGACATGTCACGTGAATCTTGATTCTACTCCTCTGTTAATGCCGCCTAGCATTGTGTTGGCTGATCAATCTTTGACTGAACTTCTGCTGTGTCAGTCTTGAAATGCCTTCCTTTTCAACCATGGCTTTCAGAGGTGTCCATAGGATGTCAAAAAAATTGAAAACACCCTACTCTCTTGGCTCACTGGAATACCGTGAAGAGCTGGCTCTTACTCAAGCGCTAAACCAGGATATGAGTTGAGCCCAAAACCTATGTAATTGGTTAGAGACCTTGGCTGAAGTTGAAGTCCATCTCACATCTCAAAATGGCCATGTCTGAGAAACTCTAGACTAACCAATTTCTACAGCAGTAGTACATAATTAAAGCACATTTATATAACCCTCTGGCTTATCCGCAAAAGAGGTAATGCCACAGTCCTGAATATTTTAACAGCAGTAGGTGCTTTTGAGTGGCTGGAAATCTGTCCTTCATCTCATTTTTTTTTTATTTTACCAGAAATGGGAGTATGTGTTTGTCTGTGTTTGCTGACCTACTGTACATGTCGACAGAGGTGTGACAAGACTTGTGACAATTGTTTACATAAGCTGTTTTCAGTTGATCCTTCCCAAATCATGCCTCTTTCAAAAAAAAAGGATTTGACATACACAGGACCCAGACGTTATATAAAACATACACGTCTCGCTCAGTTGAAGCAATCTCTCTCTGTCTGTGAAGTCATGCTGATGTGTGCGTATTATTGACGCTGTCAGAGACAGCAAGTTTTACTTTGACGTGCACTTTTAGTCAAACTCTACATGTAGCTTTTTCAAATAAACACAAACTTATCCAGTGCTTTTTAACATGCTTGCCCCAGGCAATTTCTCAGGGCTTAGAGTGAACTTTTATGCCATAGTTAATTCCCCCCACCCCCCCCCAAAAAACCCTCAACCAGCCAATAAACTAGTAGAATATATTGTCCATGTTTTAAATTTTCTAAAATTCTGATGATTATTCTTTTCGTATTTTTAATTATGTTTGGTTTTTTTACATGGGCCTTCTCTGTTGTGGCGCCCACCCTCTGGAACCAACTGCCCCCTGAAGTCCGCGTTTCCCCCAGTCTCCCGGCCTTCCGGAAGAATTTAAAAACCTATCTATGCCGGCAGGCCTGGGGATGACTGTGATTGTGTATGAATGATGAATGTGTCTGGGTGGTCTTTTTAAATGCTTTTTAGACTTGGTTTTAGATTTTTAGAAATGTTGAGATGTTGTTTTTATTTATGTTGTTAGCCGCTCCGAGTCCTCGGAGAGGAGCAGCATAAAAATTTAATTAATAAATAAATAAATTTAATTAATAAATAAATAAATGGTTCAGGGTTGGTCGCTTTCCCCATAACATTGTGTAATGTTGATTATATTGCTGCTGCCTTGGCGTGAAAGACCATCAAATGGCATTTCAGAAAATCAGATTATGCTGTACTCTCTTGTTAATCCCACAACACACAGAGCCCTTGTGCTGCATGGAGCAATTGGGGAAATAACATCGGCAACCCTACATGGCTGAAGTAGCTCTCTCTGCCACCAAGACGAATGGTGGATCAACCTGTCCAGAAAAACTTTCTTGGCACCACCACCTCAAGAAAAATTAGAGCAATTTTACCTGGCTCTCATCCTCTCACTGATGCTGTAGAACGAGCAGCTGCATTGAGAAGGGCAAAAACAGAGCATCCAAGGCAGGCTTCCGAAGGTCAGGCAACAAAGGAAGCCCACCGTGACCCACATCATGATCCGGTCGTGAGTAAGGCATCCAACTCCTGGTCAGAAAGAGCTGAAAGTTCCTCTCCGCTTACAATCCAGGGAATCCTTCACATTGTCTTCCTTTCCTCGTCTGCAGTGATCTCCCAGCATCCTGCTGAAGCCACCAGATAAAATCGGATAGGCAGGGGATTAAGAACGAGGCTACTTGCACAGAGATGCTTATGGCTTCCCGGAGCGATCAGCAGAAGGATATTCTTCCCTCCCCTCTCTGGATCGTTTCAAGGAGGAGGTCGGCTTTGGCACATGGAGATTTCTCTTCTTCTGTTTTTTTAACTGGGCAGAGTTTGAGTGATGCTTCACCTTTTCCTCCAGAGCACTCAGCCTTCCTTGAAGTGACCTCCCTCAATGTCAAATGCCAAGAAGCATGAACTGGAAAAGATTGTTAGGATACAATAGATACAAACAAGATGCTGAGATCCTAGAAAGAGTGCAGAGTAGAGCAATAAAGATAACAATAACAATAGAGTTGGAAGGGACCTTGGAGATGATAATAATAATAATAGTACAGTTGGAAGGGACCTTGGAGGTCATCTAGTCCAACCCCCTGCTCAGGCAGGAAACCCTATACCATTTCGGACAAATGGCTGTCCAGTCTCTTCTTAAAAACTTCCAGTGTTGGAGCATTCATTGCTTCTGGAGGCAGATTGTTCCACTGGTTAATTGTTCTCACTGTCAGGAAGTTTCTCCTTAGTTCTAGGTTGCTTCTCTCCTTGATTCGTTTCCATCCGTTGCTTCTTCTCCTGCCTTCAGGTGCTTTGGAGAATAGCTTGACTTCCTTTTCTTTGGGGCAGCCCCTGAGATATTGGAAGGCTGCTATCATGTCCCCCCTGGTCCTTCTCTTCATTAAACTAGACATACCCAATTCCAGCCACCGTTCCTTATATGCTTTAGCCTCCAGTCCCCTGATCATCTTTGTTGCTCTTCTCTGCACTCTTTCTAGAGTCTCAACATCCTTTTTACATCGTGGTGACCAAAACTGGATGCAGTATTCCAAGTGTGGCCTTACCAAGGCCTTGTAAAGTGGTATTAACACTTCACGTGATCTTGATTCTATCCCTCTGTTAATGCAGCCTAGCACTGTGTTGGCTTTTTTGGCAGCTGCAGCACATGGCTGGCTCCTATTTAGCTGATTGTCCACTAGGACTCCGAGGTCCCTCTGGCAGTTACTACTATTGAGCAAGGTACCCCCTGTACTATACCTGTGCATTTGGTTTTTCTTGCCTAAATGTAGAACCTTACTTTTTTCACCACTGAATTTCATTTTGTTGCTCAGCCAGGAAACCCTGTATAGGCATATAGGGATCACCCTCCATTGTCAAAGGAGGACCCTTCCTCATTGTTTGCAATCCTCTATCTGCCAAGGTAGAAGCAGAACCACCCTATTCAGTGGTGGCAGAAAAATAGAAGGAGTTTGGTAACACCTTTTCTGATTGATGTATTGCATTAAGAGGCAACAGCCTTCTGATCAAGCTGCAGCTCCCTTCACCTTATTTACTGGTTTGAACTTCTTATTCTCTTTTGCAGTTGAAAATGAAAGAGTCCGTTACACAAGAGAAACGGAAAGATATTAGCCTATCAGGGATTAGATATTCTGGCCAGGAATGCTATGAATGGAAAAAAAGTATTATTAATGATGTCACTTGCCAAAAACACAAGCAGGAATCTGATTAAATGGACAGCCATGTGCTGATTTGATATTATTTGTGAGTCAACGTTAAAAACACATCTTACTGGTAACATAACAAGTCCAATGCTTTAACTGGGCGCTCCTCTGCTAATTAATGATAGCAATTCCTAGCTTTGTTGTACAGACACTTGGCTAGTGGATGATTCTGTGCACAACCAGAGATGGAAACAATTCAGTCATCAAGTTCAGTTGATCACAGAAAAGAAAATAGATCTTCTTTTCAATAGAAAAGGATAGGAGAATGAATCGGTTCATATATTATTAAGGTGGTGAAAAAAGGAAGTTTGTCACTCCTGTTTCTTCTCTTATTCTTCTTATGAGCAACATAAGAAGACAAACTAGAAACAACAGAACAACTCGACGGAACATATATATATATATATGTAGGTCTTTGGTTCTTCGGGTTTTCTCCCACGTAGAATTTGAAGTGTCTTGGCAACGTTTCGACGAAGTCACATTCGTCATCTTCAGGCTGGTGCTTTCGGCTTCGTGCTTCTAGCAGCAATTCACAAAGCCGAAAGCACCAGCCTGAAGATGACGAATGTGACTTCGTCGAAACGTTGCCAAGACACTTCCAATTTTACGGAGGAGAAAACCCAAATAACTAAAGACCTACATACAAACACCCGGAAGTTGCCTTCAGAAGTTATGGGAGCTCCATCACTGGAGGCTTTTAAGAAGAGATTGGGCAGCCATTTGTCTGAAATGGTACAGGGTCTCCTGGTTGTGCAAGGGGCTGGACTAGAAGCTCTCCAAGGTCCCTTCCAACTCTGCTATTCTGTTATAACTTGTGGGACTTGTGGATTACCTTATAAGAAACATTGTAGATATTGGTGGAGGAGACTCATGTTATAATAATAATAATAATAATAATAATAATAATAATAATAATAATAATAATAATAATAATAATAATAACAACAACAACAACAACAACAACTGGACTTAACAATTGTCGATAAGAAAGACAAATAGGTCTGGATAGTGGACGTGGCAATGCCTGGAGACAGCAGAATAGACGAGAAAGAACTGGAGAAGATCACAAAATACAAAGACCTACAAATAGAAATAGAAAGACTGTGGCAAAGGCAAGCAACGATAGTACCAATAGTCATAGGCGACTTGGATGCAATCCTAAAACAACTGGAGTACCACTTGAACACCATTGGCATTGACAGATTCACCATTAGTCAATTGCAAAAGGCAGCCTTACTGGGAACTGCTTCCATCTTGCGACGATATCTGTAATACCATCAAACATCCACATCTGCCTATCCCAGGTCCTTGGGAAGGACTCGATAGGTAGACAAAAATGCCAAATCCAGTCTGAACATCTGGCTGACTGTGTGATGATCCATAATAATAATAATAATAAAGTTGGAAGGGACCTTGGAGGTCTTCTAGTCCAACCGTCTGCTCAGGCAGGAAACCCTATACCAGTGATGGTGAACCTTTTAGAGACCGAGTGCCTAAAACCCTCCCTGCCCTGCCCCTGTTCTGCCCCCACCCCACCTCCATCCCACCCACCCACAGGAAGATCTACCGCCTCCACGGCCCACCACAGCAAATTACCTACACAGCCCTGCAGCACCATGGCGGCCATGCCCTCCGCCCGTACCCTGCAGCATCATTTGTGCGCGACGGGGCTCAAGGGGGGAGTCTTGTCCCCACTGCCCGGCTGCCATGTCCTTGGCTGTGCTGCTCCACACGGGATGTGCCCGGGGGTGACTCTCCTCTGGGGGGGCTGCTGGTGTGGGGGCCACAGAGGGAGGCAGGGCTGGGGCAATGGCACACGTGCCCACACAGAGGGCTCTGAGTGCCGCCTCTGGCACGCCTGCCATAGGTTCGCCACCACTGTCCTATACCATTGGTAGCTAAATGTTGGTAGCTAAAAACTAGGAGGAGTCTGGCAGCATCTTTTCAAACTAACACATTTTATTCACAGGCATGAGCTTTCTGTAGGGAAGATTTTGCAAAGATCATAGGAATTGGAGAACATTTCCCAAGGCACCCAGATGCTCACCAACCTCCCTATCCCAGGCATTTCTTATAGACCTTCTCAGAAAATTGGTTTCAGCTATTCCTGGAAATGAGCCTAGCACAGGACTTTTATCTGTGATGACCTTTTATTTTTCTATCTGGATTTCCCTGATAGGAAGGTCTCAAGAATTGGGAGTTGTCTCCCTTTGCAGCCCGTGTGACATTTTCACTTCACATTCCATTCTCTTTCAGCAGCTTTGAGCACTAAGAAGCTTAGATGGATTGACAGAGCGGCTCACATCACATGCTCTGACTTTTGCTAGCGTAAGAATTTTGTGCAAAAAATAAAGCGAATGCGCCAGCTGTGGACATCATGATGATCTTCTATTGCTCTCTGGCTACAGCATTTTATTTTATTTTATTTTATTATTTTATGTTTTATTTTATTTTATTTATTTTATTTTATTTTATTTTATTTTATTTTATTTTATTTTATTTTATTTTATTTTATTTTATTTTATTTTATTTTATTTTATTTTATATTTTATTTTATTTTATTTTATTTTATTTTATTTTATTTTATTTTATTTTATTTTATTTTATTTTATTTTATTTTATTTTATTTTATTTTATTTTATTTTATTTTATTTTATTTTATTTTATTTTATTTTATTTTATTTTATATTTTATTTTATTTTATTTTATTTTATATTTTATTTTATTTTATTTTATTTATTTTATTTATTTTATTTATTTTATTTATTTTATTTTATTTTATTTTTTATTTTATTTTATTTTATTTTATTTTGTTCTTCTAGTCTCTGCCAGGCAGTCTTCCTTGAGAAGAAAGAAGAATGATAATAATAATAACTTGGAATAGCTTAGATCCTGCGACAAAGCCTTTAACACCATCAAACAACCATATCTGCCCATCCCAGATTTTTGGGGAGGACTCGACAGGTAGACAAAAATGCTAAATCCAATCTAAACATCTGGCTGATCATGCAACCAAACCTTATAATAATAGAACTATTGGGACCACAAAATAGACAACAGAGGGGTAGAATCAAGACCATTTGAAGTGTTAAACTAACTTTATCATCCCACACTTGGAACACTGCATCCAGTTTTGGTTGCCATTATATATATTAAAAAAAACGATGTTGAGACTCTGGAAAGAGTGCAGAGAAGAGCAACAAAGATGATCTAAAACATATGAAGCACGGTTGCAGGAATTGGGTATGTCTAGTTTAATTAGAAGAAGGACACGATAGCAGTATTCCAGTATTTGAGGGGCTGCCAAAAGGAAGCGAGGGTCAATCTGGAGGCAGGACAAGAAGTAACGGATGGAAACTATTCATGGAGAGAACCAATCT
Organism: Bothrops alternatus; assembly: GCA_034064705.1. Classification (NCBI taxonomy): domain Eukaryota; kingdom Metazoa; phylum Chordata; class Lepidosauria; order Squamata; family Viperidae; genus Bothrops; species Bothrops alternatus. The sequence continues at coordinate 451,380 of JARGCV010000234.1, read as the reverse complement.
ATAAAACTAAGGAAACATTTCCTGACAGGACAATTAATCAGTGGAACGACTTGCCTCCAGAAGTTGTGGATGCTCCAACACTGGAGGTTTACAAGAGTAGACTGGACAATCGTTTGTCCAGAATGTAATAGTCTTCTGCTTGAGTAGATGGTTGGATTAGAAGACCGCCTAGGTTCCTTTCAACTCTGTTATTCTGCTAAGAAGAAAACAACACCCCTACCAACACTAGGGAAAGCTACTGCATATAAACAAGGATCATATTCCACATGCAACAAGTACTGATGATGTTACCTAGTTAGGTAATGAAAGGTCTTCAAGCAAATAACCAAGCTCAGAGAGTACCAAAGACTCCAAAGCTTTGTGTCACATTAGGAAAGGAATGTCTTCACCCCCATTCTTTTTTCCCCTTTGCTCCCCAGATTAGTGATTTAATCATGTTTGTTTATTTCCGGTGTCTCCCTGATTACATAGTATTTGCTTTGGCTGCCATTCCTGTATTCTTTAGTTCTTTTTTTTTTTCTTTCTAGAATTAGCAGTGTCCGTTTTTTAAAAACTGTCTCTACAAAAGTCTTCGTGAGATTGCACAGAATATTCCCTTTTGCTTTTATGCACTTCCAGGCAAGGGAGGGATGTGAGGAAGAATTTTGCAGGGATTGTTGGGTTAGGATTAATACACAAAGCCTTTCTGTAAGGATTTCCACATGACCAGGCCCTTTAAGAAGGTGAGATTTGTAGGTGACTGGGCAGAAGAAAGGAAATTCAGGACAAAGAATTGATTAGGGCAAATAGCTGGAACAGTTGGAAAAATCCAGACATTGGGGGAGGCTGGGGGGGCCTTTGCCTTTTTCATTGCAAGCATGGTTAATTCGGCATATCCTATTCCTGGTGGTTTCACCGAAAGTGAAGTCTTCGCCATTGGCACAATCCTGCTGGTTGAAGGTAAGGTGGGCTGCTTTAAAGAGTCAGAAGACTCTTTCTGTCATTCGCTGCCATTTCAGGTTTTAAGAATGGAACAAGGAAGAATTTAAGACAGAAAGTACATACGTTCTTTGACTATGTGTTTTCTGAGGTTTTCGCGGGTGTTTGTATGTAGGTCTTTGGTTATTTGGGTTCTCTCCCACGTCAAATTGGAAGTGTCTTGGTAACATTTCAACGAAGTCCCATTCGTCATCTTCAGGCTGGTGTTTGCGGCTTCGTGCTTCTAGGAGCACGAAGCCGAGAACACCAGCCTGAAGATGACGAATGGGACTTCATTGAAACGTCGCCAAGACACTTCCAATTTGACGCGGGAGAAAACCCGAATAACCAAAAACCTACATTCTTTGACTATGTCTCTACTTCCAAGCCTTCTGCTTAAGGACAACCCTGGTCAGTTCTGAG
>JARGCV010000234.1:400000-442500 GCA_034064705.1 Bothrops alternatus | reverse complement strand
GGGAGGCTGAACCAGCTCAAATGAAAAACAAGTTCTTATGGTCTTCCTACTCTTTTCGATAGAAGATTCTTCGCATGACAAGGAGAGTTGGATTATGTGTTTTAATGGTGGAGTCAATGCAGGGCTGGAACATTTTCCATTCCTATATATTCTTTCTCCCCTCACATCACCTGCCATGAACTGTCTTTGAGTCACATTATTTTTTGTTAGGGCAAAGCAGTCACTGGGAGTTTCTAACTGATGCTGCTCCAATTAAGTTTCCATTCTTTTACTTTACCATTCAGAGTAGTAACTGCGAGAGAAATCTTGGGATCTTAGTGAACAGTCACTTGGCTGCATTAATAAAGGGATAGAATCAAGATCACGCGAAGTGTTAATACCACTTTACAATGCCTTGGTAAGGCCACACATGGAATACTGCATCCAGTTCTGGTCACCATAATATTAAAAAGATGTTGAGACTCTAGAAAGAGTGCAGAGAAGAGCAACAGAGATGATCAGGGGACTGGAGGTTAAAACATACAAGGAACGGTTGCTGGAATTGGGTATGTCTAGTTTAATGAAGAGAAGGACGAGGGGGGACATGATAGCAGTCTTCCAATATCTCAGGGGCTGCCCCCAAGAAGAAGGAGTCAAGCTATTCTCCAAAGCGCCTGAAGGCAGGACAAGAAGTGACGGGTGGAAACTCATCAAGGAGAGAAGCAACCTAGAACTAAGGAGAAACTTCCTGACAGTGAGAACAATTAACCAGCGGAACAACCTGCCTCCAGAAGTGGTGAATGCTCCAACACTGGAGGTTTTTAAGAAGAGACTGGACAGCCATTTGTCTGAAATGGTATCAGGTCTCCTGCTTGAGCAGGGGGTTAGACTAGTAACTGTCCCTTCCAACTGTTATTCTCTTATTTTCTTGAAAGAATAAGACAAGACCTTTGCCTTCACCATTTCAATCAATGGCTATACATCACCTTTGGGGTAGTTGGGAAGAACATCCTCATTACAATCAACTGCTATGGACCTCAAGGTGCTGTTCCCTACCTCAAAAGCCAACATGGCAAATGATCTGGATAACCTAACTTGAAGGGCTAACCTCCAGTGTGATATCCTTTGTATCTAGATGTTAAGAACTCGATAGCTGAAAGCTCTTTTCCTGCCCATTTGCACTTAAGAGACAGAGACCCAATGAAGCAGATGAGCATTTCTCAACCTTTTCTTTACCACAGACCCCTTTTAGATACATTTTGTGGCCAAGGACCATGACCACAGAACCCCAAAACTTAAGACTTAAGCCATAACATTTCTTCAAGCCTTTGTAGGCCCCCTGTAATGACATCCCCAGGGGTCTGCGGACCACCGGCTGAGAACCACTGAAGTAGATCATCAATCAGGGTTGGGCACCATACGAGGAAGCTTTTGACCAAATCATTTGATGCAGCTTTCATTGACCACAGCCCCCAACGTCAGGTGGAGGTTTTAGTCTTTTGGTATCTGTTTATATTCTGATTGTTGACTATATCAGCATTCATCCAATAGAATAATTCGCCATGAACTGTTTTTCTCCCTCCCCCCACCCCCACCCCCAGGAATTACATCACATTTCTTATTCCTCTGGTGCTATTCAATTTTGTGATCCCGATTTTCATCATATTAATGTCCTATCAATCCATTGATAACAAATTCAGGAAAACAGCCCAGCTGAAGGTAAGGAAACATCCGAACGTGGAATTGTTTCCAGCAAAACAAAGCTGGATCTTTTTCCATTTAAGTTTTCTGATTTTCATAGTGTTCGTATACTGCAGTGTTTCTCAACCTTGACCATTTTAAGGCATGTGGACTTCAACTCCCGGAATTCCACAGCCAGCATTGCTGGCTGTGGAATTCTGGGAGTTGAAGTCCACATGCCTTAAAATGGTCAAGGTTGAGAAACACTGGTATAGTGTCTATCCTGTACAATATGGCGTTTTCAGTTATATCGAGCATAAGGAGACAGTAACGCAATTGGTTTTATCCTTATTGAGAATCGTCAGGAGCAGGTAGATGGATCCTATTCTATATGTCTATGGAGATTCTCGGTTATCCAGGTCATGGTTATCGCAAAGATTCCATTTCCCCACCATCCAGTCAGAGTTGAAGAAGCTTCTTGATTGAGACCCAAAACATCTTCAAAGAAAAACAAGAAAGCCCACTTGCCTCGTGAAAAAGCATCTTTGGGATCTTATTCTTTAGGATGTCTACGGAGATTCTCAATTATCCAGGTCATGGTTATGCCAAAGGCATTTTCCAAAAGACAACTCGACTTTCTTGGGTCTTTTTTTTTTCTTTGAAAACATTTTGCTTCTCATCCAGAGAACTGGAAAGTCCAGTGGCTTTTTGGAAAAGGCACTTTTGGGATATTCTGTGGGATGCAAACATTCTGTGAGGAATTGATTTGGTAGACCATTGAAGTGGACATTGAACTTTAAATGAGCATTTGTGTCCAATTAGGAGCTATTGAGGACCTGATACTCATCCATGCTAAAACAAGTACAAAAATGAGTTTTTGATGATCAGGAACTTTGCTCTCCAGATGCGATGATGTGGATTTCTATAACCCAGTCGGGCATCTATGATAATTGAAGAGACACTGGTCTGTTTTGCAAAGCCCTGGAAAAAGAGACTCATGTGTCCCAACTTAGAGTCTTAGCAAAAAAAAAAAAAAAAAAACACCCTGTTTTAAATATATTGGTGGAAAAGGGTAAAACCATGGCACAGTGAATGAAGGAAGCCAGGATGTGGAGATAGAGAAAGTGCTTTTGAAAAAGTGTTTTATGGCTTACATGATGAGTCATTTAGGGCCAATGTGGTAGAGCGAGCAATGTCAGTTTGAAGGTCTTGAGAACCTCAGTTTACCAATCCCTAGGCTGGGAGATCAGATACATCCCACCCACAGTAGTTTCCCTTACTATACACATATTATTGACTTTCTCCAGGGGGAAAGCTCTGAAAAGTCCCAAGTGAAGAGTGTCCAACCCCTCCCCTGTATAAGAAATTTAAAAAAAAATGGCACCCATAGGAAGAATTAGGACTTAATTCTTAACTCTTCAGAACTGGAAGGGCAGCCAGAAACACAGTGATGATCCATCTAAAATCCCAATTTGCTTTTTTACATCTGACTTAATTTTTTTGACGTTGACCATGGTTCATCGACGACTCTAATCTTTGTCCTTTTCCCAGTTCAATACTGGTTTACCAGTGAAATCTTTGGTCCTTTGCTGGGGTCCATACTCACTTTTAAGTATGTATGCTGCAGTTGAAAACGTGGCCCTCGTTTCGCCCAAAATCCTAATGGTAAGTAAGAAAACATATGAGGTCCCATCGCACAGACATTTCTCCTGAAGCTGAAAGAGAATCCGTTCCCTCTAAAATGTGGCCCTTTTACAGTTGCCTTCAAATTTGCTTTGTTGGTGTGATTTGGGTTTTCCATTTTTGGTAGGAGGTAGCACAGGGTGTCCCAGGTGTTCTTATTTATTTATTTATTTCCAACATTACCTGCTTCTCCATCTCTTTAGAGCACCCTCTCAGCCCATCTTGGGAATGCCTTTTTCCGAGGCTTTACTGAAGGGTTAGAAGTCAAAGGGGCTAGGAGGGTGCCTGGAGAAGAAGGGGGGCTGCCAGATCTGCAGTTTTGATATGAAATTGATGATGATGATGATGGTGATGGTGGTGGTGGTGATCAGGAGGATGATCAGGATGATCATGATAATGGTGATGAGGATGATTGATGAGGATGATGGTTAGGATAGTGGTGAGGATGGTGGTGGTGGTGAGGATGAGGATGGTGATGATGGTCATCAGGAGGATGATCAGGATGATTGTGATAATGATAATGGTGATGATGATGATGATGATGATTGATGAGGATGGTGGTGAGGATGGTGGTGATGAGGAGGATGGTGGTGATGGTGAGGATGATGATGATTATGGTGATTATGGTGATCAGGAGGATGATCAAGATGATCATGATAATGATGATGGTGATGATTATTGATGAGGATGATGGTGAGGAGGAGGAGGGTGGTGGTGGTGGTGAGGATGATGATGATGATAGTGAAGATGATGATCATGATGATAATGATTGATTGATGATGAGGAGGAGGGTGGTGGTGGTGAGGATGATGATGGTGAGGATGATGATAATAATAATGGTGATGGTGATGATTGATGAGGAGGAGGAAGATGGTGAAGGTGATGGTGATGGTGATGGTGATGATAAGGATGAAGATAGATAATGATTCAGGAGGAGGAAGATGGTGAGGGTGATGGTGAGGATGATGATATGAAGATGATAATGATAATGATGATTGATGATGATGATTGATGGGGAGGAGAAAGATGGTGAGGGTGAGGATGATGGTGAGGATGATGATGATGAAGATGATAATGATAATGATGATGATTGATGAGGAGGAGGAAGATGGTGAGGAAGATGATTGATGAGGAAGAGGAAAATGGTGAAGGTGATGGTGATGGTGATGATAAGGATGAAGATAGATAATGATTCAGGAGGAGGAAGATGGTGAGGGTGATGGTGAGGATGATGATATGAAGATGATAATGATAATGATGATTGATGATGATTGATGATGATTGATGGGGAGGAGAAAGATGGTGAGGGTGAGGATGATGGTGAGGATGATGATGATGATGAAGATGATAATGATGATGATTGATGAGGAGGAGGAGGAAGATGGTGAGGAAGATGATTGATGAGGAAGAGGAAAATGGTGAAGGTGATGGTGATGGTGATGATAAGGATGAAGATAGATAATGATTCAGGAGGAGGAAGATGGTGAGGGTGATGGTGAGGATGATGATATGAAGATGATAATGATAATGATGATTGATGATGATGATTGATGGGGAGGAGAAAGATGGTGAGGGTGAGGATGATGGTGAGGATGATGATGATGATGAAGATGATAATGATGATGATTGATGAGGAGGAGGAGGAAGATGGTGAGGAAGATGATTGATGAGGAAGAGGAAAATGGTGAAGGTGATGGTGATGGTGATGATAAGGATGAAGATAGATAATGATTCAGGAGGAGGAAGATGGTGAGGGTGATGGTGAGGATGATGATATGAAGATGATAATGATAATGATGATTGATGATGATGATTGATGGGGAGGAGAAAGATGGTGAGGGTGAGGATGATGGTGAGGATGATGATGATGACGATGATAATGATAATGATGATGATTGATGATGAGGAGGAAGATGGTGAGGATGATGATTGATGAGGAGTAGGAAGAAGGTGAGGATGATGATGATGAAGATGATAATGATGATGATGTGACTTTCTCACAGATTCCTGCTCTTGTTGCCAAGACTTCACCAACCGTGAATGCCCTCATTTACGCCTTGGGGAATGAGAACTACCAAGGAGGGCTGTGGCAGTTTCTCACAGGAAAAAAAATGGAGAAACCCAAAACTGATGACAAAATTAACTAATTCATGTTCCGCACATGGATTGGAGGTGTGGAGGTCAGGCCCAACCTTCCAAATGTCACCTGTGACAAAGAGAGCTGGATGCCTCAACATCCTAAGGAGAGCCAGAATTGGCTCCTGCTCCCTTTGGTCTATCAAATACGGACGTCTCGCTACATAATGTGTCATGTGATCCTCCATTGAGACCCCCAATACAGGTAGTCCTCAACGTACGACCACAATTGAGCCCGAAATATCTGCCGCTAAATGAGAGACTTGTTCAGTGAATTTTTGCCCCATCGTATGGCCTTTCTCACCACACTGCAGCTGTTCAGTTAGCATCACAGTTGTTAAGTGAACTCTTGGCTTGACAGACGGTCAAAGGGGATCACACGACCCAGTGCAATGTGGGTCGGTCTGGAAAATGACCCTCCGTCGCTTTTTTCATTGTAACTTCATTGTAACTTCCAACTATCAGCAAGTGGGCTGTTGTAAGGACCAGCTGCTGCTTGGCACCACAAACAAGGGCAGCCTCACCAAAACAGGATCCAGGCCACCCACGCTTTCCCCATTGTCTGCTACACTGTTAAAAGAGTTGCGTGGTGCAGATGTTCCTTCCGGCGCTTGTCACTCAACCTGTATGTCACCGCCCTCTGCAGCTGCTTTTCCGTCCATCTGTCACTGCAAATAAATGGCAACCTGCCAACAGTCTGGCTGCCTTCTTTCTATGGATGATGGGTCTCAGTTCAGAAAGAGGAAGGCAAATTACTGGAAGGGAGGAAGGGAGACAGCTGAGCAAGGCTAGATTTCCCTGTCTGGTTTTTTTTCTAGGTTATTCAAGAGATTAAAGTAGTATCAGCTAGGGCAGTCATGTCAAACACAAGGCCGAAGGCCGGATACGGCCCATGAACTGGTTTCATGTTGCCCACGAAGCCATCCTGGAAACAGTGAGGGAATGGCCCCCACTGCCTTGATCCTGGCCGGCTGGGAGCCAGTGTACAATTTTGTACAATGTACAATTTTCATCTATGCTGAAACGCATTGAGTCTTAGCTCCAGAAGGCCGTCCGGAAACAGCGAGGAACCAGCCCCTGCCGCGTCAGCCCCGCCCCCTGGGTGCATGCTGGGGAGGGGTCACCCTTTGTGAGGAATGAAGAAATGGACCATGCCTTGGCACTTGCCCCGGTCCCCCCTCCTTCTGCCAGAGACCCTCAGATCTGTCCCACTCCTGCCCAGGCCCCCACAGGCACCCTTGACACGAACGATGTAGAGCTGGCCACGCCCACTCAGTAGGCCACACCTACTCCATCCACGCCCTCCCAGTAGGCCACGCCCACCCTGGCCACACACACCGCCCCCCCCTGAGGGTAACTGCAATGCTGATGTGGCCTTCAATGAAATTGAGTTTGACACCCCTGGGCTAGGGCTAACGCATAAAGTAGAAATAGGGGTGACATGATAGCAGTATTCCAGTATCTGAGGGGTTGCCACAAAGAAGAGGGGGCCAAGTTGTTCACCAAAGCACCAGAAGGAAGGACGAGAAACAATGGATTGAAACTGACCAAAGAGAGAAGCAAACTGGAATTAAGGAGAAAGTTCCTAACAGTGAGGACAATTAACCAGTGGAACAGCTTGCCTCCAGAAAGTGTGGGTGCTCCATCACTGGAGGTTTTTAAGAAGAGATTGGACGGTCACTTATCTGAGAAGGTATAAGTCCTCCTGCCTGAGCAGGGGGCTGGACTAGAAGACCTCCAAGATCCCTTCCAGCTCTATTCTATTATAAATATGCTTGGCCTGCCTTTGCCATTTCTACCCAATGGATCCATGCCTGCAAAAACCCATATATTCTTTTTAACAACCCTTGCTGTAGGGTGGGGTCAGGCTGCTCGGAAGCTGAGCCTTTACTGACCAGATGCCCTCGTTTATGTTACATAAATATAATTAACACAGCCCTGTGCAAATTAAGTGTTCTGTAAAACAAAACAAACAAACAAACATACAAGCAAGCAGTTTCTCCCACACCGTTTTCTCTGTTTTGAACTGCGGAGAAAAGGACTGGAAACATCACCCCCCCTCCCCCAATCCACCCACCCATCCAGTCAATCCAAATGAAGGCCTTAAGAGAATCACCTATTAAGGGATGATCTGTGCTCTTGTTTCCTGCATCCATTCTGCCTTATTTAATCCTCTTACGTAGCTCTTAACTGACGTAGTAGCCGCCATGTCAGGCTGTTCCTTCGAAGTCTCAGCTACTACGAAGCAAGGCAGATGAGTTCTTTTCTTTCCTAACTTTTAACATTGGGGGGGAGAGGATTTGAGGGCTCTAGTCTTCCTATTCTGAGCCTGTTGGGTACGTGGGGCACTTTTTTTTTTTTATAAAATTCTTTTATTAAAACAATCAACATTGAACATAAAAACATATTATGCAGCAATCATCATGGCACCTGATATACAATACTAAGTATTAGTCTTTGAAAACGTCTGAATTAGTAAGCCTTTTTCCACCCCTCGCGTCTAGCCTCAACTATACTCCTGTTACACTTTGTTTGATTGGTGTTTCTCTTATCTGGTTCCATATTAATGTGATCAACATTAAACCAAAGATCCTATTGCTAAACAATCATCCTAGAACATAGCATACAACATTAGGTATTAATCTTTGTAAACATCTGTTTTAGTAAACGTTCTTCCCTCCTCCCTTCCCTCTTCAAGTATACTCCGAGTACCTTTTTATTCACACGTGCAATAGGAAGGGAGGAAACGGATGGCTAATTTTAAGTTTAATTTTATGGTGAATTTTGAGTCAGCCCCGGAGTGAACTGACCTGCAGACTCGACAACTGACCTCGGTAATCCCTCGAGGCCGATCCTGCACACAGTATACAATTGCAGGCTGGATGTCCCTTCTGCTTTCAGAAATTAAGCCAAACATCTGGACAGCTACCCAGAGGGGAAGCCGCCAGCGCTGCATCTGCCAGGAGCAAATGGGTTTATTGCCCAAAACATGTGCATTCCATTCTTAGCAGAGCAGCGCTGGTTTTTTTTATTATTATTGTGGATCGACACATTCAGCATATACCAAGCTGAAATAAGAAAAAGAGAGGGAAGAGGGAGCAGGAAGGAAGAGAAGGATAGAGATGAAGAGAGAGAGAGAGAGAGAGAGAGAGAGAGAGAGAGAGAGAGAGAGAGAGAGAGAGAGAGAGAGAGAGAGAGAGAGAGAGAGAGAGGGAGGGAGGGAGGGAGGGAGGGAGGGAGGGAGGGAGGGAGGGAGGGAAGGAGGGAGATGAGAGGGAGGAGGGAGGGAGGAAGGAAGGAAGGAAGAAAGGGAAGGGAAGGAAGGAAGGAGAGGGAGGGAGAGAGGGAGAAGGAAGGAAGGAAGGAAGGAAGGAAGTTAATGCTCATTCCACATCATCTAAAACATTTCAGTTTTGAGCACCATACCTAAATATACACACCAAAAACAATCCAACTTTTGCTGCCAATTGGTCTTTGAAAATCAAATTTGAATGAGAGAGAGGAGAGACGAGACACGAGAAGAGACAGAGAGAGAGAGAGAGAGAGAGAGAGAGAGAGAGAGAGAGAGAGAGAGAGAGAGAGAGAGAGAGAGAGAGAGAGAGAGAGAGAGAGAGAGAGAGAGAGAGAGAGAGAGATATGTGTTAGGAACATCTGGAAAAAGAAGGAAAAGCTATTTCTAAGATGCTTGATTGATTAGATTATCCAAGTAGTTGATAAAGGACGTAAACCATCCTTGCTTCTGTGATGCATAGAGGCAAACTGAAACAACGATCCTCCTGGAAAAGGCCACGAGCAGGTTACCATGTTTGTGAAAGGTAAAAAGCTTCTTCTGAATCCATCTTGAAGCTTGCACTGTTTGTTTTGGAGCCAGTTCTGTCTGGAAATGGGATTTGGTCATCTTCATGTGCCTAACGGGTGGGTAACTCACAGTGGCCCTTTTCTAACTTAGCTTGCCCTGGATTTCAGCCAACAGTTGGGTGGTTTTGTTGTCTTCAAAATCAGAAAGGAGAATGCCACAATCTACTTAAAACATCAGGAAGGACAGTCTGTGGATTTGAGGGCGATCCACCTTGCAAAGGAGCTCTAAATCAGAAAGAGGGACGAACTCTCATCAACCTATTATGCCTCTATGTGGTTATCAAACCATGCTGATACACCATAGTTAACATAAACCCAACAACAGAATACGCACAAAGAACACGTACATAAGAACTCACATACTAGAAGGCCAATAGGCTCATTGTCCAAACGTTGCTAACAATACACATTTCTCTTCCTATCTAAACAATCTTTGAAATATTTGTGTTCTCAGTTTTCAGTCTTCCATTGATAAGGACATCCATTGGACAGAAAATCTAATGCTAACAGGATGTTCTTGCTTTGACAACAGATGGAAATGCCACCATTTTACTCTTTCGAGTAAAACTTTTAGAGTTAGTTGATGCTGGGAGGGGGGATGTGGATGAGAGTCCAGTTAGTCATAACAATAATAACTCAGCTGTGGGAACCCAAGGTCATTGCGCCCAGAGTTTTGGCGGGCTGGAGAGCTGGGGAGAAAGCCCGCGCTTCAAGCTAATTGGGGAATGTGATTTATGACTGTTAATTGGAGGAGAGAATTGTGCTTTGATACTATGTGCTCAGGGGAGGGGAATCCAGTTTTTGGCTTTGACTATGTAAGTGCCGATATTTTTGTTTCTCGAATAAAAGATTCTTTAAGGTAAACAATGCCTCAAAGTTCTTTTGAAGAGTTTCATCTGTCGGAACCATGACACATGATCTACCATAACTACAATTTAGTGACACTTATTCTTTGAGGGGGGAAAAATTGTCATTTTTTATTTTGTCCTGCCTCGTTGAATGCCACAATGAAACGATGTCTGTCATCTCAAGGGAGCATAAACTGCAAATGTGGAAAAAAGATAATTTAGCCTATTGATCACAGGCGTCTGATGGTGGTGGTGATGATTTTTGTAACCAGTGCAAATTTCTTCTCGCTTAAATCATGGGTGGGAAACTTTTAACCTGGAATGTAAAAACATTCACATACATCCAAATGAATATTTTCTTTATTGGCACGTAATAAATATTCTGTGTTTTTTTTTACTGGGATAGATTGAGTCATCAAAAATATCTTAGTGTCTGAAGTCAAGATGCTTTATATTTTGAAAAATATATCTGATAATAATTGTTTTGTAGTTAATTGTCCATCGATATTTTATTGAACATTGCACACAACATATTTATAAATGTAGGGAAGGCTAAATGCCTATTTTGGATAAACACTTAAAATAATCATTAAAACCAGACCCATTTGTAGGCAGTGGCATAAATGTTCTCTCTGTGTGTGTTTAACTTAATGCAAAATTCAAAATATATATATTTGAAAATAAGGTATGAAAATTGATGTTAAAGATTATCAGGGCAAAGAAGCAAACGATGTAATCATGTACACTGTGATATCTAAGGACTTTCAAATGAGCTGTATTTAAAAGAATCTGCAAATGTTGCCGCTTTTTGTAGGGAATACCTAATTTACAAAAGGTAACAAGGATTTAACTGTAATTACATTTCTCTACCACGAGGTGACGGTGGTTCACCACAGATAATTCTGGATCTTTTTTTTATTTTACAAAATGCGCTGTCCATTTGTTTGTGGTTCTGAAGTTGCTTCTCGTCTACAGCTGATCATTATGTCTGGTAACAAATGTGGAATTGCCATTTCATGGAAACATTATTAGAATGAAACTCAGTCCTAGTTCACTGACATGTTATTTGCACACACACGCGCGCACACAAACACACAAAGACACATACACACTTCAGACATGAAAGACAATACTTGGAATAGCCCACTCTTTAAATTAATCCATCTTAAAAAAAAAAGGCATCTCTTATACTATGAATTGGGGAATGAATGAATGAATGAATGAATGAATGAATGAATGAATGAATGAATGAATCCATCTCTTCTAGAGTTTCTGGGCTGTAAACTGTCCTTTGGGAGAAAGGATGTACTGAGCCTATACTTGGCGAAGTGGGGATGGGAAGTGGGGATAGGAAGTGGGGATGGGGAGGAGGAGGAGGAAGAGGAGGAGGAGAAGGAAGGAAGGAAGGAAGGAAAAGGAAGGAAGGAAGGAAAGAGGAAGGAAGGAAGGAAGGAAGGAAGGAAGGAAGGAAGGAAGGAAGGAAGGAAGGAAGGAAGGAAGGAAGGAAGGATGGATGGATGGATCTTATTGCTAAGGGCATAATCCATCCCACCTAATCTGAGACATATTTCAATTTTGAACAACATACATCAATTTGTGCACCCAAAGTGATTCAATTTTTGCTTCCAATTAGTCTTTGAAAGTCAAATTTATTGCCACAAGAGATCTAAAGGAACAAAAAAAACCCCAGAATTCAAAAGTTTCCTGCCATTTCCCCTTAGCGCACCAATCTATATATTAATATAATTTTATTGATCCTCGCTATCCGGTTAATTCTTTTAATTGTCTCTAAGCCTGATTTCCCCTTGGACACGCCATGCCTTAAGTGCCCTCCATTTGAATTACAGCAATCTTCAAGATATTAATCATGGTGCTAGAGGTCAGTTGATGGCTGACAGTTAGAGAGAGGTCAAAATAGAGAATTACGTCAGCATCTGCTTCTTCGACGCTCGGATCCAGCACCGAGTGTATAGACTGGGATGAATTCAGAAAAGAATAATTCTACTATAAGAATAATTCTTCCTTATTTGTCTCATTAGGGTGGCCCAATCAACTGATCACTGTCTTAGCACTATTGATTTCCATCAGATTTTAGTGGGTTGACTGTGCGATTATCACAGCAGTCAAATTCACGCGTTCTACATAATTTTCTACACTGCTGAATTGTCTCATCGCCTGCTGGCTGGCCCTCTGTGGGGTTGTCTGAATGATTTCTGGAAACCAGGCTGTTGGAAACAGTCCCAAATTCTTTCTGTGACAATACCATTATATCTACTCATCACCTTCTGTGACAATACCATTATATCTACTCATCACCAGCTGGGATCAAGGTACTTTCAGAGAGAAATCTGACTTCCACAGTTCAATTAAAAGCAACTTTTCAAAATAATTTCAAAGTATGTATTTTTTTTTCCTGAGGAGGGGAGAATTAGAATCTAACTCTATGTTTGCTCCTGGGGAGGAAAGCTATGGCAAATCTAGACAGCATACTAAAAAGCAGAGATGTCACCCTGCCAACAAAAGTGCATATAGCCAAGGCCATGGTTTTCCCAGTTGCAATGTATGGCTGTGAAAGTTGGACCATAAGAAAGGCTGAGCACCAAAGAATGGAGGCCTTTGAACTCTGGTGCTGGAGAAGACTCCTGCGAGTCCCCTGGACTGCAAGGCGATCAAACCGGTCGGTCCTGGAGGAGATCAACCCCAACTGCTCTTTAGAAGGCCAGATCCTGAAGTTGAAACTCAAGTACTTTGGCCACCTCATGAGAAGGAAGGACGCAGTGGAGAAGAGCCTAATCCTGGGAAAGATGGAAGGCAAGAGAAGAAGGAGAGGACAGAGAATGAGGTGGCTGGATTAGTCACTGGAGCAGCAGGCGTGAGCTTCAGTGGGCTCCAGAAGATGGTAGAGGACAGGAAGGCCTGGAGGAACATTGTCCATGGGGTCGCGATGGGTATGACATGACTTTGCAACTAACAACAACAAACTCTATGTTTGCCTTCTAAGGCACATGAAGTTTTATTTTGTTCTGCTTGAGTCTGGGAGAACCCAGTAATTTTAAGGGTGCATCTCTTTCCTATTATTGGTCTTTGGACTTACATCCGAGCTAACTTCTAAAGGCTTGTGTTTTATAATTGCCAAATCAGAAATATGGAGATTCAAAAGACTGAAAAATGAGACCCGCTGAAAACAGAATGCATTATCTCTGAGAAAACAGGCCTAGATTTTTTCCTTATTCTTGACCACAGAGTTCCTCTTCTATTCTTGGTTTCCATTTTTTCATCTTCCTCCAACTGAGAGCTCCTGGCACAATTATGTTTAATATCATTCTTTCTCCTCCCCCCCTTCCCCCTCACCTCCCAACTAGGGTGGAAGAAAGCCTTATCCAAGTCTTCTTGAGAAAGGAAAAGTACACTCTTGACGCGAATGCCGTCAAGTACAGCCAAATTCTTAAAAGGATGAAATCTGTCTTAAAACCATTAGCTCCAGAAGCTATTAAGGCAATGAGCATTAAGACCATAACCTTATGGACATCATTCATTTTCCTTGCAGCAGCTTGCAGGCTTGGATTCTTAGCAAAAGTTGAGTCACTTTGATGAGTAAGCTGTGCATGATCATTGCCTGTTGTGCTCCTCTCCAAAGCCCAAGAGCATTGCTCAAAGAAGTAGTTGGCAATCTTACGGGTCTGCCTTGCATTGCTAAAGCTCAGGTCACCTCTGTTAGTGTCTGGTCGTAGTTATGAATGTCTTTAGAACTGTGTCATAGTCACTTTGTAAAGAGGAATTAAGGATCCTTCTTCCCTGTTCAGATTTAACCACTACTGGGGCCACCACTGCTATAGTTCTCTCTAGGTTGAGCCTCCAAACACCTCATTAGCTATATCTTACTGTAGCTGTCAGGTGCAAACAAGCACATCCATAGTATAGAGTTCAAAGTAGCTACTTTATTGCTCTGTGCCTCTTTCGCAGGAATCTTCCCAGACTTTCCGTTTTCACCTGGGAAAGACCACATAAGGCTCATGCTTGAGCTCTCCTCCTGACGGGGCGGGCTGTCCTCCAACAACAGCCACCCAACTCAAGAAAGCAAATGTCAACTGTCTGATTAGCGAACTCAAACTCAGGGAATCTTCAAGGCTTTGAAGTGCCATGAAAGATAAAACTTTATTGAGTACACATCTCAGCACTGAAGACGCAAAACCAGCTCCGGTTTTCCTGCATGAAATTTTGCCTAGATAACAATGTTGTTAGTTGCGAAGTCATGTCCCACCCATCACGACTCCATGGACAACGTTCCTCCAGGCTTTCCTGTCCTCTACCATCTTCTGGAGTCCATTGAAGCTCACGCCTCCTGCTTCAGTGACTCCATCCAGCCACCTCCTTCTCTGTCATCCCCTTCTTCTCTTGCCCTCCATCTTTCCCAGCATTAGGCTCTTCTCCAGAGAGTCCTTCCTTCTCATTAGGTGGCCAAAGGACTTGAGTTTCAACTTCAGGATCTGGCCTTCTAAAGAGCAGTCGGGGTTGATCTCCTCTAGGACTGACCGGTTTGCAGTCCAGGGGACTCACAGGAATCTTCTCCAGCACCATAGTTCAAAGGCCTCAATTCTTTGGCACTCAATTCTTTGGTGCTGACCCCATGGACAGTACCAAAATAGATAACAATAGCTTCTCTTAACCCCCACCCATCAAGTGTTCACGTTGCCCAGTCATATATCTTTGGTTTGTTATGGGAATGGTCTATTTCTCTGTCAGACATCTGCATTGGTGACCTTGGCATTCTGGTAGGCTCTCTGTGGTCCATGGACAGAATCCCCTTCCCTCCCTACACTTTCTACCCCCTTCCCCCTGCTTCTATGGCAAGTTGAGTAGCAATAGAGGTTAGCAGGTCACATCGTGGTTCAATGCTGACAGTAAAAAAGGGACAAGGGACCATTGTCATCCCTGTCTGGGTATTGCTGGGAGGACAAGTGGTTTATTTATCTTGATTTACCCTTCCTATATATAATTATATTTCATAAAGGCTTCCGGTGATTAATAACACAATAAAAGACACGTGTTCAATGTCCCTGATAAATCCAGCAGATACAATGAAAGCATCTATGGTAATAAAAAAACAAAAACAAAACCATAAAGCCATCTCTGAAGGCACCACACCACAGCTAAAACAAAGACCAACACCAACTGCCAGTCCTTCAAAGTAGTACAGGCAAGATGCATTTTGCCTGATGGTTGATGGCAGTTTTTTCTCCTGTCTCCCAGGGCCATTCTCTCATACCATGTGATCAACTAATCACCCAAAGCTTTCAGAAGGACCCCATCTTCTCCAGCTACTGAAAAATGATCAGCAATGAAGCAGAATTAATTTCTGCATGTAGACAGAGGCAATCCACAACAACTGGGCTATAAGAGGGCAGCCTGGCATCATGAAACTAGGGCAGCGGTTCTCAACCTGTGGGTCACGACATTTGGGGTCGAACGACCGTTTCACGGGGGTCGCCAGATACCGCAGTCCGCCATTTTTTTCCCATTTCCCCTCGGCCGTCGCGCGCGCACCACACATGCACGATTTGGCCCGTCGTGCCGTGCATGCGCGGTTTGGGCCATCACGCGCACGCCACACATGCGCGGTTTGGCCCATCGCGCGCACCGTGCATATGCGGTTCGGCCCATTGCACATGCGCGGTGCAGGTCGGGGTCATGCCGCGCATGGGCGGCGCAGGTGGGGTCTCGGCCTGAAAAAGGTTGAGAACCGCTGCACTAGGGAATACCAAATTGTTTCACAGGACGAGCCTACTGGACATGACCGTTCCAGGTAGAGATGAGAGAGCAGATAAGGCAGGTTGTAAGCATGAAGAGTCAAGCCAGGAGGCCTGTGTAGATCTCTGGCTGGCTGGGATGAACACAATAGAAATAGCACCTAGACTTATATACCACTTTGCAGTGCTTTACCGCCCTCTCAAAGCAGTTTAAAGAGTCAGCATATTGCCCCCCCCCACAATCTAGGTCCCCCTCATTGTACCGGCCTCAGAAGAATGGAAGGCTGAGTCAATAACAATAGCAATGGCAGACTTATATACCACTTCAAGTGCTTTATAGCCCTCTCTCAGTGCTTTACAGAGTCAGAATTTCGCCCCGAACAATTTGGGTCCTCATTTTACCAAACTCGGAAGGATGGAAGGTTGAGTCAACCTTGAGCTGGTGAGGATCGAACTGGCAAACTGCTGGCAGCCAGCAATCAGTAGAAGTAGCTTACGCTGCCATGGCTCCTATGAGACAAGCCGAAAGACAGCCTGAACCCCAGGAGAAGTAGGTCAAGAATAAACAGACAATGTTAGCAGTGAAAGGAAGCCAGGCCATCAAAGAACACGGTGGCTGGACACCCTCAAAGCCGACACCAACTGTGATGACCCAGAGCCCCGAACGGAGGCAAAGCACTTAGCTGGTGAGAATAATGGTCTTTGTAAGCACTGCCAACGTTCACCCAACAGCCCCCACCTATGCTGGCACAAGTTCAATAAAACAGTCAAGGGAGTTAAACAGTTCTTTAAAGTAAAACAGATAACAAACAAAGTATGATCTTTTCAACGCCCAGCTTGCCTGTAACCTGCAAACTGCAAAACTGAAGACAGCAAGGAGAACTCAGCAGGAAACAAACTTGATCCAAAATACTAAGAGTCCAGGTACAAGAGCTCACACCACAAGAGTTCACGTTTGTTCCCGGCAAATGCCCCACCCCACAGCGTCTCCTTAAATACCTACTCCCCAGGTGTGCCTTGTGGAGTGGGGCGTGACGCTCTCCTCCCGAGCAAGTGAGCCTGCCTCCGTTGTTCCCTCCTCCTCTCTGCTCTCCTTGCTCTGGGATCTGGTGGGGAGGGGCCTTGCTCCTCGCCTGAGCTCTGCCTTCCCTGTTCCAAACTTGAAGGGCCCTGTCCTGCTTCAGCCTGCTCCTCCCCGCAGTCCTCCAAAGCCACAGACACCCCCTCCTGAGCCTCCACAGGGAACTCCATGTCGTCCTCAGAGTCAGGCTCGGAGGGAGGCATGACACCAACCAGAGCATAGAAAGACTCAAAGAAGCAGTGCAATATTGGAAGAGGTGATCTGACCCATAGCATCACCAAGAGTTGGACATGATTGAATGGATAACATCGTCATCCATTAAATAGCAACTTAGTTCTCAGGACATACTTTGCAAGAGACACCACAGCACAGTCCCAGCCCTACACGAGCTCCTGACCCACGGGCTGTTTGGGTAGCCATGAATCAATGTCCCAAGGTCCCACTCAGCGAGGCCAACCCATGACTTCACCTTGAAAAGTCTCTGCAGTTCCGTTGCCTCCCCCAATCAGCTGACTTGGCTGAATAAGGTTAAATTTATTACAAAGCTCTTAGCGAAAGTAACCCCTGCTTCTCCTTGCTAATAATAGGGATAACAAATGTTCCCCCGGGGTGAAGGAAACAGCCTCCGTGTTTTCCAGACAGGGCCTGTCCCCCACCCACCCACCCACCCCCCACTCCCCCAAGTGAGACAGATTCCATTTACGTGACGGGAAATGGCTTTTAGCTTTGATTAAAAGAGAAATTTAATCAAATAGAGTGCAGTGATGACCAAGGGCCAAGATTCCGGTACTGCTACTGCGGCATGGCGATAAAGCTGAGACGGCGTCTTCTCCACTCAGCCCCACAAGATCCAAGAGGCCCTTTCCACCCAACGCTGCCATGATGTGCATCTCAAGTAGGAACGTGGCCTTCACCTCTCCTGCTCTTGCTGAGGTGCTCATGGCTTCAACTCAGGGACGCATTTTTTTCACGAGGCACCTCTGTCTGAAGTCCACCTGTCTACAGATAGTCCTCAAGTTACCTTTGTTTAGAATAGAAATAAGAATAGAATAGAATAGAATAGAATAGAATAGAATAGAATAGAATAGAATAGAATAGAATAGAATAGAATAGAATAGAATAAGAGTAGAATAAGAGTAGAATAAGAGTAGAGTAGAGTAGAATAGAATAGAATAGAATAGAATAGAATAGAATAGAATAGAATAGAATAGAATAGAATAGAATAGAATAGAATAGAATAGAATAGAATAGAATAGAATAGAATAAGGGAGAAGATAGAATAGAATAGAATAGAATAGAATAGAATAGAATAGAATAGAATAGAATAGAATAGAATAGAATAGAATAAGAGTAGAGTAGAGTAGAATAGAATAGAATAGAATAGAATAGAATAGAATAGAATAGAATAGAATAGAATAGAATAGAATAGAATAGAATAGAATAGAATAGAATAAGAGTAGAGTAGAATAGAATAGAATAGAATAGAATAAGAGTAGAATAAGAGTAGAGTAGAATAGAATAGAATAGAATAGAATAGAATAGAATAGAATAGAATAGAATAGAATAGAATAGAATAGAATAGAATAGAATAGAATAGAATAGAATAAGGGAGAAGATAGAATAGAATAGAATAGAATAGAATAGAATAGAATAGAATAGAATAGAATAGAATAGAATAGAATAGAATAGAATAGAATAGAATAGAATAGAATAGAATAGAATAAGAGTAGAATAGAATAGAATAGAATAGAATAGAATAGAATAGAATAGAATAGAATAGAATAGAATAGAATAGAATAGAATAGAATAACAGAGCTGGAAGGGACCTTGTAGGTCATCTAGTCCAACCCCCCCCACTGCCCAAGCAGGAATCCCTACACCATTTCTGACAGGTGGCTGTCTTTTAAAAGGACGTATTTGAAACTAAGTGAATTGTAGATAGACTATTCCAGATAATAATAATAATAATAATAATAATAATAATAATAATAATAATAATAATAATAATAATAATAATAATAATAATAATAATAATAATAATAATAAAATGGAACTGGAAAAGGTGCAAAAAAGGTCAACAAGAATGATCAAGGAAATGGAGTGCCTCCCTTATGAAACCAGATTGCAACGCCTTGGTCTCTTCAGCCTTGAAAGACGGCGTTTAAGGGGTGACTTGATCGAAGTGTATAAAATCATGCATGGGATAGAAAATGTGGATACAGAAAAATTCTTTTCTCTATCACACAATACCAGGACAAGGGGGCACTCCCTAAAGCTTATAGCTAAGAAAGTGAGGACAAATAAAGGGAAATATTTCTTCACCCAGAGGGTCGTTGATTTATGGAATTCACTTCCTGAAGGGGTCGTGACAGCTGTCAGCCTTGACAGCTTCAAGGCAGGGCTAGATAGATTCATGGATGCAAAGTGTATCGGTGGCTATTAAAACGGATGTCCATGTGCCGCCTCTATGTTGGTTGAGGCAGGCAGGATTCCCTTGAGTACCATTTGTTGGGGGTCAAGGGAAAGGGAGGGTTTTGCCTTCTCTTTCTGCTCAAGATCCCCATGTACAATTGGTGGGCCACTGTGTGACACAGAATGCTGGACTCGATGGGCTTTGGCCTGATTCAGCATGGCTCTTCTTATGTTCTTATGTTCTTAATAATAATAATAACAATAACAATAACAATAATAATAATAATAATAGTAGTAGTAATAAAGTTGGAAGGGACCTTGGAGGTCATCTAGTCCAACCCCCTGCTCAGGCAGGAAACCCTACACCATTTCAGACAAATGGCTGTCCAGTCTCTTCTTAAAAACTTCCAGTGTTGGAGCATTCACTGCTTCTGGAGGCAGGTTGTTCCACTGGTTAATTGTTCTCACAGTCAGGAAGTTTCTCCTTAGTTCTAGGTTGCTTCTCTCCTTGATTAGTTTCCACCCGTTGCTTCTTGTCCTGCCTTCAGGTGCTTTGGAGAATAGCTTGACTCCCTCTTCTTTGGGGCAGCCCCTCAGAAACTGGAAGACTGCTATCATGTCCTTCTCTTCATTAAACTAGACATACCCAATTCCAGCAACCGATCCTTATATATTTTAGCCTCCAGTCCCCTAATCATCTCTGTTGCTCTTCTCTGTACTCTTTCTAGAGTCTCAACATCTTTTTTACATCGTTGTGACCAAAACCGGATGCAGTCTAAGAATCATTTCAATCAATGCATTCATAGGACAATCAGATTAATTCAGCCCTCACTAGAAAGAACCAGGGCTTGCTGGATCAGACCAAAGATCCAGTGAGCCCAGGATCACCGTTTGGTGACCATTCTAAGTTACAATGACACTGGGGGAAAAGTGAGCTATGACCGTTTTTCACTCTTACGACCACTTGTTCGTATTTATGACAGTTGCCGCATCCCGGGATCATGCAAATCACCTTTTGTGACTTTCTGAGAAGAAAAGTCAAGGGGAAAAATCAGAGTCACTTAACAAAGATGTTACTAATTTGACCACTACAAAAATGTGGCAAAAAAAAGTCGTAAAACGGGGTCCCAAAGACGCTTTTTCAAGAGGCAACTGGACTTTCTTTGTTTTTCTTTGAAGACGTTTCGCTTCTCATCCAAGAAGCTTCTTCAGCTCTGATTGGATGGTGGGGAAGGGAAGGAGCCAGGACACTACTTATCCCAGACCAGCTGACCCCCCTTCCAGGCCATGGCCTCATGACAATTCCCATCATCTCATCTCCAACCCAATAACCCTTCCGTTGACTTTAGCTTTTCCAGGTTTAAAGTAGGGTGTCCTCTCTCATCCTGGCATCCTGGAGGTATCTAAAATCAGTTAGGTATTGTCTCTTGTCGGCTTGGAGAGACACCAAGGCACTGGGAAGGGACCGGGAAGAGAAGCAGGAGAGGAGAAACATCTGCATAGCAGCAGAATCCAACCTGGAGGGATTTCCTGACCGTCCGAACACTGAATCCATGGAACAGCTTGTCTCTGGGAGTTGTGGATGCTCCATCGCTGAAGAACCATTTGACCAGGATGGTGTAAGGAGGGGGGGGAGGGGGCTGGACTAGAAGACCTCCAAGGTCCCTTCCAGATCTATGATCCTATGTAGGCCGGTTCACAGGCGGCTGCAAAGCCCTTCAACCCAGCCAGCAATTGAGGAAGACTCTTAGGCTTAAAGGACGATATTTGTAATTCAGATTTGAAAGCAGGAGGGTCCTTGGTGTTAACTGAACTTAGTTGTGTTCTTGCAGACATTTCATGACCCAACCTAATTAATACCATCAGTGCTGTGTTGCGCACAGAGGATGTTACCTAGTTGGGGTCATGAAAGGTCCCCAAGAAAAGAGGCACGCTCAGAGACCACCAACTCTTAGCTTTATATAAAGAGGCCCTGCCTTTCATTGGGTCTTTCACCCCCCTCTAGCATTATCAGGCTTCCCCCCCCCCAAGCCAGCCTCCTGAACTGGGAAGTAGGGGAGGAACTAGACCAAGTGACTTCCGTGTCAAACGTTGTTGTTGTTAGTTGCGATGTCATGTCCCACCCATCGTGACCCCATGGACAACGTCCCTCCAGGCCTTCCTGTCCTCTGCCATCTTCTGGAGTCCATTTAAGGTCACGCCTCCTGCTTCAGTGACTCCATCCAGCCACCTCATTCTCTGTCGTCCCCTTCTTCTCTTGCCCTCCATTTTCCCCAGCATTAGGCTCTTCTCCAGTGAGTCCTTCCTTCTCACTAGGTGGCCAAAGGACTTGAGTTTCAACTTCAGGATCTGGCCTTCTAAAGAGCAGTCGGGGTTGATCTCCTCTAGGGCTGACCGGTTTGATCGCCTTGCAGTCCAGGGGACTCGCAGGAGTCTTCTCCAGCACCAGAGTTCAAAGGCCTCCATTCTTTGGCCTTTCTTGTGGTCCAACTTTCACAGCCATCCATTGCAACTGGGGAAACCCTGGCCTCAAGACTATACACCTTTCCAGATTGCCCTCCTGCTTTGACAAATCCAGACGTGCCTCGCCAGTAGGCCCAGTCCAGCCGCTCCAGACTCCAGGTGCAGCCTCGCAAGCCTGCTGATCCCCGGGGGGGGGGTGAGGATGGGGATGGGGGGGCAGGCTGCTTGGAGACAGCCATTGGCTCCATGTGTTAAATTAGCCGAGAGAGGCGCAGCCGGGCCAGCCACCGCTTTGGAAAGGGGGAAGGGGGGGCTTCATTCTGCGTCATCGGAGCGGTGGGGGGGGAGGAGGAGGGAAGCCAGCCCGCGTGGGGAGGCAGGGAGGAGGCGGAGGGGGAAAGAAGAAGCGCCCTCAACTTTCCAGCGGCGCCGATGGCAGCCAGACGCAGCTTTTCCCCAGCCGCGCAGGTTGCGCCTCGGGGCGCTCCGTCGTCGTCTGAGCCCGCCGGACCGCAGGATCCCGACCAGCCGCCTTCCTCTGAACCGGCCCGAGAAGGCAAGGGCGGCGGGCTGCCAACCTTGCCCCGCCGGGCCGATTGATGGGCAGCCCCCCACGCCTGCCCTCGCCAGCCTCGCCGGCCTTGGGCTAGCTCAGTACAGCCCCGGGGAGAGCGAAGCTGGTGGCGGCCGAGCAGGCGATCCAGAGGCGATCCCGCCCCGCGCGCCTGAGCCCGAGCGGGGCCAGAGGGAGAAAGGAGGCCCCGCGGCGATCCAGAGACCCCATCCAGAGCCGAGAAGCAAGCAGGCAAGGAGAAAAGGGAAGGAAGGAAGCAAGCAAGCAAGGAAAAAAGGGAAGCAAGGAAGCAAGGAAAAAAGGGAAGCAAGCAAGGAAAAAAGGGAAGGAAGGAAGGAAGGAAGGAAGGAAGGAAGGAAGGAAGGAAGGAAGGAAGGAAGGAAGGAAGGAAGGAAGGAAGGAAGGAAGGAAGGAAGGAAGGAAGGAAGGCGTCCCCTTCCCCGGCTCGACAGGAGCGCAATGGGGGCGCGCCCAAAGCGCAGCGGCGGGGGGAAAAAGGCGCAGCGAGCCGAGGCTTAGCTGGACAAGACCGCGCACCTTCTCCGCAGTTCCGAGGAAGGCGGAGAGAGGTGCGGGCAGCCTGCGCTGGACGGCCGGGCAAGCGGGACCAAGAAGCTCGCTTCGGGAGTGCCAGGAAGAGGGACTGAAGGAGGAGGAGGAGGAGGAGGAGGAGGAGGAGGAGGAGGAGGAGGAGGAGGAGGAGGAGGAGGAGGAGGGGGAAGGCTGCCAGACCCCCCACGCCCGCCCTCCAGCCTCGCTCGCCCGGCTCCATGCCCCTCCAGCATCCCTGAGCCGGCAGTGACAGGAGCCAGGATGCAGGAGGCGGCCGGCGACTCGGTGGGTCCCCGCCGGGCGGTGGAGAAGCTGTCCGAGGCGGTGGGGCTGCGGGCCAAGGCGCTGGGCAGCGCCCTGCAGGAGACTCACCGCCAGCGGCGCCTCCTGCTGGCCATCGTCTGCGTGGCCCTGCTGCTGGACAACATGCTCTACATGGTCATCGTGCCCATCATCCCCTACTACTTGGCCACCATGCGCGGCGGCGGCGGTGGCGTGCACGCGCCGTCGGTGGAGCAGACCCTGAAGGCCAACAGCAGCGGAGTGGCCTGGGGCTGGCCGGGCAACGCCACCAAGACCACCGGGATGGTGCCACCCCCCCTGCCGGTCGACAACCAGGACATCAAGATCGGGGTGCTGTTTGCCTCCAAGGCCATCCTGCAGCTGCTGGTCAACCCACTGACCGGCACCTTCATCGACCGGGTGGGCTACGTCCTGCCACTCCTGATCGGCCTGGTGATCATGTTCGTCTCCACGCTCATCTTCGCCTTCGCCGAGAACTATGGGACCCTCTTCGTGGCCCGCAGCCTGCAGGGGCTGGGCTCGGCCTTCGCGGACACCTCGGGGGTGGCCCTCATTGCCGACAGGTACACCGAGGAGTCGGAGCGCAACCGTGCCCTGGGCGTGGCGCTGGCCTTCATCTCCTTCGGCAGCCTGGTGGCACCCCCCTTTGGGGGCATCTTGTGCCTCTTTGCCAAGAAACAGACACCCTTCCTGGTGCTGGCCTCCATCTCCCTCTTGGACGCTCTGCTGCTGCTGGTGGCCATCAAGCCATTCGCCAACCAGACCCGGGAGAATATGCCGGTGGGCACGCCCATCCATCGGCTGATGATTGACCCCTACATCGCGGTGGTGGCCGGGGCCCTCACCACTTGCAACATCCCCTTGGCCTTCCTGGAGCCCACCATCGCCATCTGGATGAAAAGCACCATGAACGCCAACGAGTGGGAGATGGGTATGGCTTGGCTGCCGGCCTTCTTGCCCCACGTCTTGGGCGTCTTCATCACCATCAAGTTGGCCGACAAGTATCCCCACCTGCAGTGGTTTTACGGGGCATTGGGCATGGTCATCATTGGGGCCAGCTCTTGTGTGGTGCCTGCTTGCCGGAACTTTGGCCAACTGATGGTCCCCTTGTGTGGCATCTGCTTCGGCATTGCCCTGGTGGACACGGCCCTTCTGCCCACCCTCGCCTTCTTGGTAGACGTGCGCTATGTGTCAGTCTACGGCAGTGTCTATGCCATTGCCGACATCTCCTATTCAGTGGCCTATGCCCTGGGGCCCATTGTGGCTGGAGAGATTGTCCACTCCTTTGGCTTCACCCAACTCAGCTTGGGCATGGGCCTTGCCAATGTCCTCTATTCCCCAGTGCTTCTGACCCTCAAAAACATTTGCCAGATGAAGCCCTCCCATTCAGAAAGGAACATCCTTCTTGACGAGGAGCCCAAAGGACTCTATGACACCATCAAGATGGAAGAACGCAAAGCCAAGGGTAGACATCTCCACCCGGTGGGGGATTTTGAAGAGAATAGTGTAGTAGATCCTTACCGTAGAGACTTTAAAGGGGCTTTTGAGGATGATTCCTCAGACTACAACTATAGTTAGAGCTTGGCTAGAAGGTCCTGTAGAAAGATGGACAGTGTCTCAGCTATTGTCTCCATATCTCCAATGTGCTACACATTAACCTTTCTCTGAATATAACAGTCTTCTTCTTCTTCTTCTTCTTCTTCTTCTTCTTCTTCTTCTTCTTCTTCTTCTTCTTCTTCTTCTTCTTCTTCTTCTTCTTCTGCTTCTGCTTCTTCTTCTTCTTCTTCTTCTTCTTCTTCTTCTGCTTCTGCTTCTTCTTCTGCTTCTGCTTCTTCTTCTTCTTCTCTCTCTCTCTCTCTCTCTCTTTCTCTCTCCCTCCTTTCTTCTTCTCAAGTTAGGACTTAAACCATCCTATTGAGATTGAACCTGTCTATCCCAAATAGCCTATTTGCATAGATGTATTGGTCCTTTCTTGTTACAAGAAATGGGGTGCACCTCCCATGCTTTCTGCAGTTCTGCCAAAGGTTTGGGGGCAGTTGTGTGTGACTTAAGACTGGTTCACACATGCATGTATGTATCCCTTAAAGCATCTGTTTGGTTGGTTCTATTTTTCTTTGTTTTTATACCCAGCTCCATCGGCACACTTCATCTATACTTGATTAAAATATACTGAAGTGGGGAACCCACGGGGAGCACATGTCCCATCCCCCTCCAGGTCTGTTGTGCATGTGTGACATGATCTGAGTGTTCTGTCTGTGACATTAGATTTGGGTGTGTTCTCACTAGAGATACTGCAGTTATGCATGTGTGAACCAGCTTCACTTTTATCAGATGCTTCGAAAATACACATCCAGGGTCTCCGTAAATATTGTACATTTATAGATTCATGTTTTAATGGCAGCAGTGGAAATTATGTTGTGTTATTTTTCTTCCCAGAGGAGAAATAAAAAAAACAAGACAAAACAGTAACCTCTTTTTTATTTTATTTTATTTTACTCATTGTTTATTATTTATTATTTATTAATTTGTTTATTTGTTTATATCATCTTGTGTTGCCATTCTGATCAATGAAATATGCTATACTATATTTTAGAACTGAAACTATTACATTCATATAGGTGTGAATAAATAAGATTCCAGGGAATATTTGTCTTGGTTTTATTGTGTGCACGGTTAAGAGGAAGGGGGTCGTCCTAAATACACAAAGAAAATATACAAATTAAAATCCAATCTGGATTTGATGAAGTCATTCCTCTACTGTGTACGCTGAGATTATTTTCGTGGGAAACTGTGTTAGATCAACTATTTTAATCTACTTGGATCCCTCTATAACTTAACGCTTAAGTTAAAAAAGAAAAAAAATCTATAACTTCCAGTTGCAAATAGCATGCAGGCAGATTCTTAGCACTTTTATGTCCATTCCTGTAGGGAAAAAAAATTCAGCATTTTAGGATCTCCAACTAGTTAATGAATTATTTTTTTCAAACAACAGATACAATCATTTAATCCTTCCCAATTGGGGGGGGGAGAGAAAAGCAATAAAATGGGGACACACACATACCAATAAAAGGTAAGGATTTAAAAAAAAAAACTCCACTGTCATTAATAAACAAATGCGAAGCATAAAGTCTGCCCAGTAATGTTTCCCCAGAAGTAAAATATTCTTACAAATGTTTGGATTGAGTTGGCTCACCCTGGGTTAGTTTTTATTTTGGATCGGAATGAGCCTCTCTTAAGACCAGCTCCGTTTGGGATTTTCTGTTTATTTGTTTGCTGGTTTGTTTTAAACCACGATTGGAAGGCAGTAGAAATTTTTCTTTTTTTTCCTTTTTTAATTTTTTTTTAGTAGAAATTTTTCAAGAATTGTTTCTAACTAGTAGGCCACTTGCCACACCCATTACACAGATGCGGTTATTTACCCCCAGCGTCGGCAGGAATATAACCAAAGTAGATGTAGAATCCAGCTTTGTAAATTTCATTTATTTCCCCAAAGTTTAGATAGCTACTTAATTGGGTGGGAGCCAATTAAGGGAAGGGAATAAAACTCTTTTGTGCTTGGGCTTTACTTACCTCTGAGTAACTTTCGTGTAGGATTCTTGATACACTTGTGAGTATTTTACATTCCCTTTAGGCTCCCGCTGTTGTGTTTCCTATGCTGTTTGTGTAGGTTGATTTGGAAGCCGGTTTCCACTGGGGATCAGGGAAAACATAGCTTCCCCAGTCTATTTTCTTCCCAAAATCTCATCCTTCCAACGGTCTGGTCAATTCCTCTATGGGGTGTGTCAATTTCATTCTGCTTCCCAACGGCTGGGTGACAACAGCCTTGCCTGCTTTTTACGCACTTTCGTGTCGAAAGTGCGCCTGGCTACGTCTCCGATTCGCTTCCCGCTCTCTCGAGCAAGTTTGGGGGAAGCTCGCTGTCTCTCCGCCCGAAAGCTGTGGATTATGGGGACCGTAATCCAAGCTTCCTGAAGTTCCCCATTGTTTTTTTTTTTTTCCGCCTCTGGCCGGAGGAAACGGATCTCAAGGACCGTTTCCAAACCGTTTCTGGTTTGGTTCGGTTTTTCCTTCTCCCTTTTTCATCTTCTCCGTTTCCCGGAGGGGGGAGAGAAGAGGAAACAGACTCCCATGTGGCGCAGCGAGGGGGGGGTTCAAGATGACCCGTCTGCCTCTCCCCGCAGGACTGCGCATTTCTGGATATTATTTTCGCCCGCTTGAATCTCGTTTCCTTTTCCTTGGCTGTGTCTCCGCAAAGTCCCGCGAAGAAGCCTCGGATTCTTGACCTGGTTCACTAACTTGCACGTGTGAACGGGCGCCTAAGGCAGCCGTGCGTGATGGGGAGGGGGGAGGGAACAAAAGAGAAGAAACTTCACTCAAATTCACTCCAATTCACTCAACAGACTAGGTTGGGCGACACTCAACAGACTAGGTTGGGTTCTTAACTGCCCGGAGTCGATGTGGTTTACAGCCCCCCCCCCCGCTGGCCAAGCCCAAGAAGCTGGAAAACTTGGCTTCCGATCCTATCTCTTCCTATCCCCCATTTCTCCAACCTGCCTCCCTGTGAGACGAGCCGGTCTAACCCGATCTGACGGGCTGCACTTCGCTTCGCTTTTTTTTTTTTTAAATCGACTTCGGCATTAAATTCGAAGGCTGACCAGTTGCAACGGACTTGGAAAAGAAGGGGTGTTATTTCAGATAAGAGGGTTCTTCTGAATATTCCGCCTAAAAAAGGGAGGGAGGGAAGGAGGGAGGAGGGAGAGAGGAGAGAAGAAAAGAGAGATGGAGGGAAGGAGAGAGGGATGGAAGACAGAAAGAAGGAAACGGGAGGGAGGGAGGAAGGAAGGAAGGAAAGCACCCCCTCCCTGGCCCCACAGGAGAATGATGGAATGAAGGAAGGAAGGAAGGAAGGAAAAAAGGAAGGAAGGAAGGAATGAAGGAAGGAAGAAAGGAAGGAAGGAAGGAAGAAAGAAAGGAAAGCACCCCCTCCGTGGCCCCACAGGAGAATGATGGAAGGAAGGAAGGAAAAAAGGAAGGAAGGAAAAAAGGAAAAAAGGAAGGAAGGAAGGAAAACACCCCCTCCCCGCCCCCACAGGAGAATGATGGAAGGAAGGAAGGAAGGAAAAAAGGAAGGAAGGAAGGAAAGCACCCTCCCTGCTCCCACAGGAGAATGATGGAAGGAAGGAAGGAAGGAAAAAAGGAAAAAAGGAAGGAAGGAAGGAAGGAAAGCACCCCCTCCCTGCCCCCACAGGAGAATGATGGAAGGAAGGAAGGAAGGAAGGAAGGAAGGAAGGAAGGAAGGAAGGAAGGAAGGAAGGAAGGAAGGAAGGAAGGAAGGAAGGAAGGGGCGAGCATTAGGGAGGGACAAGAGAGAGAGAGTGGGAGAAAAGATGGATGAAAGGGGCAGGAAAGAAACAGGAAAGAGGCAATAGCAAGGAAGAGACCTAAGTTTATTCTTCATTGTTTTGATTTTCCGTTTCAACCCACACCCTGTGAATATCCTCCCTTAGTCAGAAGGGCGTCCTGTCCAAAGCTGCAAACAAAGAACCAGGCCTGGAGGAGGAGACCAGAACTCTCTTCCTGCCACTGACCCAAGAGATCCAGAAGCCCAGATGATTTGGCAAAGGCCTTCCGCTCCCTCGCCTATTTCTCTTCCCTCCTTCTGATCTCATAAAATAGCAGCACTCTTCCTTATCTGTGTAAGGGAGAGCAAGCAGATCCGGGTTGCAAGAGTCCTGGCATCCAGAAGGGGGCAGCAAAGAAACACAGGAGGCCCTGCTCCTTCTGAGATGCTATTTAGGGGGCCTCCTGCATGGTTGCAGACTGATGGGCTCCCCCCCACACACACCGCTTAGGAAGGATGGAGAGATGGGTT
This sequence comes from Bothrops alternatus, assembly GCA_034064705.1. NCBI lineage: Eukaryota > Metazoa > Chordata > Lepidosauria > Squamata > Viperidae > Bothrops > Bothrops alternatus. The sequence continues at coordinate 413,312 of JARGCV010000234.1, read as the reverse complement.
GAAAGAATATGGTGGCAGAGGCAGGAAGGCCCTGCTGCCCTGTTGAAACTGACTTGGACATTAGTCGAGAGCACTTATTTCCTTACGGACAAGAGGCTCATTCATTCATTCATCCAGGTCCTTGAAAAGGCCTGCCTGGAAACCGTGGATTGCAAATTCAAGAATTATTTCTGTAATGAGAAGAATCAGGAGCAGCCTGGTAGCACTTTTGTAGACTATCCAACCTCCTCAGATGGTGACATCCCAATGCCTGGTGCAGGCTGCAGAGGTAAGTTCCCCCCCCCATAAAGTAGGATCCATTTTGATTCCTGTTACGGAAGCAGAGATCAAACAGCTTGAAGCCTCACATCAAGTCAACAAAGATTCCCATGTTCTTTTAACAGACGTTGCTCTGAATGGCCTATTATAACAGGGCCAAAGAGTGAGTGACTGACTGACTTACTTACTTACTTCTTTCCTTCTTTCCTTCTTTCCTCCCTCCCTCCCAACAGGTCACCTTTTTTTTCTTCTTTCTTAAAATACCAGATCCCGGGATGGACTTGAAGCTTCAGTTGCTGCATTCACACAATTCACTTCCCTAGGTCATTGATGAACCCAAAAGGTTGCGCAACCCGCTAAGCTTTAGTTAGTTTGATCCTGGGTAAGGAGATGAGTGGTGTTGTGGAAAGATTTCTTTTCCCTTCTCTGTCCTCCCTCCCCCGGTAGTTCATTAGAGAACCCTTGACTATTTACAAGAGCGAATTTGTTTATTATCAAATTTTACCCTGTTCATCTCACTTAATTGACTCCGAATAATGTTTGTCTTGAAAAATGAAGGCTGTTCCTGTGATGAAAGAGAGAGAGAGAGAGAGAGAGAGAGAGAGAGAGAGAGAGAGAGAGAGAGAGAGAGAGATGGAGAGAGAAAGGGAGAGAGAGAAAGGGAGAGAGAGTGGGGAGGGAGGGAGAGAGAGAGATGGAGAGAGAGAGAGAAAGGGAGAGAGAGAGTGAGAGAGAGAGAGAGAGAGAGACAGAGACAGAGAGACAGAGAGACAGAGAGACAGAGAGAGAGAGACTGGCCCTTTCGCCTTTGTATCAAACTAGGGTGTCAACTCCAAAGCTCTTTTCATGGAGGAATTAACCTACCTATCATTAATCCAAAGAAGTTTTCAGAACGGCCCAAAAAAAAAATGAAAGTGGGGGGGCTTCAGTTTCCGCCTCTTTTAAGAAAGGAGATCAAGTGTGGACCAGAGGTGTGTCTTTGGGATGTGGGGAGGTGGGGTCAGCCCTTCCTGGATGGGGGAGAGGGGAAAAGTCCACCCTATCATTGGTCTGGAAGAAGTTGACTCCCAACCCAAGGGACCGCGAGCCTTCCGATCTGCCAAGCGCTAATGGAGGCTGGCTGGAAGGGCCAATCCAGGCAATCCCATTAATGGTGGCCCCTCTCTTGACTGACCCAAGCAAGGGCTGTCAGAACACGAGTGGGCACACGCTCCAATTGGCACAGACCACCCAGGATTTTGAAAGAGAGGTATAGCGGATGGGGAAGAAGAGAGGGGACACGTTGAGTGTTCGTCTGAATGGACTCTTCCAGCCTCCCCCGTGTCCGTTCCCTCCCTCTCAAGCGACTTCACCTCTCACCTGGCGGGAGCCGTAGCCCACCCACACCTCCGGTGGGCGCCACGTTGGAGACGGGCCGCCCTGCAGCCTCTCTCTCTCTCTCCCCCCACCCCGCACCACCCAAGGAGGCGCGGCACGTGTCAAGCTGCCACCCAGAGCCTCCCTTACCGCGGAGTAAATCCCAGGGTTCGGGAGGAAGGACCTGTTTCCGAGGAAGCCCGCGCCACGACTCGCCTCGCCGAGCAGGGCTCCGCTTCTCCAGGCTTCCTCCCCAGCGCCAAACGCTTGGAGAGCCGCGGAGCGCCTGGGGGTAGGGTGGGTGGGTGGGTGCGTGGGGGGCACTCTTGCCCGCTTTGGCCAACTTGGGCACTCGGGAAGGGGGGAAGAGCGATGCCCGGGCTGGGCGCCCCTCCTTTGCCTGGCACGAGCGACCCCTCTTTGCTCGCCCGGCTGGCCAAGAAGTTTGTGGAGTTGCGGAGGCGCTGCGCTCTGGCGCGCTGAAGAGCCGGAGCGAGAAGGGGAGGCGGGCAGCGAGTGAAGCCCCTTCTCCGCCCTTCACCGGCTCTGTCCCCCTCGCCCTTCCCGGGCTGGGCAACAGGAAGGCGGAGCAGGGGAGCCCGGCACCCCCGGAGAAGGCAGGGCAGGAGCGCAGGAGGAGACACCATGGACAGCGCCGCGGAAGGCTTGAAAGCTTGATCCGCTTCCCCGGCCGGCCGTGAAAGACCCTTCCCCACTTCGCCGGCGATCCACGGGCGCGCCGCTTCCAGGTAAGGAAGGGACCCGGGATAACAGCCCGGTCTGCAAGCTGTCCCGCTTGCCGGCCAACACGCGTCCAGGAAAAAAGAAAAAGAAAAAAGAACCGGCGGCTCCATTCGCACGACCCCGCGAAGCACGGGTTTTCCTGTCCCTTTGCTTAAAGGGCGCTTTGGGGGTTGGGGCTGAGGGGAGGCAGCTCTGCGTGTTCGCCAGCATCCAGCCCGCTTGGATCCCTGAGGGGGGTAGGGGTGAGCGTGCTCGGGAAGGACTCCGAACTGGAGTTCATTCGGTCGTGTGAAAGGTAGCGAGCAACTTCCGGACAAGGGCGCGTTTGGAAAACATCCCTAGGCGGTCTTTTCCTCTGTCGTTGGGGTGGGTGGGGGGGGGATTGAGAAAAAGAGAGGTACATTTCCAGTTATGGTCAGAGGCACGCGTTTGGGTTCATTTGAAGGCGTTTTGTGTTCACTTTGTTGTTGTTTTTTCCCCTGTTCTGGTAGCTTTACTTAAGTCCCTTAAGAGTCCAGCTAGGAGACAAGCCATTAATACCCAGGCTGTGGGTGAGGGCAGCCGGGCAAGTCTTTTGTAGGGCAAGCCACCCCACCTACTCAGAAATTAGCCCCGTGCGTGCCAGTAGGATTGATCCTGACCTGTGCCTAAAACCTTCGGTCTTAACTCCACGTCTGAAACCCTGCTGAGTTTAAACTCTACTCTGGAGTAACCCTGCCTAGGAATTCCTGACCCCCAAAGCCTTCCACTGCTGGGGTCTGTGACAGTTGAAGGGTGCGATCCTCAAGGTTTGCGCATCAGAATATAAAAAAGACGTTGAGACTCTGGAAAGAGCGCAGAGAAGAGCAAGAAAGATGATGAAGGGGCTGGGGCTAAAACATATCAAAAACTGGAACTGAGTATGTCTAGTTTAATGAAGAGAAGGACCAGGGGGAACAGGATAGCAGTATTCCAGTATTTGAGGGGCTGCCCCAAAGAAGAGGGAGTCAAGCTATTCTCCAAAGCACTCGAAGGCAGGAGAAGAAGCAACGGATGGAAGCCAATCAAGGAGAGAAGCAACCTAGAACGAAGGAGAAATTTCCCCGACAGTGAGGACAATTAATCAGAGGTGACGCATAAGGTGGCAGGCAGTTGGCAAATTTGCCACCGTGCATCTTTTTTTATAAAGAAAAACAAAATTGTGCCCATCCACCAAGGTCCAGCATTCCAGAATGTTCTTCGTTGCAGTTAGTTGATTTCCCAAGTAAGGGTCAACGTAAGTACGTAATGGTTTATATGCAGACCTCTGCTTTTGTCCTGTTTGCTCATTATCCCCATCCTTCCATCCACCTGTAATGCTGTTCCCATGGCAGGCATGCCCGTCACGTGTCCAATGTGGGGAGTGTTCACCTGCTGCGACTGAATTTCTTTCCGATTTCTTTCCATCAATCAACACTTGCATCCATCCCAGCGGAAACGCGCAAGGCGGGCATCGCAAACCCAGATGGCTGCCTAGAAAACCTCAGCCATCCTATCTCTCCACCACAACCTTGTTCTCTTTGTTTCTGGCCGAGCTAAACAAGCCACCTTCACTGACTGCAATCCATAGGATTGATTTAGGATTAGAAATTTCTAATCCCCGGAGGAAGGCCTGGATGTTGGTGTGGAGCTTTGTTGCACGTGTGGGGTTTTTTTTTTTGGTGGTTTTTTTTTTTTGATACATGGATAATATGATTTGTAGGGTGTTGTATGGTTTGGTTCTGTTTTATTTCCATTCACTACTTAGGACAGAGAGAAAGAGAAAGAGAGAAAGATGAAAAAGAGAAAGAGAGAGAGAGAGAGATGAAAAGAGAGAAAAACAGAGACAGACAGAAAGAGAGAGAGGGAAAGAAAGTGTGAGAGAGAGAGATGAAAAAGAAATAAAAACAGAGATAGACAGAAAGAGAGAAAGAGAGAGAATGATGAAAAAGAGAAAAAAGAGAGAGATGAAAAGAGAAAAACAGAGACAGAGAGACAAAAAGAGAGAGAGGGAAAGAAAGTGTGAGAGAGAGATGAAAAAGAGATGAAAACAGAGATAGACAGACAGAGAGAAAGAGAGAATGATGAAAAAGAGAGAGAGATGAAAAGAGAGTCAAACAGAGACAAACAGGAAGAGAAAGAGAGGGAAAGAAAGTGTGAGAGAGATGAAAAGAGAAAAACAGAGACAGACAGAAAAAGAGAGAGGGAAAGAAAGTGTGAGAGAGAGATGAAAAAGAGATAAAAACAGAGATAGACAGAAAGAGAGAAAGAGAGAGAATGATGAAAAAGAGAAAAAAAAGAGAGATGAAAAGAGAGAAAGACAGAGACAGAGACAGAAAGAGAGAGGGAAAGAAAGTGTGAGAGAGAGATGAAAAAGAGATAAAAACAGAGACAGACAGGAAGAGAAAGAGAGAGAAAGAAAGTGTGAGAGAGAGATGAAAAAGAGATAAAAACAGAGACAGACAGGAAGAGAAAGAGAGAGAAAGAAAGTGTGAGAGAGATGAAGAGAGAAAAACAGAGAGAGAGAGAGAGAGAGAGAGAGAGAGAGAGAGAGAGAGAGAGAGAGAGAGAGAGAGAGAGAGAGAGAGAGAGAGAGAGAGAGAGAGAGAGAGAACAGTAATATTTGGGAGATTTGCAATTGAAACTGCTCTTTTCAAAATGTGTTTCCTGACTCTAGTACTCAACAGGAGCAAAAGACCAGCCAACAAGTCTCAAGTCTCGTAAGATTGTGGCTAGTTAACAGCCCCCTCCAAAACCCTTGCCCGCCCCCCCAATGCAGGAACTTTGCTCCATTCTCCCGTCAAATGTTTGGCTTCCATCAGATCTGTGTGAAAGTGCAGCCCTGAGACGGTCCCTCTAGCATAATGCGGCAACAGATGGTAGGGCGCCAGGCTCCACGGCTGCCAAGAGCAGAGGAATTCAGCTGCAAGCAAAGGCCACAGCCAGGGGAACAACACCGCGCAATAGAAGACCTAGGAAGTTAACCTGTATTATGTTTATCCGCTTGTGGGTTGATTCCTCCCCAAATCCCTCCCTCTCTCTTTGCTTCAGGATGAATTAGAGATCCTCCACCAGGATTCCCCTTCTTCTGATTAGAGAGCCAGAAGCGATAAAAAATAAAAGAAAATATTTGTAGCCCAGGGTGGAAATGAGGGGTCTTTGGTCTGCTCTCTGAGCTTGGTTGTGTTCTTTCAGACGTGTCATTACCCAACTTGGTAACGTCGGCAACGCTGGCGATGTTACCGAGTTCGGATAATGAAATGCCTGCAAGAAAACGGTCAAGCTCAGCGAGCACCAAAGACCCCTCAGAGACAGAGAGAGGGAAGCAATGGCATTCCTGAGCAAGCAGGGGGTCCCTGCCTCCAAGGAAAAGCTCAACGAAAGAAAGAGCTGGGGGGGGGAATCGCACACTACGAGGGCCCGCAAAGAGAAATAGGATGACTGTGGCGAAACAAAGCCAAGAAGAGGACCAATAGTAATAGGCACCTTGTGTGCAATCCCAAAGCATCTGAAACACCCCTTGGACACCATCTCTATTGACAAAATCAACATTAGTCAATTGCGGAGGGCAGCTTCGCTTGGGACAGCTTATATCTGGCAATGATACTTTAAGACCATCGAGCAATAACACCTGCCTATCCTAAGTATTGAGCGCCAAAGAATGGAGGCCTTTGAACTCTGGTGCTGGAGAAGACTCCTGCGAGTCCCCTGGACTGCAAGGCGATCAAACCGGTCAGTCCTAGAGGAGATCAACCCCGACTGCTCTTTAGAAGGCCAGATCCTGAAGTTGAAACTCAAGTCCTTTGGCCACCTAATGAGAAGGAAGGACTCACTGGAGAAGAGCCCGATGCTGGGAAAGATGGAGGGCAAGAGAAGAAGGGGACGACAGAGAATGAGGTGGCTGGATGGAGTCCCTGAAGCAGGAGGCGTGAGCTTCAATGGACTCCAGAAGATGGTAGAGGACAGGAAGGCCTGGAGGAACGTTGTCCATGGGGTCGCGATAGGTCGGACACGATTTTGCAACTAACAACAACAATCCCAGGTCCTTGGGAAGGCCTTGGTAGGTGGATCAAAATGCCAACTCCAGTCTGAAAATCTGGCTGACTGCATGACCAACCATCATAATAACAATACCAGGAATACAATGGCAAACAGTTCCGTATTATCATGAAAGTTCTTATGGACATGAAATCACCAGGAGTTGAGTTGCCATTTGGTATCCTCCATCAAGCACATTTTCCAGTATCTCCATAATGGCAACCTCACTTCAAAACGGGGGGAACTTAATTTTTATGCACGCAGAAAAGATTAACTCAGGCAGCTTCACCAAAAGACAGCTCCAACGGTGTTCACTGCTCTTTAGTGTGCTGCAGTAATGGAAATCCTTAACAAAAACAAATGTTTCCAAGGCCATACTCAGATTGATGACAGAATAGTTCTGTTATTATTTATTATTATTATTATTATTTATTTAATTTCTATGCCGCCCTATTCCAAAGAACTCAGGGCGGCTCACAGCATGATAGAAATTACAATAAACACATATCTATAAAAAACCCTTGAGCTAAAAGAAACCAATCACTCCACAAACATACACAGAAACATACACTGGCTAGGGGCAAGGTGTTAGCTGCCCCAGGCCTGCCGGCAAAAGTATGTTTTAAGCAATCTACGAAAGGCGAAGATTGTGGGGGCGACACGGATCTCCGGGGGAAGTTGGTTCCAGAGGGCCGGGGCCGCAACAGAGAAGGCCCTTCCCCTAGGCCCCGCCAGGCGACACTGTCTGGCTGACGGGACCTGGAGAAGGCCCACTCTGTGGGCCCTAACCGGCCGCTGGGATTCATGGGGCAGCAGACGGTCCCGTAAATAACCTGGTCCGATGCCATGTAGGGCTTTATAGGTCATAACCAACACTTTGAATTGGGTTCGGAGACCAATTGGCAGCCAATGCAGCTCGCGGAGTGATGCCGAAATGTGGGCATTTCTAGGCAAGCCCAACACTGCTCGCGCGGCTGCATTCTGCATTACCTGAAGTCTCCGAACATTTTTCAAAGGTAGCCCCATGTAGAGAGCATTGCAGTAGTCGAACCTCGAGGTGATAAGGGCATGAGTGACTGTGAGAAGAGACTCCCGGTCCAAATACGGCCGCAATCGTTATGCTGCGAAAAGCTTAGACGTATCACGGATGAGTAAACTATATTGACCTCTTGATTCCTCCGTTCTTCCCCTTTTTTCTCTCCTGTAATGAGACGGTGATGCCATCCAGAAAGAGTTTTGGGAGAACTTCTCTAACTTTGAATTTCTATCCATTCTGTCTCACCAGTCTCGAAATGAATGATAGAGAGAGAGACAAATACGATTTTCATGATCTAGCCCAGGGCTTTTCAACCTTTTCACCCATTGTACCACTTTTAGGATATGGCAACATCCGAGGACCACCCGTCGCCTAGCAAGGTGTCAAAAACTTGATGACCAAAAAAGGAAAAAAGTGATAATGTACAGGTAGTCCTCGACTTACAACAGTTCGCTTAGTGACTGTTTGAAGTTACAATGGCACTGAAAAAGTGCCCCCCCCAAGCCACAGCCGAGCAAGACACCTGCCTGCCCACCCGGCGGCGCTCTTCCTCCTGTCCGAGGTTTTCATTGTTGTGAGCATTTCTGTTGAGGATTGGCAGCGGGGGTGGAGTTGGGGGTGTTTGGTTTTTATTCCCCCCCCCCCGTCTGCTGGGTGGTTGCAGCAGGTTTTGATCACTTCACATGACCCTGGGACACAGTGACCGTCATAAATATGAATCAGTGGCCAAGCATCTGAATGTAAATCACAAAACCTGGAGATGCTGTAACATTCCAGCTGATCGGCGCTCCTTCTGGGCTCAGCAGAAGCACCAGGATCAGCGCTGAGCTCCAGCTGGATCCTGGTGCTGATCCTGGCGCTTCCGCCGAGCCCTGACAGCCCTGCAGCTCCAGCCGTCTCTCGCTCAGGCTTGTGTGGTGCTGCCACCGGTTCAGCTCATTCCCCTCCCCTGCTACCACTTTTCTAGGATGGTCACGTACCACCTGCCAGGTGCCAATGTACCACAGGTGGTACCCGTACCACTGGTTGAAAAGCCCTGCTCTAGTCTCCATTCTCACATTTTGGGATGAAGCGTGTCTCTGTGGGTTTTTTTTTAATCTAGAAACATATCAAAACCCTGAGAAGCTATCAAATGAATAAGGGTTGAACCTTTTGAGCTGCAAGGTTCAGCAGACCCTTTCCTAACAATGTTTTGCGTCTCTCCTTTTTTTTCCTGGTGGTGCTCTGGGGGAAAACGGCCACCGAAAAGCGATTTCAGGAGACAATGAAGTGTGCCTCGTGTTTTAGAACTGCGCAATGACAAAGTTGAACCCTCTCCCAAAGGAGCTGGTCTCAGGTCATGTGTTTCAGTTTGGAGAAGACAAATGACCGACAAGATAAAGGACAGCAGAGCAAGCCGACGGCACCTGGTGATTTGCAAGGAAATTTTGTTTCCCGTATTGTCTTGAAGGAGAAGCTGCTTCCGCATAAGACAATGATGGGGTGATATTCTTTTTCTTTCTTTCTTTCTTTCTTTCTTTCTTTCTTTCTTTCTTTCTTTCCTTCCTTCTTCTTTCCTTCCTTCTTTCCTCTCTTTCATCCATCCTCCCCCTCTGTCCCTCCCTCCTTCCTTTCTTTTCTTCCTCCTTCCACCCTCCGTCCCTCTTCCTTCCTTCCCTCCCTCTCTTTCTTTCTTACTTACTTTCTTTCTTTCTTCCTTCTTTTCTTCCTTCTTTCCTTCCTTCCATCTTCTTTCCTTCCTTCCTTCCTTCTTTCCTCTCATCCATCCTCCCCCTGTCCCTCCCTCCTTCCTTTCTTTTCTTCCTCCTTCCACCCTCCGTCCCTCTTCCTTCCTTCCTTCCTTCCCTCCTTTCCTCCCTCCCTCCCTTTCTTTCTTTCTTCCTTTCTTTCCTTTCATTCCTTCCTTCCTTCCTTCCTTCTTTCCTTCTTCTTTTCTTCCTTCTTTCTTTCCTTCCTTCCTTCTTCTTTCCTTCCTTCCTTCCTTCTTTCCTCTCTTTCATCCATCCTCCCCCTCTGTCCCTCCCTCCTTCCTTTCTTTTCTTCCTCCTTCCACCCTCCGTCCCTCTTCCTTCCTTCCTTCCTTCCATCCATCCCCCGCCACCCTCCCTCCCTCCCTCCCCTCCTTCTCCCTCCCTCCCTCTTTCTTTCTTTTCTCAATCTAAAGAGGTTTTCACCCGTCCTACCACAGAATCAATAGTAATATCACCCAGTAATCACGCACTCATATATTTGAAGACATAATATGTAACCAACCCCGACATTAGAAGAAGGACGCCCTCTTTCTCCTCTTTTCTCCCACTTCTCTTCCTACGAACGCATTCTCCAAGCAAGGGCCCAGCATGAAAAAGATGGAAAGATTATTAGAAGTAAACTAGAGCAATGTCTGGGCCAAGAAAGATGGTTACAAGTTAACGCAATATGCACATATTTAAGTAGACGTGAGAATAAAGAAACACTCCTCAGACAAGAAACAATTTTAGAAAAGATATTACAAGAAAAGAATAAGCGCACAAAAGCGCAATCAAGTAATATATATAGGGTCTTATTGCAAGTAGAGGAGGAAGTTGTAAAAGGATTGACAAGGTATTGGCAGGACGAATTAGAAATTAATGAATGGGAAATGGAAAGCATAGTGGAAGACATCAGGAAGATTAAAAATACAAGGATAAGAGAGATGAGAAGAAAAATTTTACATAAATGGTATTATACACCATTACAATTAGTGCACTTCCATAGGGAGAAGAAAGGGAATTGTTGGCATGGATGCAATGAAAAGGGAGTATTTATGCATATGTTTTGGGAATGCGCTGAAGTTCAAAAATTTTGGAAGCAAATACAAATTGAGGTAAATAAGATGCTAAATATTAATTGGAGAATAACTAAGGAAGTGGCGCTATTAATAAAAAATAGTGAGGTAAAGGAATACAAGGAAATTAAAACTGCAGCAATAGAAAGCGCACAAGCAACTATAGTGCTTGGGTGGAAAGATGCGAAGAAATGGAATATACAAAATTGGTGTAAGTACATGGTAGATCACATTCACTATCAAATAATGGAAATTAGATTACACAATTATAATGAAGGTAAATTGGTGGCAACGATGAAGCGGTGGGAAAAGGTAAAAAATTATATGTTGAACTTAATAGGCGATGCAAAAATAAAGAATAAAATTCAGTCACTCTATAAAGTATGAATAATGTAACCCAGAGTTGAGAAGTATATATGTAATAGAAATTGAATCTTCCATATTGGTGGTGGGATTAATGTTTGTTAATGTTAGTATTTTGTCTGGTGGAGGGCACTTTTCACAGTGCACTGTTTTATGTGTTCAATTAATAAAAAATTAAAAAAAAAAGAGTTGCAAGCATTATTTTTATTCTATAACTGTGCTAAAGAAAGTTGGAAGTCATTCTTTTTCTGTCTTTCTTGCTCTTCTTTCTTCTCCGCGCTCTTATTCTTTCCCTTTCCTGCGATTTTTTTTCTTTTCAAAATTTCCTTTTCCGTTTGTTTACCTTTCAAGTTTGTCCCCCGGCCCCCTTTTTTTTAAAAATCAATACAATTATTTTTTAATAAAAATACAAAAGGAAGGAGGTTGAATCACCCACATCTGGAGAAACTAAATGCCTGGATCATCCCAATGCCAGCAACAGGACAGTGAGAACAATTAACCAGTGGAACAACCTGCCTCCAGAAGTTGTGAATGCTCCAACACTGGAAGTCTTTCAGAAGAGACTGGGCAGCCATTTGTCTGAAATAGAATAGGGTTTCCTCCCTGAGCAGGGGGTTGGACTAGATGACCTCCAAGGTCCCTTCCAACTTTATTATTATTATTATTATTATTATTATTATTATTATTATTATTATTATTATTATTATTATTATTATTATTATTATTATTATTATTAACTAGGATTTCTCCTCTAAAACCTCCAAGATGTTTGACATTGAAAATAAGAAATGCCCCAGCTGGAATGGCATAATTATTTATAATACTGTTTATTTCTTTTCCTTTCTCCATCTTAAACTCCTGTCTTTGGCAATACATCCATTTCTCTCTCTCTCTCTCTCTCTCTCTCTCTCTCTCTCTCTCTCTCTCTCTCTCTCTCTCTCTCTCTCTCTCTCTCTCTCTCTCCCTCCCTCTCCATCTCTTTTTCTCTCTCCCTCTCTCCCTCTCTTTTTCTCTCTCCCTCTCTCCATCTCTCTCTCTCCTCTCTCTCCACCCTCTCTCTCAATCTCTCTCTCTCCATTTCTCTCTCTCTCCAACTGTCTCTGTCTCTGTCTCTCTGTCTCTCTGTCTCTCTGTCTCTGTCTGTCTCTGTCTGTCTCTGTCTGTCTCTCTCTCTGTCTCTGTCTGTCTCTCTCTCTGTCTCTCTCTCTCTCTCTCTTCTTTTTATTCTGCAAACCATAAATAACTGTTTCCTCCCACTGAAGTCTACATAAAATTGTTTCCTGTATCTATTAAGGTTTTCAGAATGTCTTTTTTTCCCCTTTACAACTGAGGGACGAATGCGAACCGGCCACACTGAATTGAACTAGAGCCGTGATTTAAAGTCTGATCAATCTCCCCTGTCCCTAGTGGGAAGGTCCCTCTTCCTTTGTCGCAGATTACTCTTTGCTTTTGAAGGACTGCAAAGGCCACGGGACCCCATAAATGTCAATCTCCCCATGGCGGGTCCACTGGCAGGATGGGGCATAAGAAGTTCAACGTAATCAAATCGGTCAGCATTAATTTGATGCCTAGGCAAATGGCCTGACCCCTTAAATCATCTGGGCAGAAGTGGCCATAAAGCCCTCAGTGGAACATTTGGCATAATTAAGTCTTCAGCAGCATGGCATCCTTGAGAAATAGGTCCATGTTGTATTTGACATTTGGCTGGGAGGTATTTGACACAGCAATTAGACAGTAATGGACAGGTCTTCTTCTCTTCTTTGATGGAAGGCTCCACCTTCACTTCCCTACTAGCCTGTTTTGCAGCTCGACGCACTGGTTTGATGGCTGCTGATTTAGACCTTGGCTTTTGTGTCAACATGGTTGTCTCTTCTCTTTCAACAGAAAGAGCCAAAAATAATAAGAAGAAACTGCACGTTGGAGTTCGATAAGAGGGGAGGGGAGGGGAGGGAAGAGGGGAGAGGAGAAGAGGAGGAAGGGGAGAGAAGAGAGAGAGGATGGGATGAGAGGAGAAGAGAAGAGGGGAGCGGTAGGGAGCAGAAGGAGGGGAAGAATGGGAGAGGTGGGGAGGGGGAGAGGCAAAAAGGAGAGGGGAGGGGAGAAGAGAGAGGTGGGGAGGGGAGGGGAGATGTGGGGAGGGGAGAGGAGGAGAGGAAAGGGAAGGGAAGGGGATAGGAGAGGAGAGGAGAGGAGAGGAGAGGAGAGGAGAAGACAAGACAAGACAAGATGATATAAGATACAAGATACAAGATAAAAGATATAAGATACAAGATACAAGGTATAAGATACAAGCTATAGATACAAGATATAAGATACAAGATATAAGATACAAGATACAAGATATAAGATATAAGATATAAGATACAAGATATAAGATACAAGATATAAGATACAAGATACAAGATATAACATACAAGATACAAAATACAAGATACAAGATATAACATACAAGATATAAGATACAAGATACAAGGTATAAGGTACAAGGTATAAGATATGATATAAGATAAGATATAAGATATAAGGTGAGGTGAGGTGAAATGAGATGAGATGAGATAAAATGAGATAAGATGAGATAAGATTCTGGGGATATATGCTGCCATCAAGAATGAAAGGATATTTAGCAAATAATATCAACAAAGCAGAAGGGACCTATCACTTGATGTATTAGCCTTTCACCTTGGAGTGCCCAATTCCACCACCAGAACAAATTG
>JARGCV010000234.1:282500-395000 GCA_034064705.1 Bothrops alternatus | reverse complement strand
GTTCTCAAAGTGTATGGACTAACTGTAGGATGAGAATGTTGCCTTTAATCACGTAGAAACCAGAGGCTAAGGATCCATTTTTTCCCCCCAAGAAAAACATATTCATTGTGTCTGCCCTTGCCTATAGATTTGAAAATTAAAATGATCTTGGAAGATAAACTGGACTGGAAATTGCTTCTGCTACTTATGACATACTCTCCCCCCAATAAACAGTCTCTTGGGTCCTCCTATTCACAAAAGGTCAGTTTCTCTTTTGCCCTGGTGACCCCCCTGCCTGGCAGTGAAGACTTGATCAAATGGCGATGTCTGAGCAACTAAAACGTTTGCCTTTTGGATTACCGCTTGCTCAGAATTGTGGAAATAGGAATTAAAGTCGAGGGACCTTGGTGAACGGTTGAGGTTTTCAACAAGCAACTTTTAAAACCTAAAATGGTATCGGTAGGAAAAACTAATGAAAAAGAAGGTTATTTTAATGTGACACAAATGGCTTCTAGACATTTTCATATATCGTGAGTATCATTACGGGACCATTTGGATGAACAAACAATTTAGGTATTAGCGTCTTTAGATGTGGACCAGCAAAACTAGGGCTAATTTTGCATGCTTTGATATTCCAAAATCACAGTCTCTAAATCCAAATCCTTATATTTAAGGACTGCCAGTCCAAGGATTAAGGTCTATTCCCAAGATTTTGGAATTAAAATAAGTATTCCTTAACACAGTGACGCCAAGAAAACCTTTATTTTTGATGGAGTTAAGGTGGAAACCAAAATAATTATAAGTCCCATTGCTTATTTCCAGGTAAATATAATTAGCATTGCAGTCTTAATATTATAACTTAAGCTGTATGGCACAATATATAGAAGTAACATAAGAAACTATTTTATGACTGATCTATCCAGATAATATTGGACCTCAAGGTTTCTAGGAGTTATTGACATATCTGGAAAGCAGTCAGCTGGGGAAAATATATCATCTTCAGACAGGATTCTCTCACAGATCTATATAATTTTTTTCTATAGATTTTTCTAACATGTCCTGGCCCTCCCTTGATTCTGTTCAATTAATAATATATTGCGTAAACATTCCAAATATTTAAATAGATTGAGGTTCCAGTAGGAGGCAGCACCTACTGTAATAAGCTTGACTGAGCCCCAAAAAAGAAGATTGATCTTAGTATTTAGAAGAAGTAGGGAAGATAAGTGCATTGTCTCTTTAAAGCATCCCCTTCCCAGATTTGCGCAGAAGCCTTAAAAACAACACGTCTTCTTTAAGCAATTGACTTAAACTTTAATAAATTAAGCACATCTATGCAGGTGACTTAAATTTGAATAGTCAACTGCTTAAAGCTGCCCCATCTTATTGTATCCATTGCTGAAGGAAAAGTCTTCATCATGGTTCAGTCCAAGCCAAGAAAAAACAACATGGCGACTGCTTTAGAAAGAAGGTTGCAGTTTATTGAAGAGGAGAGCCAGAACAGGAAGAAGGCTCTGGAAGAAAAGAGAGAGAGCACATGTAGGGAGTGGGTTTTTCTACCCTCTGGAGCCTTTTGTTTGGAGTTGTTCCGGTGGCATGAACTTTGACCTGAGTCTGAGTGTGCCTTTCTGGTATTCTGATGGTGGTGGGTTAATCCTATTATGTCCCAAAGGTCATATTCTGCTTTCCTGGGCCTGTGGCTGATGTCTCTTAGATTTTTGGTGTGAGGGGTTGTTGATTCTAGGGATCTTTCTTCCTAATCCATTTTCTGACTCCAGTCTTTCTGACAAGATTATCACACCTGCAATTCTGCAGACTTGGTTTCTGTTTGGGATAGAGAGACTTGGGGGCAGGGTTGGTTTCTGCTTTTAAAATCCTTTAGGGAAATATATTCTGCCTTTTAAATATTTCCAAAAATATTTCTTTCTCTGGGTGGGGGGGGCTGACTTCCCACACCATGTAGCCACCTTAAATCAAGATTAAAGGAGACTTTTCCTTTTAAAATGTCCAAGGCTCCTTTTTTAAAATAAATAAATCAATAAAGTTATTAGATACATTTCTCCTTTTTATTATAACAAGCCCTCCTTGAGTATAAGTTACTGGTCAAATTAAATAGCATTTTCTAAAGTACAGAGGCAGCTTTAAAATATTGAAATTCTAAGTAAATGCATTGATTGAGATTGTTCTGTTTTGATGAATGCACTACTCTAGCTGCTAATGTGATTGTGTGCTTAATCTTATTTTACTTTGAGTACAGTCTAAGAATTTCAATGCTTGGGAGGTCTTAAAAGCCTGATTTCTTACTTAGTCTGTCATAAGGCACAGGGACTACAGTTCTATGTATAACTTCCATTTACATTTGGTCACCACGATATAAAAAAGATGTCGAGACTCTAGAAAGAGTGCAGAGAAGACCAACAAAGATGATCAGGGGACTGGAGGCTAAACCATATAAAGAACAATTGTTGGAATTGGGTATGTCTAGTTTAATGAAAAGAAGGACGAGGGGGGACATGATAGCAGTCTTCCAGTATCTCAGGAGTTGCCCCAAAGAAGAGGGAGTCAAGCTATTCTCCAAAGCACCTGAGGGCAGGACAAGAAGCAATGGATGGAAACTAATCAAGGAGAGAAGCAATGTAGAACTAAGGAGAGACTTCCTAACAATTAGAACAATTAACCAGTGGAACAACCTGCTTCCAGAAGTTATGAATACTCCAACACTGGAAGTTTTTAAAAAGAGATAGGAGAACGATTTGTCTGAAATGGTATAGGGTCTCCTGCCTGAGTAGGGGGTTGGAGTAGAAGACCTATAAGGTCCCTTCCAACTCTATTATTCTATTCTATTCTGTTCTGCTCTGTTCTGTTCTATTGTAATATCTGAGTTTGCATCTCAGTTTTCCAATTAGCCCGTCCTGATTCCGACGTATGCTGATTAAACCATATGATCTGCAAATGTTATTGACATACACTATAAAATTACAGAAAGGCAGAACTGAGCAGAACTATTCTCTTTTATAGCTCATCTTCAGAATCTTTCAAACATGCATTATCAACGCTAATTTGCCTATAGATATAAACTGAATAGCTTCATTGTGGCAGCTATTTTTTTCCGCTCTGCTTTGCATCTCTGTTATTTGCACAGATCCTGACTGGGGAAAGACCTTTTGTCCTGCTGGAGCCCTATACAGAAACCTTGGACAGAAGAAGGAAACAGAAAATGCTGTCCAGACACAGTCTTGTCCACATATGAATTGCAATAAGGCAGTCATAATTTAAAAATTGTTCAGAGAAAAGCAGGGTGTGCCCCCAAATGCCAGTCTGGTCATTCATGCACCGTACTGTAAACATCCAGAGTTAAGGCTAGCCCAAATCAAACAAGCAACCCATGATCCTGTTTGCCTGCCTTCAGGAAAAAAAATAAGGAGAGATTAAAGATATCCTTTTGAAAGAAGAGTTTGTGGGGGAAACAGAAAATTGGAAGCATTAAAATAGCTCTGCCCTGGATTTTTGCTAAACCACTCTGGCTGGGTCCTGAGTAGGTGCAAGAAAATCGTTCATACACTTCCTTAATTTATTGTTAAAACAATGGATTTGGATTCAGAAGACCTAGGTTTGGGTTCACACAGCACATCGGGGGATCTAACCTACTTTACAGGACACCTTAGCTGAGAACTTCACCCATTCCCTTTCAGAGGAGATTTAAAAATGGAAGTAATAAGATCAATAAATGCTGATGGACATCCTAGCCCGCTGCTCCTTGATTGTCAGCTGGCAAAAAACAACACCACCACCATGATAATTCTATGATGATGATGAAGGTGATGTGTATATAATTTCTTGCTACAGAAATCCACGGGGCTTCTATATTTTGACTTCTAGGTTTGCGGCCAATCTCATTTCTGGAGTTCTGGATTATAAAGCCCTCTTGGACAGGTAAGCCAACCGTCCCTTATGAACAGAATCTGTTGTTAAATGAGGAACAAAAGTAACCATTGTTGGGATGACTTCACGCAGCAGTGAAGTCACTCTCTAGAAGTAAATCACGCTTTAGTCTTGAGGAGAATTGGAGATGTAATTTAGATGCACTGGTTTTAGGGGCAAGTCCCATAAATTTGTGGACAATTAACATGATCACATCTGACTTAAGTCCCAGACTCTGGAATTGATTGGAACAAAGGTCAGAAGATTAGAAGATCTGAAAAAACCAGTATATTTTCTGAGTAGGAATAAGGTTGCTGCATGAACTACTGGTATGGTCCCAGGGCTGAAGGCAAACTCTCCCACCCCCAATTTCATATGCATGTCCTCCTAAGGACTCCACAATTTTGGATGCTTCTTTTTTTTTTTAAGAGGATGGGGAAAATTATAGAAGACACAATTGGAAGTCATCATAATAATGCCATTTCAGTTGAACGAAAATGAAAGATAAATGAAAAGCAAAGAATGTTAATTTGGCTTTGTCTCCACCCTGGAAGGATGGTTCCAGCGGTGATGTTCAAAAGGCCCAATGTGGCTCTCAGCCCTGAAAAAGTTGTGCACCCCAGAATTATAGTTTGGCATCAAATGGCAACCATTTCTAGTTCGTTGCAAGGAGGAAGATGTGATTTATGAAATCTTGAGGTCGTAATATGGAGTAGCGTAACAAAGCTAGATCTGCCTGGAATGGAATTTAAGATGTTATTGTGAATATATGTGATTTATTTGCCAAAGCATAAAAAGTTTGCATGTTCATTCCATTGTGGGCCAGTGCGTCTTCACTAGCGTTACTGCACAAACAAAAATTGTCAGGTGAATCTGGCTGCATGTGTTATGTCTTGTGTTGAGTGATCCCGTTGTGTTAGATGACACTTTAGCTCAACAATGCACTCACTTCCATCCCTGCTTTGGATCCATTCAATACATCTTCCTCAGTCCAGACCATGGAATTGGCTATGATACAATTCAAATCCTTCCATTCAGATCACCAGTCTAAGCAGAGTCAAAAATCTGATCACAGCTGTTTGAAAATTGGATCGTCTCCACATAATATGATGTGATGTGATTTGAAGGGTTGAATTGGGTTGATTCAATTTGCAAGAACAATCTGGGGGGGGGGAGAAAGCTTTCGCGTATGCTCAAAAATCCTTTTAAATTGATTTTATTCAAATGCATCTCAAAGGATTCAACGGTGGGACTCAACAGTTTGATTTGAAATATTCAGATTCTATCCAATGTTATTCTAATTGAAACTCTGAAAAAAAACAACAACCTTTATTCCAGGGGAACAGGTGATATGATATTTTACCAAACCATTAATCAAGTCTGCTGTTCCCACCTAGTTTAGCACAACTTCTTTTACAATGATCTCCAGGATTCATTGCTTACAAAGCATTGTAATTATTAATTTTTCTACTGTCCTTAGAATGAGACGTTAACACGATACCATATCAATTTTAGCTTCTCAAGTTTCTCCAAAATTGTAGGGAATTAGTCATCACATTGACCTAGCAATTTTGCCTGCCCTTTAGAAAGGACTAAGTCCATCTAAGATCTGTTTTGTCCCAGCTTACGTGAGTCCTTGTTAAGTTCACAAGGAGAAACCCTCTTCCAATAAGCAGGCTGGAACCGCAGGGGAAAAAAACCAATCCCCTTTTATTATTCACAGACCTGAGTCAATGTCCAAGGCAAACAAAACACAGTTCACTGAAACTCGATTCCTCAACACACAAACAGTTGCCTTCGGCAACCAGCACCTCCCACACCTTCCCTTTTATTATGCAGCCAAGGTGTGGCTTCCTAATGCCTTCTCCTTTGCCTTTGGAGCCGCCCCATTGCATTCCTCTGTCCTACTCTCTTTTCTTCCCTGCACTTTCGTGCATCCTGGATTTGTCCCAGCTGTTCTTCATCGCTGTCCAACTCAGGCTCCCAGCACAGCTGTGTCTCAGCCTGAGCGCGAGTAGAGGGAGCCGGGCTCCTCATCAGATTGTAAGTCTTGCAGCTCCTCAGTGCCTTTCTCTGACTCTGAAGTCACTCCAGGCCCCTCCTCCTCTGATTCCTCAGACTCAGCTGCCGGGTCCACTGGCTGGCGAGGAATCACAACAAGATCTTCCTTGTCACACCACAAAAAATCATAGTCCTCTCTGGCAGAAGAACTTCTACCGTGCATGGCAACACGTTCATATTTTTCAGTCTGTGATTTCAAAGTCCAGCAGAGCATTACAAGACAAGGAAAAAGTAGATATGTTTGGTCCTTATTACTGACTATTGCTGTGTTTTCTCCAGTACTCCTTCATGAATGGTAATATGGTTGGAACATGGTTTCTGTAGACATATTAAGAATGATGGGTTTTCAACTTCCTTTTTATCTATCATGGTTCTAGTTGAACTGATTAGATTTCTTTTCTTTCTACCCTTACACACATTATGATTTGTCTCTTGTTCTGTTCCTCCAAGCCATGAGCTCCCTGTGGATTTCGCTCGTGGACAACTGTCTGGTCATCCTCTTTGTATGAAGCAATATTATGGACTCTTCTCTTCCTATCGTCTTCCGGGACATACTAAGGACACCCTCGTGTCCCAGAAAAGCAGCATCATGCCTGAACCAGATCATGTCATTGTTGCTTGTAACAATCAGGTAAGGGCATCTGAATCTCACTTTTTAAAAAAAACAAAATCTACCCGTCATCCATTTCTTCTTCAGTTGAATTGATCAAGAATGTATATAAAGTCTAGTTACAAGACTTCACCAATCAATGCAGCTAGTCTCTTGGGTCTAGCTGGCTAACATGTGGCACAAACACACCTAGTTCAATTTTATTTTGGCCACACCTGAATGCGCTTTGTTGATGCTCAGAAGCTGCTGCTGGTGGTGGTGGTGCATACTGTAGATGGGTGAAGAAACCATGCCAAGCAAGAAGAAGGAGCTAAATCAGCAAGGGAAAATGGGTCTTCATGTACCAGCCATCCCCTGATTCAAAGATTAACCCGTTCTCATATTTTCACTCCTCCCATCACTAATGTTGATGCTTTCTCGGCAGTTCTTTGTGTTGGATGTGGTGATTAATTTCCGGCGTCTCAGCGAGGGAGACCTTTTCACTCAGTTACGGAAGATAGTGAAGATGTCAGAGAGTGAGGAAGACAGGCTGCCTCCAACTGGCCTCCTGACCTCAGATGGAAGGCTGGAGTGGGCCAAGTCCCGGACAATCCTAATGGAAGGTCAGTGAGAACCACCTCAGAGTCCCACCTACCCCATCATTCAGTTCTTTGGCAGAGTGGCCCCAGACAGCAGTTGTCCTCCTTCCAGCATTTTTCCATTTCCATTTCTTTTTTTTCCCACTTGCCCTGAGGACTTCTTGTTCTGCCTACAGTGTCTCTGTTATGGTTCCGGCTAATGAAACACTTCAAAGAACTTCCCTAGATTTCCCTAGTAGTTTTTTATTCAAAATGTCGGCACAGGCATAATGGAGTCCATGCTAAGATCTAAGTTCTCTTCCTCTGAGCAGTTAAATTATCAGCATGTTCCCTCCCTAAATTAGCTGTCATATATCACATTATCCAATTAGTGTGAAGGTCAAAGGTTTCCTTCCTCTTTCTTTCCCGGGCTTTACCCCCACCCTCTTCTGCTCTGTATTAACCCCAAAAATACCAGACAGTTCTGCATATTGTTAAAGCAAGTATATACAGTATTTGCAGCATTGACATCCTCCTTGTCCAAGAAGTCCTTCTCATTTGTTCCTTTTAACTTGTAGAGAAGTCTGGAAGTCCTACAGAACAACGCTTCCATAATTCCTAGCATACAGAATATTCTAATCCTGGGCTAACTTTTTTTCCTACACCCAGATTAAAAGAATATCCGTAGGTTTTAATTTTAAAGACAAGATGAAAATGGCCCAATTTTGAAGGAGCGTACCCAAAGTGCTACTTCTTCTTTAGGAAATACTCATTTAGGCCTATTTGGCATATGTTTCCCACATTTCAAAAACTGAAATGAGATTGCCCAAATTTCTGCCATTCTGCAGGCTCAGAAACTCTTCCTAATGAAGTCAATCCATCTCTGGTCCCCTCTAAAGGCTACTTCTTATTTTCATACATTGTAATGCTCCACATTTCCTAAGGTTGTTGGAGGAGAGGAATTTGCACATGAAATTACAAGAGGTGGAAGAGGCTTCAGGGCTTCCTCAGGTAAAGACGAGATGAACAATAGAAGTGAATTTTTGTAGCTCAGGGTTGGTGGGCTCCCTTGGTGCTGTTTGAGCTGGGTGGTTTTCTCGCAGATGTTTCATGATCCAATTAGGTAATATCATCAGTGCCTGGGAGTGCAAACCCCATTCCCTTCTCACACTGATGATATCACCTAGTTGGTAATGAAACATCTATAAGAAAACAACCGAGCTCAGAGAGCACCAATGACCCCCACCAAGATTAGATTGCAAGAATATCTAACATTCAGTTTGAATGATTTGATTTCAGATCTCAGTCTCATAAAACGTGTATACTACATTTCCATGCGTACTAGAAGTCCATCAAATTACCAAAGAGATGTGGTGCTTTTCAAGTTCAGCAGATTGATTTGTAGATTAAATTGCTTTGAGATCTAATCTCCTCCCAGCCTGATGGGTAGAAACCCAAACATTGTACACTCTAAATTTCCACTAGCTTCATTCTGACGGAACAAAACACTCAAACTCTTACAGAGTTCTCAGAGAACGAGTGCATGAAGCATAACAATTCAATTAGGAGCAGAAAAATCAAGGAACAACATGCCATTGTTCCAACAAATTGTTTTCTACTCTAGATTCTACAAACCGAGACTCCCTTGATATGATTGAACGAAGTCTGTGCTTGGTCTGCCTTGACAGTCCAGGTGGAGAGGAGCTGAATGACACCAACAGGGCCTTGCAGCTTCTCCATGGTGGAGGCTACCATAAAAACGGTGCCAATCGTTGGTATGATAAGTCTATGCAGGTAAGTCCCAACAATGACCAGAAAAACTACACATCAATTTCTGGCTGAATTAGGGGAGGCGATTAAGATCTTCTAATCTCACTACAATGTGATGCTCTCAAAGAAAAGAGCTTCTTATCCAGGTTTAAACAACTGAAAATGGAGATGGATGTTCTGGGTCCAAATCTGCTCTCCGCACCAGGTTTGTCTTCAGCAAGTCAACCTCACTACCACCATGGCATGGTCATGCTAACTTTCGTTTAAGCAGTGGTGGGAGTCAGCCGGTTCTCACCACTTCGGCAGAACCGGTAGCTAATTTTTTTGTTGCCCAGGCCCAGAAGCGGCATCCATACAGAGAACCAGTTGCTCACATATTTGAATCCCACCACTGCTTTTAAGGCACTGCCAAACCCTCGTCTTCCTTTAAATAACTGTCTAGAGGGGATTGTTGATTCAGACTTTGTCCAAATTTATCTAGTCTTCATTGGAAGCATGCTGTGGTAGGAGAGAAAAGAAACAAAACATAGAGGTGTATGTTGGCTTCTATTTTCAACTCATCACTTGCTTCAAGTCCTCCAGCAACACATAATTGTGAGGACTGCCTTTTCCATTCTCTCACATCTTTACTTTCACCATGGAATAACAAAATATCAGAAGAACAGAATTGGAAGGGACCTTGGGGGGGGGGTCTTCTAGTTTAACCTGCTACTCAAGCAGGAGACCCTCTACCATTTCAGATAAATGGCCATCCAACCTCTTCTTAAAAACTTCCAACAATGGAGCACCCACTGCTTCTGAAGACAACCCATTCCCTGGGTTACTTGTTCTCACTATCCGATAATTTCTACTTAGCTCTACATTGCTTCTCTCCTGAATGAGTTTTCATCCATTGCTTCTTGTCCTGTTCTTCAATGCTTCAAAGAATAGGTTGACCCCCTTCTTCTTTGTTGAAGCCCTTCAAATGGTATAGGGTCTCCTGCTTGAGCAGTGAGCTGGACTAGCTGATCTACAAGGTCCTTTCCACCTCTATTATTCTGAGTGAAAAATAAGATAAGTGAAAAAACACTTGGAGTCGCTCCCTTGACTTATTGAATATCTTCATAAACATCATTCACTCTGTTGTTGCTTTTGGAAAAAAAATCAATCACATTTTTATGCTTTTACACTTCCTTTTAACTTTCTCTTACTTTGGTGCTCTTTGATATTTCAGGTCATCCAACTATGTCACAGGGGTAGGCCACCTTGGCTCTTTTATGACTTGTGGACTTCAACTCCCAGAATTCCTGAGCCAGCATGGCTCAGCTTGGAACCTCTCCCTTTTGCCTCAGCATGGCTGACTCAGGAATTCTGGGAGTTGAAGTCCACGAGTCATAAAGCGGCCTATGCCAGGGGTAGGCAGCCTTGGCTCTTTTATGACTCCTGGACTTCAACTCCCAGAATTCCTGAGCCAGCATGGTTCAGCTTGGAACCTCTCCCTTTCGCCTCAGCATGGCTGGCTCAGGAATTCTGGGAGTTGAAGTCCATGAGTCATAAAAGAGCCAAGGTTGCCTACCTCTGAACTATGTCAAGATTAAGACCTTTGGATATTGTTACATTTAAAATTGTTTCTGTGATACATAAAACAAACCCTGCCTACATTTCTAATACTGGCTGGTCTACATTTCTGTTTGGTATCTTAAAGGCAACATATACCACATTCTTTTGAACTCAAGAGTTACTAAATCCATATTTCACTTCTGTCTAAATTAATTTCCCTGCTTAGTTTGTCGTTGGACGAGACGGAGTCTGTGGAACAGTGTGTGAACACTCTCCATTTGATGGGATCATTCTTGTGCAGTGCATCGAACACATGTTGAAGCACATGTAAGCTACTTCAGCTGCTCTAAGAAACCACCTGCTTTTTTACTTCAACATATGCATCTCATGTTTTCCAGTGACATTCAGATTTCAGCAGTAACTTGAAGCCAACGCCATTTCATTGAATGTCTTCATTATCATTCATTATTCACTATTATTCATCATTTCCTTTTCTAAGGCTGTGCAGAAGTCTAGACAGGATGGACACCTTCCTACTTGGCCAAATCTTGTAAGGAAACACTTATTGATGGTGTCTTCTGCTCTTGGAATTGTGAAGCAGTGTGACGGAATGAGTAATCTTTAAATTCTATTGCACTTAACTAGAAAAAAAACCAGTCCCAAATGTAAGGCCATCGACTCAAAGGAGAAATAGTAGATGGGGGGGGGGGAAGGAAGCTCTAGTTCAGATTGGGCTTAACTCCTGGAGACCACATGGATGTAACCATGTTGGGTCTTTTGTCAGTGAACGAGATGAAAAACCACCAGGGAATCTGAGGGTTGTAAGATAGACTGAGAAGGCGAAAAGAAGAAGAAGAAGGTGTCACGAAAGACAATAACAAACATCTTCCATATTTTTGGTAGTGAGCTTCAGGGCATCACCCTGCACAGATACCAAGAACCGAGCTCAACCTCTTATTTCAGGCAACCTCTTATTTTTCCTTTAATTTGTCAAACCTTGGTTCTCAACGGTAGCTGAAGCAATACTTTACGGAGCAGGTATCTAAGGGAGACTTTCCCTGAGTTGATTCAGAAAAGTAGGTCACAAAACCGATAAACCGACCACAAACCACGGGACTCTTCTACCCCTCTGTGAACAGGAAAGAAGGTGCAAAGAAACTGGTCAGAGCAGATTCGGTGAGTGAGCTGCCTGCTCCAAGGAGGCTACGGTGGAAATGTTCTCCAGAAATTCAGAATCACTTGGCTTCTTCTGCAGAAAAACTGGAAAGGTACGATAATTTCATTGGATGGTTCAACTTCACGCGGAGATATGAGGGCTGCAAGATCTCACAGATTAATCTGTGGAGCACAGTAAATATTGAGGGAAGATGCTGGTGGAGAAAAGAGCTAAAAATATAGCTGTTACTAATGGAATAAAGTGCAGAAAGGCATTTTATATATAATTAAGGATATCCTGCCTACCTGCCTGTCTGCCTTTTCCCCTTCCTCTCATCCCTTCCTCTCATTCTTTCTCTCTTTCCTTCCTTCTTCCTTCCCTTCCTTCCTTCCTTCTTCCTTCCTCTCATCTCTTTTCCTTCCTTCCTTCCTTCCTTCCTTCCTTCTTCTTTCCTCTCCTCTTTTTCTTCCTTCCTTCCTTCCTTCCCTCCCTCCCTCCCTCCCTCCCTCCCTCCTTCCTTCCTTCCTTCCTTCCACTTTCTTTTTATCTGTAGTTGTAATTCTATATTTTGTAATTCTATATTAGCAAATGTAAGTTAGGCACTATAGGAAAAAATATTTTTTGTGGCGATGTCTCATCAGAAAATTTCCTTCCTAAAGAGGTCCATCCACGGTTTCATCTGTAACGTCTCCTTTTAAAACATCTGTTCTCTCTGGCTTGTCACTAAAAAAGTTTTTTTCCGCTGTTAGATAGTTCAGTTATGTTTTCTTTTCCACTTGTTTATTTTGCTATTCCTTCTTTTGCTTTGGCATTACAAGCACCTGGGGAAAAAATCCCAGCTTTGAAAAATGGCAAAGAAATATATTAAATGCCAGGGCTTTGCCCAGCCTTTGAAGTAAGTAAAAAGTCCCCGGGAAAGCTCTGTTAAATATATAAATATCTGGGAAAACATCCGTGCAAAGGAACAGGACTGAGCCCCTGCAGGATTTGGCCTCGTCCTTCACCAGGGTGGTGGCATGTGTACAATTGTCAGTGTGTTCCTGTTGCATTAATAATGATTCCAAACTAGAGGGGGAAATAAACTGGATGTTAGCCTTTGCTTTTTATGTAAACTTTTACCCTTTGTGGGCGCACCAGGTGTTCTCTGATTAGTCTGAGGAATAGGTCTAGAGTTTTAGAGTAGAGAAAGATCACACCATAGGAATAAATGTAGCTAATTTAAATACTGTAGCCCATTTGAATTCCAGCCTTAGTGTTTTGCATGCCCTTGTGCTCCTCTTTGTAAACTTGCTTCTCCTGAATTGTTTATTCCAATGCTTAGAGGATATATAAAGCCCTCCATGGCATCGGACCAGGTTACTTACGGGACCGTCTGCTGCCCCATGAATCCCAGCGGCCGGTTAGGGCCCACAGAGTCGGCCTTCTCCAGGTCCCGTCAGCCAGACAGTGTCGCCTGGCGGGGCCTAGGGGAAGAGCCTTCTCTGTTGCGGCCCCGGCCCTCTGGAACAAACTCCCCCCGGAGATCCGTGTCGCCCCCACCCTCTCCGCCTTTCGTAAACTGCTTAAAACACACCTCTGCCGGCAGGCCTGGGGCAGTTAACATCTTGCCCCTAGCCAGTGTATGTTTGTGTGTATGTTTGTGGAATGATTGGTTTTTTCTTTTAACTTAGGGGTTTTTATATATGTATTTTAACTGGTGATTTCTATTTATGTTGTGAGCCGCCCTGAGTTCTCCGGAATAGGGCGGCATAGAAGTCAAATCAAATAAATAAAATAAATAAAATATGTAGAGCATCTTAAAATTGCACCGGACAGGCCATCTGATGTCTGGGAACTGAGCTTAAGAGCTGAATTCCACATTTCTTTTGGACACAATCCTTCTCAAAGCTTGAGAGAGCTTACTGGAGTTGTTGGGAAAAGCATTTTTTACTTCAAAAAAAAAAAAAACCAACAACCACCATGAGAACTACTTTTATTTCTCTTCTTTCTCCCTTTTCTAGATTAGTGAGGAATCTAGATTTCATCGCTTATAAGTTTGAAAACTATGGGAAAGAATTTATCAAGAAACAGAAGATGAGCCCAGATGCCTACATCCAAGTGGCACTCCAGTTGGCCTTTTACCGGTACGTGAGGGAGATATGTTGAGCGCACTCATTTCAGTCCAGGCCAAATGGCCAGCTATGTCTTTCTCTCCTTGGTCTGTCGATCCTCTGTGACTTTCTCTATAGCTTCCCTTAATACAGACTGTTTTGACAAAGCTACACGTTACACAGGAGTGACCAACTGGGACGGGTATGGAGCTGAGATACTTTAACTTTAGATCCCATCTAAATCCCAGAGAAAACATGGACCTTAAAATTGGTGTCCGCACATGGCTCAGAGAAGGGGGTTTGGTTTGTTGATAAAGAACCCAATGGAAGGACATTAGTGTCCAATGAATGATAAATAAAAAGCATATAATTCAGTAACAAATCAGGAGAGCCTGCTGTCCACTTTCTGGTCAAAAGTCCAGGCTGTTCAAAGGTTCTCTGAAGTAAAAAAAAAAAAAGTCTTGAGGGTAAAGCTTCGTTCTTTGAGTTTGTGGGTTGGTTTCCAAATCTTTCGTTACCAGGCTAGGTAACATCTTTAGCAGAGTGGAGGGGATGTCAGTGTCCATGTTCTTCTGCTTATAAGGGCTTCAGGTGTGGGTGTATCAAGTGAGGGCCTTGTGATGGGTCAGGTGTGGGTGTGTCAAGTGGGGGCCTTGTGATGGGCCTTGTGATGGGTCAGGTGTGGGTGTGTCAAGTGGGGGCCTTGTGATGGGTCAGGTGTGGGTGTGTCAAGTGAGGGCCTTGTGATGGGCCATGTGATGGGTCAGGTGTGAGTCATCAGTGAAGGTCTTGTGATGGGGAGGTTACACAGGTCTGGATTATTGAAAGGTGAACTGCTGGGTGGACCTTACATGAGTTGGTTGGGGTCAGTGCTGTCTCTGGTTGACTGGCTGTGCAGTTGATTTGGATTCTGAGGGGTTCAATTGATCTACAGTTATAGTTAAAAATGAAGTCCTAAACCCAACAGGAAACACGATGTAAAATATTCACCTGGATCAGAATCCTATCATTTTTTTTTCTGGCTCTTTACAGCTTCGCTAAGGGGATGATCCAATCAGGATTTTATTGTCATCCCACTGTAGGTTGAACATGAGGCTGGTTCCCACCTACGAAAGTGCTTCTCTTCGTCGCTATGAATGCGGGAGGGTCGACAACATCCGCTCTGCCACTCCTGAAGTGTTAACCTTTGTACAAGGAATGGTAGATAAGAAATCAGCTCTCCAGGTATCTGTGGCTTATGTTTTGTGCTTATATATGCATTCCATTTTTATCCTGTATTTCCTCTAATAAAGTACTCAAGACGGCTAAGAAGACAAATCTCTTGCTCTGGGATATGATCGATTCTCTTGTTCTCCTTCCTCTGTAAATGGTTTGAGGTAGATAGGCTGGGGGATGCTTTACTTCCGTCCTTCTTTGCTTGTCTAGAAAGGACAGGTGAATAGAAGGAAGAGCAAGAAAGAGAAGAAATACCTAGACAATTCTGGGTTTTGCAATGAATCTGTCAGGGCCCGCTTCAATATCTCATCCTAAGAAAGCAGAACTCGTGGAAGATGTTTCTTCCAAAAGGAGCTTTTATTAGGAGAAGCTGATGGCAGGCATAACAGACAGGATCTGAGGTTTCCCCCCTCAGATCAATAGGTTAAAGGAGTCCCAAGCAAACCCCACCCCAATAGTTCATCCAGTCGGTTTGAACGGGCCAATCCCCAGGGGTTAAATCCATTGTGGGAAAATGCGGATAGCGTCAGCCCGTCTCAGGGTTATAGCGGTGTTTGTTGGGTCTTCGCACCTTCCCTTCTGAATAGGAGAGAAGCCAGATGCCCGGAGGCGCATTCTTTCTTCCTGCCTTTCTAGTTGACATCAAGGGAGGACAGTTCAAAGAGTGTATATGCAGAGAAAGTGAAAGAGTTGCATTGTAGCGATAGAGAAAAACAAGGAAGCAACCCGCAGCAGTCTCGCCCACCTCCCTTCCAAGAATATGACAGAACCCAGAGAAATAGAAGGAACAGAGTTTAGAATCAGAGTTAGGAAGAGCCCCCTTAGAAATACGGGTTCTGACAGAAACCCTTGCTGGTGAGTAATCCTTGGTAGATGCCCAGTGATAAAAGCAATACTACGCAAAGCTGCAATGCCTACTTAGTAAGCTCAATGGAAGATGTAACAACTCATCTTAAGGGGTCACTATCATGCACTTGCAGAATCAGTAGAATTGTGCGTTGTTTAGTCTTGATTTTCAACAGGTGCTTCAAAGCAAGTGAGAAGAGAAATAGCACCAGCCTGAACTCTTTAAAGCACTAGTGTCTATCCCTGGGTTCTCGTAGCAGCTGAGGAGAACAGGCATACAAAATGTAGCTGCTTTAAAGAGCTCCTGCCTGCTGTCAGCTACTCTTTTGCTGATCACGCCAAGCTAATTCTTGAGATATTGAAGCATTTAATGACTGGTTTGTTACTATTAAAAAAACTGTGTTTATTCCATTGGTTTTAGTTAGACTGAAGCTGTAATCTTAATGGCTTCTGGGGAAGCTTTCAGGTATATTGAGTGGAGAGTTGTTAAAAGTTGTAATCCCATCAGATTTGGGCAGCACCACTTTGGGGAAGGCAGCCCTAAGGAAGGGTGGACAGAACAGCCTCTAGCTGCACTGTTCCAACTTTGTGTATGTTTTTTCTACATGCCTATAACACAAGGAGAAATAACATCTCTACAGCATATGAAGATTGACATATAACTACTCAGTTCAACTTGCATCCCAACCTTTTCCTCTATTTTTCTCTTGAAGACTGAAGCTTAACTATGCATTTTCCAACTGGTGTTGTATGACGTTTTAATTGAAGCATTGCAACATTTGAAATAAAAGGACAAATTTGTTCAAACTTGCATTCTAGTTTAGTTCCAATCTCAGGGCAGGCTTCCAAAGGCATCTGAACTAAAGGAATTAACCAATGAATTATTCGGTTGTAAAAGTAGTGGAATTTCCCACGTGGATATATATACATTTAGAAAATGTCTGTGCTCTTTTTTGCCTACAGAATTCTGAAAAAATGCAGCTATTTAAGAGTGCAATAGCAGCTCAGACGAATTACACTGTTTTGGTAAGCATCTACTATATGAAAAAAAATAGTTCTTGCTAAAAAAAACCCTATCCAGTGGTGATGATTATGTAATGCAAGTACTTCACTTTCTAGAAATCAGAGGCCAAAATAGATTTTTTTTTGTTTATTTTCAACTGTGTGTCTGGTATAGAATTTGTTGTGCTTTAAATATTTCAAGAAAGGTACCTACAGAATGAATTACGTAGGTAAAATTGCTTTCGAATGCGTTCATGTACTTTTTAATGTGCAATCCCTTGCATGCTACTCAACTACGTAGCCACTAGAGGGTAGCAAAGCTATACTTCAGTGCTGCCATCTAGTGGACATTGAGACTTTTGCATCCCAGATCTGGTAATCTGATTTAAAATCCTAATATGGTCTTCAGGCTCAAAAATACAAAAATTCCACCCTCCCCAAATCTCTGTATGTTGAAGTCATTTTGAGACCAAGAAACCATCTAGAATTCCAATAAGAAAACCAAACGTTGGATCCTGTGAGGCTTGCAAATTCAAGAAACTATTCTTTCTCTGGAAAGAAATAGAGGGCAAAGGGATAGAATTTTGAAAGCCTGCCAAAGATTCCCCAAATCAGTTTATACCAAACATAAGTTCTGAATCTCTTCCTCCTCTTCCTCATCCCTTGGACTATGGAGTCTTCTCTGTAACAGCCTGTTCCAATGACTGTCCAATCACTTCTTGAAAACCTCTGAAGATAAGCCATTTCACTGATTAATTGTTCTGACTGTTAGGAAATTTCTCCTTAGTTCTAGGTTGCTTCTCTCCTTGATTAGTTTCCATCCATTGCTTCTTGTCCTGCCTTCAGGCGCTTTGAAGAATAGCTTGACTCCCTCTTCTTTGGGGCAGCCCCTGAGATATTGGAACACTGCTATCATGTCCCCCCTCGTCCTTCTCTTCATTAAACTAGACATACCCAATTCCAGCAGCCATTCCTTATATGTTTTAGCTTCCAGTCCTCTGATGATCTTTATTGCTCTTCTCTGGACTCTTTCTAGAGTCTCAACATCTTTTTTTACATCTGGTGACCAAAACTGGACGCAATATTCCAAATGTGATCTTACCAAGGCATTATGAAGTGGTGTTAACACATTGCGTGATCTTGATTCTATCCCTCTGTTAATGCAGCCTAGGACTGTATTGTTCTGTAATGGCTCGGCTCCATTTCCCACATGCCCAAGATCTGGCCATCATTCCATCACAGTTACAGTGGCAGCAATAGAAGACTATGATAGTCCCTTATTTTGACTCCTGGCATGTTATTCTTCATCTCATCTGTTTCCCAAGTGAACGCCAAACTAATTGGACCTGGATGCGTTGCCCTCGGCAGTCCTTTTTGGACGGTTTAAGGGCATTCCTACGCATCTTCGGTTGTGTCCATGTGGTGATGGCTCTATAGAAACCCTAAGCCACATGCTGCTTCATTGTTCTTTATATAAAGACTCTAGACAGATTCTTATATATCCGATATTGAAGACGTTTCCAGGTAGGGGATATGAATTTTATCTAAAGTTGCTACTTTCGGATAAGGATCTGAAAATATCCATTCAGGTTGCCCAATTTTGTGCCCCCATTTGCACAATATGTCGCACCATTATCAAGGGTCTGAAAAATTTTAATACGATGTTTTATTTTGAGAATTCTGGATTATATTACATTGATTGTTTGATGGTTTTATAGTCTGTAAATATGGAAGTAAAATGGTCACTGTTGTCATATTTCGATTACATCTGGCCTTATGGCTGTAATCAACAGATTGATTGATTGATTGATTGATTGATTGACCTAGAGCCAAATCCAGCATGGCTCTTCCAAATTTCTTAAGATCTTTCCTTCACAATTTTTGTTCCAGAAGCAATTCTTCCAGCTGTAGCATAGATAGCCTAGGTCAGGGGTGTCAAACTGCCGGACGCATCACGTGGGAAGGCATAGCCGGCAATGACAAAACAGTCCCGATATGTTGCGCGAGGTCAACGTGATGTCGCGAGTTTGACATGTCTGGCCTAGGTTCTTTAATTATTCCTTGCTTAGCAAATGATTGTGACAAATTAAACTTTGCACCCTTAGCAAACTATGAAAGATGCGTTGGCACCCCCCTTTATTATGTTAGAACACAGCCGTCTTTTTCTCTTTAGACAGGACATTAATCTACCCTGGAAGCATGTCAGTGCTTATAGCCTTATAAATCACACTAGATAGGACAATATTTTCATTGATCCTCCAATCCCTTTCTAATGGTGGGTGGAAACCATGGTGACCTCGATTTGATCATCTTTCCTTGCACTCATTCTGATGCCAGACAGGCCAACATTGGATTCTTGTTTTCCTAAAGATCCACGCACAGTTCTTTATACTTTGCTTGGAGTATTAGTCATCTGCTTTGAAGAATGGTTCGGTTGTAACAGCGAAATATTTTTTTAAAAAATTGGGGGGGGGGGCAGAATCTGATTTTCTATCTCCCTAAAGAACCCCACATTGTGTTTATAAACACATTAACCTACATGTCTTTCACTGTCGTCTTCCCTTTTGCAGTGTGGGAAAAATTGTCCTAAGTCAATATACAGTTTACATGGTACTTCAAAGTTTCTAGACAAACTATTGCAAACATTAATGAAAGTAGATTAATGTTACCATCCTATAAATTTATTAAGCACGGTTTGTGATAAAAAATGATTAAAACCCTAGAAGGGAAATACAACAAGGTTAAGAGAATAATCATATAAATTTACATAAAGCATTAAAAATATAGAATAAAACAAGAACAATAGCAAATCCAGGAAACAGCACTGGTGAACAAATAAGATATAATAATAATAATAAAGTTGGAAGGGACCTTGGAGGTCATCGAGTCCAACCCCCTGCTCAGGCAGGAAACCCTATACCATTTCAGACAAATGGCTGTCCAGTCTCTTCTTAAAAACTTCCAGTGTTGGAGCATTCACCGCTTGTGGAGGCAGGTTGTTCCACTGGTTAATTGTTCTAACTGTCAGGAAGTTTATCCTTAGTTCTAAGTTGCTTCTCTCCGTGATTATTTGATTGATTTTTGACTGATTCAGTCCAAGCCAAGACTGAATAGACTGGGATGTCCTTTTTGTAGAAATTCTGAAATATATCTGTCAGCCCCATTAGATAGACCACACCAGGAAGATTAACATTTGGCTTTGTTGAAATTGGTTCTGATAACAGAAGTTTGCAACTCTGATTATGCCTGAACCATTTCTGAATGTTATTTCATAGTTCTGGACTTAAAAAAAAAAAAAGCTTCATTCGCTTTTGTCCAGGTAACAAGTCCTACTTATCTCTGTCAAGGTCATCTTCTCTCCTCTTTATATAATGCCATTGAGTTCAGTAGAGTTCCTTCAAATGGCGAGGCTAGG
The DNA here is from genome assembly GCA_034064705.1 of Bothrops alternatus. Lineage (NCBI taxonomy): Eukaryota > Metazoa > Chordata > Lepidosauria > Squamata > Viperidae > Bothrops > Bothrops alternatus. Next base: position 374,842 of record JARGCV010000234.1, on the reverse strand, counting down.
ACTGTGTCCTTCTTGACTTTTCACATCTAAAGAAGTGTGAATATCAAGCTGAACACTGTCACACTGTGTAAAAATGAAGAGCAACAAAGATGATTGGGGAGCTGGAGACTAAAACGTACAAAGAACCGCTGCAGGAATTGGGTATGTCTAGTTTAATGAAGAGAAGGAGCGTTCCAATATCTCAGGGGCTGCCCCAAAGAAGAGGGAGTCAAGCTATTCTCCAAAGCACCTGAAGGCAGGACAAGAAGCAACGGATGGAAACTATACAAAGGGAGAAGCAACCTAGAACTAAGGAGAAATTTCCTGACAGTGAAAACAATTAATCAGTGGAACAACCTGCCCCCAGAACTTGTGGGTGCTCCATTACTGAATGTTTTTGAGAAGAGACTGGACAATCATTTGTCTGAAATAGAATAGGGTTTCCTGCCTGAGCAGGGGGTTGGACTAGATGACCTCCAAGGTCCCTCCCAACTCTGCTAGTCTGTTATCTTCTGTTATCTTAAAATCTTAAAATGGAAATGATTTCATATTAAACCCCAAAGTACAAATTGTTAGGCTGCAATGATCGGTTCTTCCTTCCGTCTCTGTTTGGGGCACAGGCTATTACAGGCATGGCTATCGACAATCATTTGTTGGGACTGCGAGAGACGGCCCGAGAAAACTTGGAAGAACTGCCAGAATTATTTACTGATGAAACTTATTTGGCAAGCAATCGATTTGTCCTCTCCACCAGCCAGGTGAGTGAAATTTCTCGTCGGGATTAATCAGAGGAAGGAATCTCCATTATTCTCGCTGTGACAGATCTTATGAATCATGACAACTTGTGATGAAGCACGGTAAAGGCTTTCTGGTGCTCAACAACTCTTTAAAACGTTATGACTTTTCATTTCTTGGGCTTTTGACAGGAGAAATGAATAGCCAACAGCTGTCCCCTTGGGCAGTAGACATAGGCGAAGGCTCAAATTAAACATAATAATAATAATAATAATAATAATAATAATAATAATAATAATAATAATAATAATAATAATAATAATAATAATAATAATAATAATAATAATAAAGTTGGAAGGGACCTTGGAGGTCATCTAGTCCAACCCCCTGCTCAGGCAGGTAACCCTATACCGTTTCGGACAAATGGCTGTCCAGTTTCTTCTTAAAAACTTCCAGTGTTGGAGCCTTCACCGCTTGAATGCTCCAACACTGAAATCCAGCCAGTGGTCCAGGTTGGTCCTTAAATAAAGCTTTACTGGGTCAGTCGATGTTCTCTTCCACAAAAGGCAAATCAGAGCTAACTGAGACACCCTTGAGCAAAATATAACCAGAAATATAAAATACGTCTGGCAAGAGCTGAGAAAAGAACCAGACTGAACAGAATTTGTAAATATATTTAATTTAAAATTAAATCAAAATTAATTGATTCAACATCCTTAGGATGAACATCAGTTTGGTCTAGTCTAGTGGTTAAGGCACCAGGCTAGAAGTCAGTGTCCTGTCCCAGCCTACGGACGTCCTTGTTACTTCACAAAGACAACCCCTCTTTTAACAGTAGACTGGAAAATAAATCCTTTTTATTTGATTTACAGACCTGATAATTGTCCCAGAAAACAAAAGCAACAGAACACTTTTCCAACAGAGACCTTGTCCAAAAGCAAAACGGAGCACGAGTCAAACAGGAAGTCACTCACAGGGAAAATAAACAGACCATAATCTCTTGATTCTGAAGTTCAGTGTAAACTGATGCCTCCATCAACCAGCCCTTCCCACACATTCCCTTTTTGTTACGCAGCCCCCAAGGCGTGGCTTCTCACTGCTTTCTCCTCCTTCCCTGGAGTCGCCCCATTGCCTCCCTCTGTCCTACTTGTGTGACCTGTCTACGTTTACAAGCGTCTCTGAGGTCTTCCAGTTGTGCTTCCTCTGAGTCCGACTCAGCTTCCCAGCACAGCTGGCTCTCAGCTTGATCATGAGTGGAAGGACCAGCCTCCTCATCGGTCTGTAAGTCCTACAGCTCATCAGAGCCTCCCTCCGACTCTGATGGCTCTCCAGGCCCCGCCCTCTTCCTCCTCCTCTGATTCCCCAGACTCAACTACAGGGATCACAGGCTGGCACAGAATCACAACACTCAGGGGTTCATGAGTTCAGATCCTGCCTTAGCTATGAAAGCTGGCCGGGTGATTTTGGGCCAATCACCAGGAGATAGTGAGTTCTAGTTCTGCTTTAGGTATGAAGCAGACTTTGGGCCCATTCACTCTCTCTCTCTCAGCCCAGCACACCTCACAGGTTCATTGTTGTAGAGAAAAATAGGAGGAGAAGGAAGGTGTATCCGATGCGTTTGCCGTTTTGAGTTATTTGTAAAAGGTGGGGTATAAATAATAAAATAAAAATAAAAATAAAATAAATGATCCCTTGCCAGGTATTTAATAATTCTCTTTCTCTCATATATATATATATATATATATATGCTTTCTGAGGTTTTCGCGGGTGTTTGTATGTAGGTCTTTGGTTCTTCGGGTTTTCTCCCACATAGAATTTGAAGTGTCTTGGCAACGTTTCGACGAAGTCCCATTCGTCATCTTCAGGCTGGTGCTTTCGGCTTCGTGCTTCTAGGAGCAGTGTTCTAGGAGCAGGCTCCTAGAAGCACAAAGCCGAAAGCACCAGCCTGAAGATGACGAATGGGACTTCGTCGAAACATTGCCAAGACACTTCAAATTCTACATGGGAGAAAACCCGAAGAACCAAAGACCTACATATATATGAAGGTGAGGCGTTCTTTATTAAAACCGATCGTAAGGATTGCTGGAGTCTTTCAGCCTTCGCTCACGTTGCTGGCTTCAAAAGCTATGAAGGGTCCCTCTCAGCTTGCAAAGAGCTACCAAGCATGAAGATTCAAACTGTTCTTTGCTCCTGAAGTCAAGATAATTTCATTCCTGTGAGCGCCACGCATTTCAGTGCGTGCACCATTTTAATCAACATAACTATGTTACTAACCACTGTATTCCACATTCTGCCCGAGATACGGAAGGTCAGGAATTTTTTGCCTCTCCAAAAGGGTCAGGGGGAAGCTTCTAATACACAATGCAGACAAGGAATCTAATAAGTCATTCGATCTCGTCATATTGTCTGGGGATTTTTTCAGACATGACTGTGCGTCAGTCACCCTACATAAATTCTCCAAGAAACCATCCATGGATTAAAAAAAAAAGGGGGGGGGAGGAATCTGAATAGCTTGATGGCCTTTGGCTAGGGTACAGCAAATTTATCTGACTCTTCTATAACTCTATTAGCGGGAATAATGGCCTGTCCTATGCCATTAAAAGCTAAATGCCACTTTTCAAAGCTTGTACAGGACAAAGGCAGGAGCGTAAGGATTTTCTTAACCTCCAGCAAACTTGCTTTTAAAGAAAGCTTTGCATTCCACAACAATAATAAACCTCAAAACAAACTGGAAAACAATAAAACAAAAAAAACCAAGAACGAAGAACGTAGGACTCTGTCCGTAGGAAATAGCTTCTTGCAAAATTTACTGCCTCCGAGGCTTTTTTGAGATAATAAATCTCTGAGATTTGAATAACTCTTAAATATACACTCAGTAACTGTTCAGAGTTAAGACCGTAAGGAGAAGACAGCTATCTTTCATATTAGTAGGTTGCCAATGAAAGAGAATTGACAAGCCAAGGAATAATGTTATTTCAAGACTAATGGGTTCCCCTGAACGTGCAGAGGGCGTGCTCAAAAATCTGATTACCTCTGGATTAAATTGGCAAAGCTGTACACTGCAGAAGAGATATAATAAAATGATTCAATTAAAAGAACAGGCATGGCCAGCTCGGTTGTCCACCCACCCAATCATCATCATTCAAAGTGGATTAGGATCAACCAAACTGGACTCTGAGCTTTCGCTTTCCAAACCAAAAGCATCACTTAAGAAGTCCCTGAAATAATTCCCAAATTTGACAGTCAAGTCACGGAGTGGAAAGAGTGAATAGGTCAAATAGAACATAGAACATAGAATAATACAGTTGGGTGGAACCTCAGGGGTCTTCTGGTCCAAATCCCTGCTTGAGCAGCAGACCCTAGACCATTTCAGGTAAATGCTTGCCCAGTTTTGAAAGCCTCCAGTGATGGAGCACCCACAACTTCTGAAGGTAAGCTATTCCACGTCGTGCCCACGTTTCGCCAACTCTCCGCATGCTGCATTGGTTGCCTATCGGTCTCCGAGCGCAATTCAAAGTGTTGGTCATTACCTATAAAGCCCTTTATGGCATTGGACCAGGATACTTACGGAACCATCTTCTGCCACATACTTCCCTACGACCGGTGAGAGCGCACAGGGTTGGCCTCCTCCGGGTCCCGTCAGCGAAACAATGTCTGGCGGGCCCTAGGGGGAGGGCCTTCTCTGTTGTGGTGCCCGCCCTCTGGAACCAATTGTCTCCTGAAGTCTGCGTTTCTCCCACTCTCCCGGCCTTCCGAAAGAATCTTAAAACCTATCTTTGCCGGCAGGCCTGGGGATGATTGTGGATTGTTGTTGTGAATGATGAGTATGTGTGGGGTTTTTATTTTTAAATATTTTTTATTTGTTTGGACTTAGATTGTGATTGTTGTTTTATATATATGTTGTGAGCCGCTCCGAGTCTTCGGAGAGGAGCGGCATATTTATAAGTCCAAATAAAATAAATAAATAAATAAATAAAATAAATATTCCATTGGTTGATTGCTCTCACTGTTAGGCAATTTCTCCTTAGTTCTAGGTGGCTTCTCTCCTTGGTTAGTTTCCAACCATTGTTGCTTGTCTTGCCTTTTGATGCTTTGGAAAATAGCTTGACACCCCCCATTTTTGTAGGAGCCCCTCCAATATTGGAATATTGCTATCATGTCACCCCAGTTCTTCTTTTCATTGAACTAGATATACCTAATTCCTGTAACCCAGTGTTTCTCAACCTTGACAATTTTAAGGCATGTGGACTTCAACTCCCAGAATTCCACAGCCAGCAACGCTGGCTGTGGAATTCTGGGAGTTGAAGTCCACATGCCTTAAAATTGTCAAGGTTGAGAAACACTGCTGTAACCGCTCTTGGTAGGTTTTAGCTTCCAGCCTCCTAATCATTTTTGTTGCTCTTCTCTGGACTCATGATGATGAGTTATGATGATGAAGTTATCTCTGGATAACTTCAAGGGATAACTTCATCATCATCATATTATGATGATGAAGTTATCCCCTTTAGTTGTGTCTGACTCTTGATGATTTTGTCCCTCCATATATTCCAGTCTTGCACTACTTTGAGTTGTTCTATGTCTGGCTTATTGTCAACTTTGATGGTGTCCATTGCCACATTCTTTGGCCACCTTTGATTTCCTTTTACCACTAACTCTTCCAAACATAATTGCTTTCTCCCAGTGAATTCCCCCGCACAACATGGCCAAAGTAAGCAAGATGCAGTTTTGTGGTTTTGAATGGGTCAAATAATAATTAATTACACAGTTCAAGCACTGTGTTTGGTCTCTGTCTTGGAGCTCTATTGGTATTTAAAAATATGTTCAATGAATTGAAGATGATGATCTGAAATGGGTTTAGCCATTTCTTCTTTCACTGTCAAAATGACAATCCCAAAACCAACTCATTGTTGTGGCATCTCTAGAGCTGTAGAGTGGTGGACGTCAGACCTTAAGTTGGCCATCTTTAACTTAATCCTGTTTTGTTGTTCTTAAAATTAGGTTCCCACCACAATGGAGATGTTCTGCTGTTATGGGCCAGTGATTCCTCAAGGCTATGGGGCGTGCTACAATCCACAGTCCCAGCATATCTTATTCTGTGTTTCAAGCTTCAAAAACTGTCCAGAGACCTCTTCCAGCAAATTTGTCAAAGCCATCAGTGAAAGTCTAATGGACTTGAAAGAGCTCTGTACCGAATCCAGCTTGACCTCGACAAGCCAGCAGGCTAAACTAGAAGGATGTCCTTCAGTTACTAAACCCTAATTCCATGCGTGTCATAGTCTTTTCCTTCCTCTCTTTGCAAAATGTTCTTAATGTAGAGTGATGTTTCTGTAAAAAAAAAATACCAGCTATTTATTAGAGGCAGGAGAACTTTATTTTTCTTTTAAGCCAGTATTCCTATCCCTATTTATCACAACAGGAGCTTAAATTATTGAGAAAGCTGACATTTCAGTGCCGTGCAGTGCAAATGTGTGAATAATGTTTGACCCAAAGAATGAAATTACATGCAATTCATCTCAATGTGAAATAGGCAGTTAACGCTAGTATTTTAGAAATAGCTGCTGTGAATGTGCAATATATCCAAGAGGGAGAGTTCCAACTCTCTATTATTTATTCATTTATGGAATATGTAAACCACTTTGGTCTAAGCAGGATACAAGGAGCCACAGTAACGTAGCCAATGCAATAAAAAAAATACAACAGGACCTAAGAAATAATATTGTGCTAACAATATTAATTTTTTAAAAAATCCCAATTTCAAGATCTTAGAAATCCCAAAGGTGCTTTTTCAGGAAGCAACTGGACTGTCTTGTTTTTCTTTGAAGATGTTTTGCTTCTCGTCCAAGAAACTTCTTCAGCTCTGACTGGATGGTGGGGAATGGAAGGATTTATACTCCTGGCAGACCGCCGGTCCTTTGTAGCTGAAGAAGCTTCATGGATGAGAAGTGAAACATCTTCAAAGAAAAACAGTTGCCTCCTGGAAAAAAAAAAAGCACCCTTGGGATAACTATGACCTGGATGAGTGAGAATCTCCAACGATCTTAGAAAAAGATGCTTGTCTTGTCATTTTAAGGATGGATTTCTGACTTCCAGTTCTGATAAAGAGTTTGCTCTGACTGAGTCTGCTGGCCTAGAGCGACTCTGCCCTCTTTTTTAATCCTCTTGAGCAATTGGTCCATGTAGTCTTGGTCTCAAGAGAAAGCAAGAGCACCATGGATGACGCTGAAGGTCAGTCAGATATTTTCAAGAACCCATTACAGGGATTATTCTTCCCAAGAGCGCAGTCAACTCTTTGGGGAGAAGATTGGGTTAGAAGCCGAGGAAGATTGGAAGGCATTTTTTCTGCTCTTCAATTTCTAAAGGCCATTTTGAATCCTGTATTAATTAATTAATTAATTAATTACTGTCTACCTAAAAGGTAAGTGAGAGAAAGAGGCTAATGCCATGTCAATCAGGACAACCTTCGTTGCGGTGGCTATAACAGAATATTGCAAGGCTGAATGTGTCCCGCCCTCCCTCACTTTTATCTTCCTGTGATCTTGAGAGGATTATCTAAGATGTTTCCTCAGATGATTCTTTTGGCCTGGGCTCAAGCCCCACCTATCTGACCATTGCCTTAGTAGTAGCTATTCCTGCTCCTCCTTCAACCCCATTCCTGACGCCCTCTACAATTGCCAGCTCAAAAGCTTCACCTTAGTGTACCTGTATCATATTCTCTTCAGGTTAGTTGTTGTAAGTGTTGCATGTTTTAATTGTTTCATTAGAGAAAAAAAGAGATGTTACGTGTGTGTGGCTCAGGGCTGAATTATTGAGTTCTTAGTGTTCGTTGAGCTTGTCTTCTTACAAGATGCTTCATTACCAGGGTAGATAACATCCTCAGGGCACAATGGAGGATCACATGAAAAAGATGTCAAAATTTTAGCTAGCCTTCAAGGATTGTGGCTCCAACTCCAGTTACTGAAAGAGGTTCAAGCGTGGTCATCTGGTGGTTCCAGAATGGCCTGTGAGAGAGCCTAAGGAGATTCTGCTAGGCAGATAGGAATTTTGTGTGCCAGGACAATGGCATTTCTTGGAAGGATCAGAGCTTAACGGATATTGAGGGCCTTCTTGGCATGTAGTCTATAACTGTGGTTCAATACTTGGCATCTCCAGTAAGGACTAGGGGAGATGCCTTTCTGATAATCCAGCCAGTCAATGTGAACTGTGCTGAAATAATTACATTAATGTGGCTTTTAATAAGGCAGACTGCCCAGCTCACTGTTCTTCAAATTGCTAGCTCTTGGAACTGTAGTCATAGAATGATGGAATCAGAGATTCGTGTTTCAGGAAGCAGAATCCAATCCCAGCTGTCAGGCCCAGAGAATCAAGAAGGACCTGTAGAGTTACTTCAGAGTAGTTTATGGTTGTTCACCTACAAACAGAATCTTGCCAGATTAAAGCAATTATGTGTAGATATGTAGTCTGTGAATTGATAGGGAGGAACCGTCTTAGTTTTCTTCCTGCCTACCAGACATTCCAAACCCTGCTGTTTCTTTGCCCATTGAGAAGGAACCCTTCCTTCTTGTGATTCTAGACCAGAGATCTAGATCCCCAACCTTTTGGGCACCAGGGACTGGTTCCGTGGAGACAGGTTGTTCTACAGACCAGAGCAGGCATGGTTTCATATAATGCCTGCATCCCGCGGATGGAGTTTTGCTTATTTGTGGTTTCTGGCATGCTGCGGCCCAGTGCTGGTCCACGGACCGGGGGTTGGGGACCCCTGCTCTAGACTACATTCAGTCACACTAGTCCATTCCTTAAATTAAAACAGCCTCCATTTTGAAGATATCCCACAAAAGGAACCCAGTATCCTACTATCAATTTTTTTTTCACCTAACATTCAATCAGAATCTGCCTCCTTGCTATTTTTCTCCAGTAATCCTGCAGTCCGGAGAGCACATTTTTGACTCTCCTTTTCAAGTCTTTTGAGATGGCCACCATCTCCACTGCTCAGTCTTCTGAAGTCTAAAGATGCCCGTCTCCTACCATCTTCATTCACAGGACAGTTTTCATACCTTTCCTTCTTCTGATTGCCTCTATCTAAACCAATTCCACTTTCCCTGTGTCTTCTTAATATGTAGTGCCCATAAACGGAAAGAAAATTTGTGGTAGGATCTGTCCAAAGCTAACTCAACATACGTGAAAAATGCCAGGTTGAAAAAGAATAACACACAGTCTGTCTTGGCTGTATCTGTTTACACACACACACACACACACACACACACACACACACACACACACACACACACATCCTGAATGGCTGTTTCTTTCTTCTCTCCATCCTTAGACCCATCTATCTTGAAATTCTTCTGCGAAATGGGTGTGCTACTATCTGTTTTGCATGAAATGGCTGATGCAGTGAAACCATTCAGTCTTTGTCCTGTTTTCTTGAACCTTTCCCAGCAACTCAAGTTAATTCCTAGAAATCAATAAACAGCACAGAAATACTCTGGATTCATGGATTCCAGAAATAAGCAAGCTTTCAGATTTAAACTGGGTTTTACCGAGAAGATCCGATTCAGGGATATTTTGAGATATTAACAAGGTATGGCTCAAGTCTTGTTTTAGTCCAGCGTACTCAATAAAGCAATGTCTCTTGGACAAAATGCTTGCCCATGCATTGTTAAGCAAAACATATCAAATTTATATTCTGGGCACCCTTCCATCAAACTGTCCTATTATGTGATAATACTATTTTTTTCTCTTATGTGCATACTTTGTGGTTGCCTGGATTTCAGGGAAGTTTTCATATCAGTTAAAGTGAGTTGTAGCCAAACAATAGAATGTAATTTTACTTTGCAACTTAGAAAATTATGTGTCATGGCTATCTATGCAAATTTAATGGGAAATGTAAAAAAAAAAGGGGGGGGGTTGATTGTGGACTTGCAGCATGCGTGCTCTGAAGGTTTGTTGCAGATGATGAAGTCAAAAATGTTGATTTATGAAGCATTAGCGATCGGATCAGATCCCTGGGTTTCTAAGGAACATGGTCTTTATCCTACTTTCTCTGAACTGCCAAGTTCCAACCAAGGAAAAATGGGATCTTTGCAGCTGAAGGTATGATTTCAAACGGAAGCGAATTACCAAATTCTCCATTCCTAGCAGGTTGGTGGTGAGACAGTGTAGACAGAAGAAGAGCAGCAGAAGAAGCAATTCTAGCTTTCCCTCAACAAAATTCCACCCATCCAATTGGGAGCGTGATTTTGGAATTAGTTTTTAAACCCACTGGATATGTCCCACTGGAGCCCTCGTGTGTTTTGCCCAAAGCTCCTTGCAGAAGGACAAACACACACACACACACACACACACACACACACACACACACACACACACACACACAAAGTTCATCTGAAGGAACTTTGATGGCTGCACCAGCAAAGCCCCAGTTGGGTATTTTGGTAAAGCTGGCTAGGAAGCATCAAAACAGTCGGTGAGTTTTACTCTTCTTGAGTTTTCACAGCTGCAGTTTTTTTTTAATTTGTAAAAAAGTTTATATATTTATGCAATATATATTGAACGCACACATAAACCAAGCACTTTATCAACGCCTTTTAAGTTTTCTGATTTTTGTTTTCTTCCTCACAGTGGAGAATTTATATTGTGAAGTGTGTGAGAAAGGATTATTTTTCTCCCGCCCCCCCTGCATTGCGATCCAGCTCTTATATCCCAAAGCTATTTTTTTATGCCGAAAAAAAAGTAGACGGGGTTAACAGCATTCATGAGTTAAATCTCTCATCTGGTTTGATCCAATGCAAAGGTAACATTTTGGGCAGGTCACTATATATAGATCAGCCCATATGAGAGAGATCTGTTGTTTAATTATTTTTTTTAAGTGAGTGTCTGGGCTTTAAAAACAAAGATGATCTTTAGATGAAAGAAGAGTTGTTTTTGATCCTCACCTTATGGCTACATGGATTGATGCAGGCTAGATATAAGAACTGTATTCAGATGAGCTGATAGAGTATTATGTAGCGACGAGGTGACAATATATCCCAACTTTTTATACTGTGTGCTGCTTTAAAGTCAATATTTTAGTAATATTTTATTTTTATAACATAGTATTGATCGGTGCCAAATCTAAATGTGTATTTCTATAGCCTCTTGGGCTAGTATGAGCTATAGACTGCTATGTTCCCAGGTATAAAATCATTCCCATTGTCAGTCTTAAAATTCATGGCACATTGTATACATTGATATTAAGAATTTAGAGTCCATTGATTGTTGATCACAAAAGAGTAGTGAATAAAAAGCAAAAATTAAAAAAAAAACAATGGTGGTTTTTATTCTGAATCAAGTGTGTCTTTTAGCCTTGCTTGTTCAAGGTTGTCTTAACAATCAATCAATCAATCAATCAATCAATCAATTCATCAATCAATCATTTCCACCAGAGGCAATCTATGACCTGCCTACTAGCTCCCTATGTATCCCATTCATACCTAATATAGGCTCATATTTCATTTACTTTTTTATTTATTGAACTTGCATGTCACCTGCCGTGCCAGAGGTGATTCTAGGTGTTCTGGAGTAAATAGGAAGACAAAATTTAAAATTCAAAGGGGAATTTAAAATTCAGTTAAAATAAAGCCGACCCACGTGGAGAGGAAAGGAGCAAAGTTGCATGGGAGAGGAGATGGGGAAGAGGTTCCCACTACATCAGCCCCTCCCTCCAAAGGGCTGCACCCCCCCCCTTGGGAATCGAGGCTAATTGGCAGGGTCCTGTCTTCAAAACAGAAAGCCAAAAGGGGAGGTGTGTATCTCATTTGGGGGGGAAGGGCAGAATGTTCCAGAAGGTGGGACTCACACAAGAAAAGACCGGAAGTCAATTGCCAGAGTTCCAACAACAAATGCCTTGGTAAGGCCACACTTGGAATACGGCATCCAGTTTTGGTCACCGTGATGAAAAAAAGATGTTGAGACTCTAGAACAGTGGTTCTCAACCTGTGGGTCGTGACCCCATTTGGGGTCGAACGACCATTTCACGGGGGTCGCCAAACAACGCAGTCCGCCATTTTTTCCCCTTTTCCTTAGCTGAGCTACTCCCTCTTATTCTATTGGCTTTTGAAAGCCAATAGAAGAGACTCTCTTGAATAGAGTCTAATTCTCTTGGCTTTCAGAAGCCAATAGGAATTGTCCAGGCTGTCTCTGCCCTTCTGAGCCCGCCAAAAGTCCCAGTCTGCAAACAGTGCTGCAAGTTGTCTGCAGCAAAGGTGAGCTGTCTGGAAGTTTCCACCCCTCCCCGCCGAGTAATTACTAAAAATGTAAGTAAAAGAGGGCCAGGGGTGGGAGGTGGGAGGCCGGCAGGCGCAGGGAGGGTTGCTGGCGCGCGTGGGGCCCGGCGGGTGCCTTACCTCCCTTGGGTTGGGCCACCTGGTGGCCCAGCCGGTGGTCGCCCTGCGCCGTCGCTGCCCCTTGCCAGCTACGCCTCGGCCGGCGCAGGGGGCGGCACCACGCATGCATGGCACTCCCGGGCAGGGAAATAGTCCTCAACTTGCAACCAGTTGGGGGTCCTCGACTTATGACCGGTTGGGTAGTCCTCGACTTATGACCGGTTGGGGGTCGCGGCATTAAAAAGGTTGAGAACCACTACTCTAGAAAGAATTGCAGAGAAGAGCCACAAAGATGATCAGTGGCTAAAGCATATAAGGAACGGTTGCTTCTCTCTTTGGTCTTTTATTTATTTGATAAATAAAAAATCTGTAGAGGTCCATTCAGTCCTATGAAGCTTCGGGGAGAAAGGACCCACTGCTACAATGCTGAACTATTGTTCAGTGAATAGACAGGCTGAATTCACACCGGGCTCTAAACTAAAAGTCAAATGAAGGTATTATAAATCCAATGGACGTGTTTTCGGTGCCCGTGCCATTAGGAAAATGACTGTAGCTTGAGCCCATGACAAAAGTCCACACACCTTCACCAAATCGTCAAAATATCATCTATTTGCAAGTTGAAGTACTGAAGCATCTCTCTCCTTCCTTCCTTCCCTCCCTCCTTCTCTCTCTCTCCCTCCCTCCGTCTCTCTCCCTCCCTCCCTCCTTCTCTCTCCCTCCCTCCTCTCCCTCCCTCCTTCTCTTTCCCTCCCTTCCTCCTCCTCTTCCTCCCTCCATCTCTCTCCCTCCCTCCTTCTCTCCTCCGTCCTTCTTTCTCCTCCCTCCTTCTCTCTCCCTCCCTCCTTCTCTCCCTCCCTTCTCTCTCCCTCTCTCTCTCTGCAAATGAAGCACCATAGAATTGAATGCCAACATTTTTTCCCTTTGTGACACTACATCCCTAAGGAAACAGCCAGCTTTGCCATGGCTACTGCTGGTGATGTCAAAGCCATTAGAGCTTCCTCCACAGCCAAGAAGAATGTGTTTCAGCTCCACCCTCCGCTTGCTTCCTCGTTCCTCAGGAGTCTCCTTACAACTGGCCCAGCAATGCCCAAGAATGCTCTGGTCACCCTCAGATACGGACCCTATCGCAGCTGCGGGGTGGTTGAACACCGAACCTTTCGCCTGGAGGGCTTGCAAGGTGCGTGACACCCACCTGCTTCTCGCTGGGGGGGGGAAACAAGTTGAGAGAAGGTGTGTGGAGGTTAGAAAATTAAGCAGGATTGAAACGAGTTAGAACATAGAAGGGAGATCAGCATAAATTGCCCACACTGTAGACTGAGGCCAGGAAACATTGCAAAAATTAATGTAGAAGATATAAATGCTTCCACATCATTGTCAAGGGAGCTATATGGACATGTCCATCAAGATAGAGTAGAGTAGAGTAGAGTAGAGTAGAGTAGAGTAGAGTAGAGTAGAGTAGAGTAGAGTAGAGTAGAGTAGAGTAGAGTAGAGTAGGGTAGGGTAGGGTAGGGTAGGATAGGATAGGGTAAGGTAGAGTAGAGTAGGGTAGGGTAGAGTAGAGTAGAGTAGAGTAGAATAGAATAGAATAACAGAGTAGAGTAGAATAGAATAGAATAACAGAGTAGAGTAGAGTAGAGTAGAGTAGAGCAGAGCAGAGTAGAGCAGAGCTGGAAGGGACCTTGGAGGTCTTCTAGTCCAGCCCCCTGCTCAAGCAGGAGAACTTATACCATCTCAGACAGGTGAATGTCCAGTCTCTTCTTAAAAATCTCCAGTGATGGAGTGCCCCAATTTCTGAAGACAAAGCTGTTCCACTGGTTGATTGTCCTCACTGTCAAGAAGTTTCTCTTTAATTCAAGGTTGCTTCTCTCTTTGATCAGTTTCCATCCATCATTTCTTGTCCTTCCCTCTGATGCTTTGGAGAACAACCTGGCCCCCTCTGCCTTGTGGCAGCCCTTCAGATACTGGAACACTGCTATCATGTCTCCCCTATTAGACTAGAAGACTTCTGAGATCCCGTCCAGCTCTATGATCCTATGTTCTATTTTTGACCTGATTCAAAGACTTTACCTTCTATTGCTTCTTACTGATGCACATTGAAAACAAACTGCCTGTCATACCAAAGACCATGGATCTTCTTCACCTTTTTACATGACAACTCCCTCAAAGCCAAAGCCAACACTTACCCCCCCATTTTCTCACTTCACTTAAAAGAAAAACCCATACTCTTTCTTATAAGAACCACAGTTTGTATCTGCTTAGTTTTTCTCCCAAGGAATCCATTAACATCTGGGAAACGAGCGATTAGGATGGGGGAACTGGTAGACCAGAAGTAGTTCAATTCTGTCTCCGTTCTTTCTTTGTTATCTGTAAGGCACTCACAACTTTTGTAGTTCTTAATGTATCCTGGTTGCAGTAACGATACTTACAGTAGCAATACTTACTTCCTAACGCAGCTTCATTTGTCCTGCAAGGAAATGGGAAATTCGATTACCGCTCCCGCTGGATTATCTAATTAGACTTTTAGTAATAACAGAAAACTTAATTGGCGGATAGGCCAAGGTTCATAGTTATGTTAGATGGCTGCGTGTTCATGTATGCCTGCTCGTAAGAGAATTTTTAAGGACAGAATTGCCCACAGCGTTTTCTGTAACTAGGATGGTGAACCATATATATATGTCCAGATGCAAAATGATATAATTTACATACAAATATACCATAATATAAGAAAACCAAGATCATGGCATCTGGCCCTCTCAATTCCTGGCAAATAGATGGGGAAGAAATGGAGGTAGTGACAGATTTTATATTCCTGGGCTCCATGATCACTGCAGACGGGGACGGCAGCCAAGAAATTAAAAGACGCTTGCTCCTGGGGAGGAAAGCTATGGCAAATCTAGACAGCATTCTAAAAAGCAGAGACATCACCCTGCCAACAAAAGTATGTATAGTCAAGGCCATGGTTTTCCCAGTTGCAATGTACGGCTGTGAATGTTGGACCATAAGAAAGGCTGAGCACCAAAGAATGGAGGCCTCTGAACTGTGGTGCTGGAGAAGACTCCTGCGAGTCCCCTGGACTGCAAGGCAATCAAACCGGTCAGTCCTAGAGGAGATCAACCCTGACTGCTCTTTAGAAGGCCAGATCCTGAAGCTGAAACTCAAGTACTTTGGCCACCTAATGAGAAGGAAGGACTCACTGGAGAAGAGTCTAATGCTGGGAAAGATTGAGGGCAAGAGAAGAAGGGGACGACAGAGAATGAGGTGGCTGGATGGAGTCTCTGAAGCAGGAGGCGTGAGCTTCAATGGACTCCAGAAGATGGTAGAGGACAGGAAGGCCTGGAGGAATGTTGTCCATGGGGTCACGATGGGTCGGACATGACTTTGCAATTAACATACCATAATATAATGAGGGACCTGATAAAGCTCAGCTCCAGGGATCTTATGATCTTTGTTTGCAGAAGTAAAGTCAAAAGTTTGGCTTTTTTATATACAACTCCAGAATTTCTTGCAATGCTTGATTTATACATAAATGGGGCTATAGGACAGCTGTAGAATCAAAACAAGAATACCAAACTCATACCCCATCACAGGATTGTGGTTGTAGGGAAAATAGGAGGGAGTTGTGTTGGATAACTACAATCCAGGGAATAAAGTCAATATTTTAAATGGGAGCCAGGAAAAGAACCATCCTATGGATTTTGAAGTGACTCAGACAGTACTAGACAAGTCACATTTTCCCAACAGATCTAAAGAGCCCTAGAGAATCAAGAATTTTCTGATTAAAGAAAAAATTCCCTTAAGTTTACCAATGATGAACTTATCAGGAATGTGCACTGCAAGAACTTCCTGGCCAAAATTCAAATTAATTCTAACAGCATAAATACAGTTAAAATGCAAAATGAAAAACGTTTATTATACTTTGATTGAAAAGTATAATGTAAAATTGTTACTGGCACCCCAAGACAAACGTCCACCGGCACCGTCCAATGGCCGTAATATCTGCCTGCATCTTATTTAATTATTTTTATGATTATTTTTAAATTAAATCACCCACTAGCTAGAACTTTCTGGTTAATGGCAAAACACGCACAATTTGAACTGAGCCATGTAGATCAATTCCTAATTTTTTAAAAAGATTTTGATGACTGCCTTATTGACGGTCCTTAGTTTACACTGAAGCCGTAATAGACTTTTCACAAATGCAAAATAGCATTAGGATTGTGATGGACTTGAATTATAATTTGACCTGATCATCATCAATGCTAGAGGGTGTTATCTCTATTGGCACTCTCTAGATGATCCAATATACGTTGTTTTTTCTTCTTCTTCTTCTTCTTCTTCTTCTTCTTCTTCTTCTTCTTCTTCTTCTTCTTCTTCTTCTTCTTCTTCTTCTTCTTCTTCTTCTTCTTCTTCTTCTTCTTCCTTCTTTTCTTCTTCTCCTTCTCCTAATAATAATAATAATAATAAAGTTGGAAGGGACCTTGGAGGTCATCGAGTCCAACCCCCTGCTCAGGCAGGAGACCCTATACCATTTAGGACAAATGGCTGTCCAGTCTCTTCTTAAAAACTTCCAGTGTTGGAGCATTCACTGCTTCTGGAGGCAAGTTGTTTCACTGGTTAATTGTTCTCACAGTCAAGAGGTTTCTCCTTAGTTCTAGGTTGCTTCTCTCCTTGGTTAGTTTCCATCCGTTGCTTCTTGTTCCGCCTTCTGGTACTTTGGAGAATAGCTTGACTCCCTCTTCTTTGGGGCAGCCCCTGAGATAGTGGAACACGGCTATCATGTCCCCCCTCATCCTTCTCTTCATTAAACTAGACATACCCAATTCCAGCAACTGTTCCTTATATGTTTTAGCCTCCAGACCTCTAATCATCTTTGTTGCTCTTCTCTGGACTCTTTCTAGAGTCTCAACATCCTTTTTACATCGTGGTGACCAAAACTGGATGCAGTATTCCAAGTGTGGCCTTACGAAGACATTGTAAAGTGGTATTAATACTTCACGTGATCTCCTCCTCCTCCTCCTTTCTTCTTCATTATTATTATTATTTTGGGGAAAGCAGAATAATAAAATGTCACAAGACAGGGAGAAGTGGCAGCACAGGAGGAAGACACTTCCTTGAGTTTATTTTATTGCATTCTGCTAATTGCACAAGCCCATTAAGTCTCTCCAGAAAGCACTAAGAACATCTTAGTCATCTCTCCCAGTCTAGCAAAACATTTGCCCAAACTTCAAGAGCTTAATTAACCGGACTTCTTGCTGATGAAACTTCCTGTCATTCATCAGGAAGCTAAATTAAAATTCAGCCTCAGAACTAGGGGGCAGAGGGGAAGACACAGCTGGCTCGTAGAGAAAGGCTGAACTGATTTAGCCGTGAAGTGGACCCACGCCAGCAGATAAAGTTTAAGTTTAAGTTTAAGTTTATTCACACTTATATGCCGCCCTTCTCCGAAGACCCAGGGTGGCTCACAATAAGAATACAATAACAATTGACTTCCGGTGGCTCCGCCGGCGTCGCTGGAGTCTCTACTGTGAGGCTCCGTTCTCTGGGTTTGTAAAGCCGCTAACAACAGCGCTCATCAGCTGTTTGTTGCGGTGGAAAAACCCCTCTTCGGGTAAAGAAGAGGTGTAGAGCCTCAAGAGCAAGGTTGAGCCCTTCTAAGATCCCTGGAAAAAATTTTCAGGGGCAGAGAAGGTGTGTTCCCTAGGCACTTGAAATGCTCCTGCCCAGAGACACTTCTGTCGGCTGACAGAAATAGACGTCGCGACCGCCTCTGCTTTTAAGAGAGAATAATAAGGATTTTATACAGACGGAGTGAATACAGGAGACCTTTGAGTATTGCAAGTATTTTGTTACTTTGTCTCTGCCTTTGTACTTATAACTTTTTTGAATCAACATAATCCTTTCAAAATGGCGATTGTTCTTTGTACTCAGTGAAAGTGAAGAAAATGAAAGTGATCAAAGCGCTGGAAAGTGAAACTGAATTTTCTCTTCTCTTTTTGAAGTGATGCTTGAGAGACTATTTAGACTTGAATTATTTACTAAACTATAATGCAAATTGGATTTTAAAAGAAATTGAGAAGGGAGGAATTGGCAATTTTTAAAATTTTTTCTTATTCTTTCCTTTTTTTTTTAACTATGACTACGAGACAAAAGGCAGCAATTGCGAAGGCGGCTATGCCCTCTCCAGGGCAGCTTGTAAAATCACAATCTGCTCCTTTAGTATCTCAAGAGCCTATACAGCCTCCTCCAGAAATGCTTACAATGAAAGATTTACAGTCTGCATTAACTGTTGCATTATCTTCAGTAAATGTTGCATTATTCTCAGTTAATGATAGGTTGGAGAAACTGGAGGATAAACTGGAGAAAAAGATGGCAGAACAGAAAAAAGATTTTAAAGCTATGTCAGAAGCTTGTAATTTAGAGATGAGAGAAGATATAGTTGAAGCCATGAAAGGAGTATGGAACTATACTATTGGAGCTGATGAAGAAGAAAAATTGGAAAATGTTGAGCAACAAAGTGAGGATGCACAGGACCAGGTTATTATGACACAATTTCACCAGATGCAGTTTGCTGTCAGAATTAGAGGATTTAAAGAGGAACTGCATGCAGTACTGAAAGAATTTGCTACAGGAATATTAACCAGATTCTCTCCTCCAAATGAAAATGATTTGCAATTGACTGTTGAGTACTTTATAAAACAACCTATACAAGAAGAGGACAGTACTCAGAATAAAGAGGATAAAGGGAAATGGTTTGATTGTATTGGGGAGGAAGAGGATTTGTTTTAAGCTAGGAAGCAGCAAGAAGATCAGGATAAACAAGGACAAAGATTTGAAATGTTATTGCAACGAAATTATATGGTCAAGAGAAATAGAGGACTAATGCCTAGGTTAAGATGGTTTCTATGGATTCAAAAAATACTGCAAGGAAAAAAGAGAGACTTATTACTTGGAAGGGAGGCTCTGTTTTCGAGATTTGACTGGCAAAGGAGAAAACCCCGAATTCGACTGAAGGACAAGTTAAAAGTATGGATGGATTCAAGGTTTAAGATTCTGAACAAAGTGCAAGAGAAGATGAGTAATGGAAGAATGTATTTGGACTGAAATGATTTAAGGGTTGACAATACAGATTGGTGGATATGCATTATGTGATTTGATGGCTGAAGGAATGCAAGCTGGAAATGGTGTAATTAGTTTGTATCTGTTATGGGGTTTATTTGATAGATGGGAAAGCCCAGAAACCGCTTGAAAAGTGAAATTTAAATTATATGTAAGGTACTAAAGCAATCTAAGTTTATGGGTTGATTTTAATATTAAGTTTACGAGTAAAAGGTATGAAAGGAAGTTGAAGGGAAGATTTAAACGAAGAGAGGATGTTTATTGGATGATATATTAAATTGATTAAGAATATACTTTTTGAATTGAGGGGTTTACTGATATTACGTGTTTACGGTGACTCTATATAACCTCTTAATGAATTGAAGTGTTTTAAAAGTTTGACTTAGATTGATGGACTAGATACGTAAATGAAACTTGTTATTCTTAACAAGGTGATCTGTTTGGGATTAGATATGTATTAGAATTGAGAAATGTAAGGTAGAGATTGTATGTAGTATATTTTTTAATTCTTGTTAGGATTATATTATAATTTTGTTTGATGAAGCGGGTTTTCCTTTATTATACCCTGTATTCACTCTGGGAAGTTCGGGGGGGGGGTTAGGGAGGATTTATAAGTTTATATTTTATATTTTATGTTTTCTCAGCTGTAATTGGGATGGAATAGTTAATTATTATTATTAAGGGGTTGCTTGGGTGGCCTCTGGGCACCACATCTGATGGAAAGAGAAAGGAGGAGTGAGGGCTGATATAAGTAGATAAGAAGGGGGAAAGGTAGGGATAGATGGGTGGATTAGTAGGACGGAGATAGAGAAGGGGGGAGAAGTACGTAGTTAGTTGGTAAGTGAGGGGAGGTTAGGGTTAGGGGGGATGTGGTGGTGGGGGTTCTGAGCAGCAATGTTAAATGTTTGGTAAAGCTGGTCTATGATTATTTTCAGTTGAGTTGTATTGAAATATGTACCTATGTTGTGTTGTGTTTATGGATGATTGTTTATTTTAATATTATGATTGATTTGAGTATCTTTTTTCTTTTTTGTTAAAAATTAATAAAAAATATTTTAAAAAAAAAAGAAAAAAAAAGAATACAATAACAATTTTAAAATAACCACATTCATACCACATACAAACACAATCAATTTGCAGCCGCTGATGGCAGGACACTCTTAGGGCCGAGGGGCAGAGCGCAGCTCATATGCCCCAAGCTTGTCGGCATAGATGCGTCTTCAGCACTTTCCACAAAGCTAGGAGGGAGGAAGCAGTACGAACCTCTGTGGGAAGCTGGTTCCAGAGGGCTGGGGCAGCAACGGAGAAGGCCCTTGCCCTAGGTCCCTCCAGATGGCATTGTTTAGCAGATGGGACTCGTAGGAGGCCAACTCTATGCGCCCTAACCGGTTGCTGGGATTCATGAGGCAGGAGACGGTCCCGCAAGTATCCTGGTCCATTGCCATAAAGGGCTTTATAGGTTATAACCAACACTTTGAATTGTGTTCGGAGACCAATTGGTAGCCAGTGCAGCTCACGGAGAAGAAGAATGTCATGGCTTCCAAATCTAAGGGACTGGTTTGGACAAAACTCAGCATCGCTTTTTCTTGCGGCTGCTGATAAAAACAGGATCGCCAACAGGATTGCCAACGTCTGATAACGGATATGGCACCAGAAGAAGAAGAAGAAGATATTGTATTAGCAACTTTGCTTGCTAAATTCAGTTTCTTGCCCGTTGCTAGAGGTGCAGAAATCTGCAGTAGCTGGAATAAAAATTAAGAGTCCTTAATTAGCAGAAGGCTGAGAATAGAAAGTCAGCTTAACTCTTGACAATGTCCAAAGAAAGGTCTATTTCAAGAGGAGACACTCAAAGTGCCTGGTTTTTGCTGTGTGCGCCTGTCTTTAAAATTATTTGACTAGGCAGAAAAGCCAATAAATAAATAAGGCAAATAAATATTGCAGACTAGGCAATAAACAGGTGCACAAACCATAGTTCTGTGTAAATGTCTAAACCATGAGCAGAACAGACATATTTAAAGCCTGTTTAACTTGGCATGGGAGAAACCACCAGCGGACTTACCTTTTTCCAAGTCAGATAGGAAGCATCAAGGATTTTCTGAGAGTCCCACAACTCTCCAGTGAAGACATGCTTTGCTGAGGCTTTAACTTAGAAAAAGCGAATTAACGGGAGAAGATTTAAAGGAGATGGAGCAGGGTGGGGAAAATAAGACTCTATCCTTGTTCTGTCACGCAGTCAGCCAGATGTTCCAAGTGGAATTGGCACGCGCGCCGTCGCCCCAGTCCTAGGCCTTCAGCTGGGTTTTATAAAACCTTTTCGCTTTAGGCTCCGCCGCCATGTGCACAAAAACACAAAAAAAAGGTTCAATCACTCAATCTATTTCAACTTCCCGCAGGAAAAAAAAAAAAGATCTCGCAAAGTTGGAATTGATTGATTGAACTTTTTAGTCCAGCGGTTCCATCCATTGCGCATGCGCGGTTCGGGCCGCTGCATCGCGCATGCGCGGTTCGGACCGTCGTGCCACGCATGCGCGGTTCGGGCCGTCATGCGCACGCCGCGCATGTGCAGTTCGGCCTGTCGCACGCGCGCCGCGCATGCGTGGTTTGCGCCATCACGTCACACATGCGTGGTTCGGGCCGTCGCGCCGTGCATGCGCGGTTCGGCCCGTCGCGCGCGCGTCGCGCATGCATGGTTTGGGCCATCACGTCGCACATGCGTGGTTCGGGCCGTCGCGCCGCGCATGTGCGGTTCGGGCCGGCACGCGCGCGCCGTGCATATGCAGTTCGGCCGTCGCGCCGCACATGCGCAGTTTGGCCCATCGCGGTGCAGGTGGGGTCTCAGCCTGAAAAAGGTTGAGAACCGCTGTTTTAGTCCCACCCAATGGGCCACGCCCATCCAGCACCCAACAATACATAAGTGGGTTTTGGGTTGCAGTTTGGGCACTCGGTCTCTAAAAGGTTCACCGTCACTGACCTAGACAGTCCTTTCCAAGGACCTGGGATAAGCAGAGGTTGATGGGATCATCACAGGTAAGAGGGATCATCACAGGATGTAAGCTGTTTTGAGTCAAGCTGCCTTTTGCAATTGAATGGTGGTGAATTTGCCAATGCCGATGCGGTTCAAATAGTGCTCCAGAAGTTTTGGGATTGCACCCAAGGCGCCTATTAGTATTGGTACTGCCTTTGCTTTCTCTTGCCGCAGTCATTTTATTTCTGTTTGCAGGTCTCTGTCATCATGATTATTCCTATTGATCTTGTGATTAATCTTGAGATGACCTTCATATACTGTGGATGTCAACAGCTTTCTTCTTGCTGTGCTTTTCCTGCAGCTGTGTTAAAAGCAGACAGGCATCAAATCATTCTCGAGGAAATTCCCGATTGGAACGACGTGCAGCTGATTGTGAACGGAGAGACCATCTTCCAGTGCAACATTAACGATCTAGATTTTGGTAAGTGCCGATGGCATCAACCTAAACTCAAGTATCTCAGATTTGTACGCTTCATATACTCGTGGCTGAGAAATGCAACAAATCAAGATCCATGGATGTTTCGGAGAATTTTGATCTATTAATTACGTGCTCTCTCTCTATCTCTCAGGAGGAGATGGAAAGTTGGATCCTCTTTGCCAAGAAGCCCGAGAAGCAGTCTTAAAAGCCTACTGACATTTCTTTGCCCTCTGTTTTTGCAAAAGCTCATTTCTCACGAATGACGGCCAAAAAAAGACTCCTTTTTTTTTAAAAAATCTCGATGCCAAAACAGTATGGTCTCCAATTCACTAATCACGTCTCTGTTTTATATCTAATTATTTAGCGCCTCTTTGTCCTTGTGCTTCCCCCCCCCCTATGCTCATCTTGTTCTTCTGAAGTGTTCCTCACCTGCTTGAACCATCACCGTGTCCACAAGGGGAGAGGGATGATCAAAGCATTATTGCACTGCTTATCTGTGTGTCAAATCTTTCTGCCGCATTCCTGCCATATGGAGAGTTGTTTGCTAGGAGCTGGGTGGCAAAGAAATTCAACCATAAATAAATAAAATATAACCACTGTACGCCGTTTCCGGTTTCCAGTACTTGGAAGATTGGAAGTCGCCAGTTCCTCATATCAATCCATAACTATAGCATTCTAGGTAGCATAGATTCATCTAGAACAGGATTCGACTATAGGAGGGGACACTTCCAGTGTTGAATTGCAAGCGTAATTTTCTCTCCAAAATATGGCAATAAAATTATTCGTTTCATCTGCTATCTTGACCCGTCATTGGCCGTAGACACGAATTTGACAGAGCGCCTTGCGTTACTACTAGGACTTTTCCAACATTGTATGGTATGTTTTATATTAATGACAATCTACTCTACTGAATTAGCATAGTGTCATGGTTCCGACAGATGAAACTCTTCAAAGAACTTTGAGGCATTGTTTACCTTAAAGACTCTTTATGGGAGTAGCATAGCTTCGGCACGTACATAGTTGAAGCCAAAAACTGGATTCCCCTCCCCTGAACACACAGTATCAAAGCACAATGCCCTCCTCCAATTAACAGTCATAAATCACATTCTCCAATTAGCTTGAAATGCAGGCTTTCCCTCCTGTTCTGCAACCCGCCAATTCTTATCATCTCTTATTTCAAGCTCTGAATTCACACACTAGCACAATATTGTTATGTCTAACTAACTCCCACCATGTTCCGCCTCCTCCCCCAGCATCATCTAAGAGTAAAGCATGAGAAAGAAAAAGGCTGCATCTTCATCTGTTGCCAAAGCAAGAACATCCAAGGTTAGCAGCGTTGACACATAGTTTATGAAGAAGGTTTTCCTTTCCTGGGTGGAATCTCCAGCGTATTTCCATGCTGCTGAATGTGAAGCTATTCGCGACTGATATCTATGGAGCTTCTCCAAACATCCAGGTCACGATTGGTCCCCAAAGTGATTTTTTCCAGAATGCAATCGGACTTTCTTGGGTTTTTTTTTCCTTTGAAAATGTTCTGCTTCTCATCCAAGAAGCTTCTTCCATGCTGAACCAAGCAAGTCCAGTTGCCTTCTGGAAAAAGCATCTTTGGGGCTACCCATGATCAGTAATCTCTCTCCAAGAAAGAGTTTTACAATACTCTAGTCCAGTGCAATATTTGACTTTTCTCACTTGAAATTTTAACCATGGCGCAAGAGTCGATCATTTATGGTGCAAGGAATCACCCTTGAAGAAATCCATCTGGTGGATGGAATAATAATAATATTTATTATTTATTTATTTATTCATTACTTAGATTTCTATGCCGCCCTATTTCAAGAACTCAGGGCGGCTCACAACATAAATACTACATGTAGAAATCTAATATATAAAACATTTATAAAACCCGTCAATTAAGAAACCAATCATCCAAACAAACATACAAACATACATACACTGGCTGGGGCCAGGTGTCAACTGCCCCAGGCCTGTCGGCAAAGATGAGTCTTCAATAATTTGCGAAAGGCGGAGAGGGTGGGGGCAATACGGATCTCCGGGGGGAGTTGGTTCCAGAGGGCCGGGGCCGCAACAGAGAAGGCTCTTCCCCTAGGCCCCGCCAGGCGACACTGTGTGGCTGACGGGACCTGGAGAAGGCCCACTCTGTGGGCCCTAACCGGCCGCTGGGATTCATGAGGCAGCAGGCGGTCCCGTAAGTAACCTGGTCCGATGCCGTGTAGGGCTTTATAGGTCATAACCAACACTTTGAATTGCGTTTGGAGACCAATTGGCAGCCAATGCAGCGCGCGGAGTGATGTTGAAATGTGGGCATATAATAATAATAATAATAATAATAATAATAGTAACAATAGTAATAGTAATAATAATAGTAATAATAATAGTAATAATAATAGTAATAATAGTAATAATAATAATGGAGGTCAGTATTTTTGTGAGCAGCATGCTAGTATCAATCCATAAAGATGAGGCTGTCATAAAACCACAAATAAACCAGACCTTACATGTTATCGTTTACTTTTCATTTCTTGGATACGTTTATTTTTAAAGCAGAAAGGATCTGACCCACAAACAACAACAACGGGAAGCCGTGCTTTCAAATGTTTATGTCTTGGGTTAATTTTGCTCAGTTCCCAGCTACAAGAGCATTTATTCATGAAAGGAAGACAAGAAAATATTTCAAGATCCCCGGAGATGACCTTCTTTGTGAAATATATGCGCTCGTTATTTAAGCTGCATTTTGGTCATCTCCTTTGAAATGCTTTTTAAAGAAGAACACTAAATGTCTTGCCGTAGGTTTCCGCGTGGTTGTTAAGAGTCAACGCCAACTTGACGCCACAGAATCAAATACTGGCGGAATATTTCCGATGCAGCCTATTTTATTATTCTTACAATTACCACAGTTAACATTTTACAACAGACAGGGCAACACAATATTGGCCAGCTTTCTTGACCCCCCCCTTTTTTTTTTAAATCAAAAACTCCAAGCTAGGTTGAAAGATGAAATATCAACGTGGTATGTTCTGCAACTGTATTTTTTTTTTAATATATCTGTTCTTACCTGCGCATCTTTTTTCGTTTGCAACGTTTGCCAATTGTGTTGGTTGCGATGATGAACACAGCCAGGGCACGGTTTTCTCTTAGCACCAGCCTAAGGAGTAATCTAGGTACCTAAACAGAATTTTGGCTAAATCTATATATCCTGTTTATACATACAGGAAGCTAACAAAGGACAGATCATGAAAAAGTTGTCAAGTGCTGGCCCAGTCTTAAAGCACAAGACTTGGGTTACGCTGTCTCTTCACTAAGAGGTAGCAGTGCTGTCATTCTTAAAGCCAAATGAACGGAATCAGAGGTTGCTTCTGACGTTTACGGCATACCTACAGCTAGTCTGATAATCTTTTGAAAGAGAAGACTGCTTCCCTGCCTTAAAAAACGGAAACCCTCAACTAGCTTTTACTTCTTTTTTTATGATCACGGCCTCCCTTCCATAAATACACACATTCTAGATAATGGAGCAGCAGAACCCGGGATGAAGATCAAAATGTCTTCCCTTCAAAGGCCTCCAGGTTGAAGGCTGTATCCAAAAATCTTCGCAGTGAGACCAGGTGAGTGTTTTTGTTACCTGTAGCTGGAGCAGCAGCTGGCTCACGACCAACATACCTTAAGATGCAAGAGGATATAAATTAGAGACTTCTCTGAAGTAGGTGTAGATGTAACAATATCTACTTATGCTACAATGTCTGATGAATAGCTGATTATACAGGAGATAACTAGCCACTCCGAAGAGCGATCTGCTACACCATCTACATCTTACGTGGGCAACTAGACATTAAGCCGACGTTTTACCCAGCTCTATGAACAAAGTGAAGCACGTGGGGTTCCAAATTTCTCCAGTTTATTTTCCAAAATGCCTTCAGATCTCTTCTGGTACAGTAGTGACCAAAATTGTGGAAACCTTTTGGGAAAAGTGTATTTTTGAGGCTTGGTGGCTCATAACACCACTTTTTTGGGAGAGTAATACCATAAAATTATATATCAATGGAAAGATACTTTAATCAAGAATGTAATGCAACAAAGTTTGTTCAATTATCTGTACTGTATTCTATGAAAAATTACAGCCAAATAACCAGAAAAAGGAAGCACAATTTGCTCAGGTTGATCTCAGGTAGCTTTCCTTCATCTGATGGTAGCCAATGAGGGTGAGTGTTTAGAGAGCCAATCGGGTGTCATCTTGTTTTGGCAATGAGCCAATCAGATCACAGTAGGGTTCAGTGATTGATGTCCTGTATTGAAGCTGAGAGGAGGACATTGGTCAGTGTGTTATGTGATGGCTATCCAGTTGGTTGAGGTTTTTTTTGTGTTCTTTCATTGAGTGAGCTTGTAAAACATAATACAATTAAAGTGATGGTGCAAAGAGTTGACTGGTCACCCAGAAAGCGATGTAAAACAGTATTATGAAGTGAACAAGGCTACAGTTATAAAGAAATGAGAAGAAAAATGGGTGGAAACTTAAACAAAGGTGGCATTTCTACTGTACACTTTTTCCCAAAAAGGTTTCCACAATTTTGGCCACTACTATAGATTGGTGCTCCAAGCAGATTCCCCCATGTGATCTATTTAGATCCCACGGGAGTCCACCAATCCAGCTTAGAAGAAATGCAATTTACTGGCGGAACATGCTCTATGCACGGAAAATTCCAGGCTTATTGCCTGGTGCTAAAGGATTTTCAGGTGGTCATTGCTATCCAATGCAAGCATTGTTACCATATAGGTCGGATATGGTTGACAATGGTCCGGAAACGAGGCTTGACGTAGTCATAGTAGCCAATGTTCTTGTGCTCTTCTTGGCACCAAACAAGTTCTGCTTTAGCATACTTCTCAATTTCCTCTTTTAGCAGATCAAAAGGAAAGGGTGAGATCTAGAGGGAAAAAAAACATGAAAAGAACCCTCTGAAATACAAAGAGGTCGCCTTCTGCAGCCACGCATCTTATTCCCAAAATGCTTCACTAGGGTATCCCACATCCATGCCAACTGGGAAGGGGTTGAAGGTTTGATTCGACCTCTGAATCAAAGCAAACCAAACGATCTGCAAAGATGGGAGGGTTCTAGTGCAGTTATTCTTTATATCCTTCAAAACGTCCACCTGTTGGGATGGTAAGTGTGAGAACACGCATGAAAATGCAAATTCAAATAGGAATGTTGGCGGAGATTTTTCTTTTAAAACTTGGTAGTTGTGGGGGAAGAGCAGGCAGAGCTGGGGGGGGTGGAGTCAAGAGAGTGATCAGCCTAGAATCATTACGTTCCCACAAATTATCTAAGTTCAACCCCTCTTGAATTCTGTTGACTCTTATCTAGTACCAATTTAGCACTGAACATTGGTTGGTTGGTTGCTTTCTTGAACACATTTCATGATCCAAACTAGGTAATGAAATGTCTGCAAGAAAACAGCTAAGCTCAGGGAACCCCAAGGATCCCAAAAGAAGGAAGGAAGGAAGGAAGGAAGGAAGGAAGGAAGGAAGGAAGGAAGGAAGGAAGGAAGGAAGGAAGGAAGGAAGGAAGGAAGGAAGGAAGGAAGGAAGACAACCAGTTTGGATTCTAATCAAGGGATCCAAGTTTGAATCTAATTACCACATAAATGTAAAACTGTTTCTAAAACAAATGTTCTAGAACATCTAAGGCACATGTTTTACCTGCTCCAACCTGATGATAGCCACTGCTTTTTCCAGATCTTGATTTTTCCTTTCTTTAACAAGATCGTAATATACCTTCCCAGTACAGAAAATCACCCGATTCACATCCCCAGGAGATTCAGCGGCAACTCCTTCCTCTGGAATCACACGCTTAAACTTGGTACCTAGGCACAACACACAAACACTTGACTGTCAAACCCAAAGATGAAATATCAATGTGATTGATAGTATAACAGTATTCTTTCTTCTTCAGTTTCCATATTGGTGATTTTATACGGGGATATTCTAGGGAATGGACAATGCATGAAGCTGCACTCTTCCCAGAGGATCAGGCTAGTAGGGGGATGAAGTTAGATCCTGCTTGTCCAGATTCCCAGGGATCAGTTTTTACAAGATCACGGCCAATAGTTATGTACCTTCTTGACCAGTGTTGATAGCAGTTGGGGAATTCTGAGAGAGGATGTCCACACATCTTAAAAGTTTCCACATGCAAGTATGTGTCTAAGATTAAACGTGCTTTTCTATATGTATGTTTGTTTAATCTTACACACATACTGATATGTCTGTTTAATCCTGTATACATACATGAGGTCACCTTTTATTTTAAACAGCCCAAAAGCCAACATAAGCCAGAGTGGGGAATTCTGAGAGGTGAAATCCACACATCTTAAAAGTTTCCACATGCAAGTATGTGTCTAAGATTAAATGTGCTTTTCTATATGTATGTTTGTTTAATCTTACACACATACTGATATGTCTGTTTAATCCTGTATACATACATGAGGTCACCTTTTATTTTAAACAGCCCAAAAGCCAGCATAAGCCAGAGTGGGGAATTCTGAGAGCTGAAATCCACACATCTTAAAAGTTTCCACTTGCAATTAAAGATAAATACAAGCTTGCTTATATGTACGTTCATTTAATCTCACACATACACACGGGATCACCTTTTATTTTTAATAGCCCAAAGGCCAACATAAGCCAGAATGGGGAATTCTAAGAGTTGAAGGCCACACATCTTAAAGTTGCCACCAGCACGCATGTGTGTAAAGATTAAACACACATATATGCTTCCTTATATTTGTTTAACCTTACACACATGCTGATACGTTTGTTTAATCTCACACACATACACGAGATCACCTTTCATTTTTAATAGCCCCAAAACCAACATAAGCCAGAACACCTGCAAAGAGATATTCAGAGGAGGAACAGGATTTCCTACTTAGCTAACGGATCATGGCAGGATAGGATGATCCACTCAGATAGGATGTATTGAAGGAGAGTGACTCCCAAGTTAATACAGGCAGGATTCAACTCTAGTTTCTCCCAGCAGCTCCAACAGTACAGTTTCATGCAGTGTTAAGATGAGGAAGTCACAGCAAGGCAGAGATCAAGCAAAACATTTCCCAAACATGCAAATCTACCTGGCACCATTTCATCAAAGCTGGATTTTGCTTCAGGATGTCTCAGCAATGACTTAGGGGTGAAGATAATTAGCTGTAAAATCATTAAAATGTGAGTTTGTCATCAGAGTCAGTGCATAGTCGCCAGTATATTCAAACAAGCATTGAATCAAAGGCCGAATTGTTTACAGCCCAATCAGTTTCAGTTTAATCAAATTTATACGCCACCCTTCTCCGAAGACCCAGGGCGGCTCACAACAACAATACAATAATGCAATAAAATTTTAAAAATTGATTGCATTCACACAACATGCAAAAACAATCAGCTCACAGCCACGGATGGAGGGACACTCCTAGGGCCCAGGGGCAGAGCACAGCTCACACGCCCCAAGCCTGTCGGCATAGATACGTCTTCAGGAGTTTCCGGAAAGCTAGGAGGGAGGGAGCAGTACGAACCTCTGAGGGAAGCTGGTTCCAGAGGGCTGGGGCAGCAACGGAGAAGGCCCTAGCCCTAGGCCCCGCCAGATGGCATTGTGTAACAGACGGGACCCGTAGGAGGCCAGCCCTATGCGCCCTAACCGGTCGCTGGGATTCATGGGGCAGAAGACGATCCCGCAAGTATCCTGGTCCATTGCCATAAAGGGCTTTATAGGTCATAACCAACACTTTGAATTGTGTTCGGTGACCAATAGGTAGTCAAGTCCTGGGTGAGGCCATACAAGACTGCCTTCTGTCAGTAAATACCTCCCATCGACCAGTTCGCTCCCACAGAGAGGGCCTCCTCAGGATGCCATCGGCTAAGCAGTGTCGGCTGGTGGCGCCCAGGGGGAGAGCCTTTTCTGTGGGGGCACCGACGATGTGGAACGAGCTCCCCCCAGAACTCCGGACGTGTCATGATCTCTGCACCTTCAGAAGAGAATTGAAGACTCATCTCTTCAATCAAGCCGGCCTGGCCTAGATCTCCTCGGGTTTTAAATTTTTAAACAAGGCTGTTCGGGTTTTAGAATTGGGTTTTTAACAGGTTTTAGTAACAGCCTTGTGTTAATTTAATTTAATTTAATTTTAAATATTTATTGTTATTATATGTTTTTATTGGGTTGTAAACCGCCCCGAGTCCTACGGGAGAGGGGCGGTATAGAAATTTAATAAAACTAAACTAAAACTAAACCCTACTGAAAATGTCCCTCTACTAATCAGGCTGATTAAACTGGGCCCTCCCAAAGTAGAGTTCATAAATCAAAGCCACCGCAAAAAAAAGAAAAGAAAAAAAAGTGAAATAACCCTGGGAGAAGACCGTTAATTGCAACCCACGTCATTTGCAGGCAACGCCCGAGTGACAAAACGCAACCCCGACTTACAGGTTTCCTGAATGGCAACAGAATCTGCCTTCGGAGGACGTGGCAATAGCTGGCTGGCGTGGAACAGTTCACGACGATCCAATTACAGTCGTAGAGCTGAGACACCTCAAAGTCGTCTTCAAATTGCTGGAGAGGGACGGAGGGGATGCATTAAGAAGCCAGGCAGCTGCTTCCAGGCCATCTGCTACAGCCATTTTATTTTCCTGTGTTTAGACACTGGCGGGAGGGAAGGGCTTCAGGACGGCCGGCGAGACGCAGCCGTTCGAAGCCGCTCGAACCTGGACCATTCCGACGCTCCTTCGACCCTTTCACAAAAGGCACCCGGAGAGTGGAATTTGTCAGTGGAAACCCAGCTCCTTGTGACAGCCCACATTCTTCTTTCGTTCCTTTATCTCAGGTTGTTCTCGGTTGCAGTTAATGTCCAGGGAATAATTTAGAGGTCGTTCGGAAAAGAAACTGACGTTTTCCCAGTTAGGGGCAATTTCGTGCATCAACAGCGGGACCCTACAACAACTACTAAAGATTTTTAGTCTTGGGAGCCAGGATTAAATGCCAGTCCTCTGTTTCCGCTAGGGAAGACCAAACCCCTCTTAGCAACTAACTATGAAACTGTATATGTTTCCAGTATTTGGGGTTCCCTGCCTTTGAGCGCCAGTTGTTAGGAATGAGCAGAGGGATGAAATTACACCAACGGCCTCATTGTGGGGTTATAATCAATAACTCCTTGGTTGCTGTAGAGACAGATTGCTGGACAAACTTGATGCAGCTCAGCTCTTCCTCCATCCTAGGACAACAGTCTGCACCCATAGTTAACTTCCCTGGATGTATTTTAAAAACTGAACATTTCAGCCAAAGTTGCTCTGGCTAAATGTAAGGGCTGAAAATGTTAAAATTACGTGCTCTGTGTAACCTATTGCAAATCGCGTGGCAACTCTGCTTAGATCAGATCATTTGAGTGGGGGCTGTGAGGCCTGGTTTGGCTGTATTTCGTAGTCCTGCCTCGGGTAAAGAATAGGTTATTTAATTGGCCCTCTATCTGCCCATAAGCATTTTGTATTTTACTAATGTGCTGGTGATCCTCGTTGTGATGTTATTGATTTCCTAGCAAGGAAGATTTTAATGACTGTAAGCACTGTTTTGTTTCCACTATCAAAAGATTGTGTTGTGTTGTGTTGTATTGTGTTTATTGTATTGTATTGTACTGTATTGTATTGTACTGTATTTATTGTATTGTATTGTACTGTATTGTATTGTACTGTACTGTATTGTATTGTATTGTACTGTATGTATTGTATTGTATTGTACTGTATTTATTGTATTGTATTGTATTGTATTGTACTGTACTGTATTGTATTGTACTGTATTTATTGTATTGTATTGTATTTATTGTATTGTATGTATTGTATTGTATTGTATTGTATTGTATTGTATTCTATATTCTATTCTATTCTATTCTATTCTATTCTATTCTATTCTATTCTATTCTATTCTATTCTATTCTATTCTATTCTATTCTATTCTATTCTATTCTATTCTATTCTATTCTATTCTATCCACCAGATAGTTACACATTGGCTTTTCTTTTTTGAAGCCTGCTCAATTAATATCATTGATGATCTAAAAACCAGTGTTAGATAGGAAACATTATTAACAAGGATGAGACGGCAGCTGAAGAGATAGCAACGATGAGAGTCAATCAATAAACCTACTTACAGGGAACGCATCAGGATCATCATTACTCATCTGAAGGAATCTCTCCGGCCTGGCTGACGAATGCTCCGGACCCTGATAATTACATCATTTGAAAGAAAACAACTTTAATTATCTAGCCTAGTTTAGATCCAAACAAAACTGCCATTTCAGGCAGAACTGCTCCAGCACAGTGCAATACAAAATCAACAGCTACAAATGAAACCCCCAAGATATACAAGCTGGTCCGGCAAGATTTTTTTTAACAGTAGCAATCCTGTTTGAATCATTACGTGAATTTATATCACTTGATTCCAACGTTTTGAGTATAAGCAGTAGTCCTCGCCACGGATGGCTGCCGCACAGATTTAGTAGCTCACGGCCAAGTGTGGTTATTGTTAAGTATGAAAGGCTTTATACTTCTATGAAATCTCTCAGCCTCCAGAACTTACTAAAATGAGTGGGGGCTCGTTCTCGTTTATATTAAATCACTTAGAAAAAGCTGCAGTCTTCTTCGCTAATATTTTTATTTCATCACAAAAGATTCACACTGCGGAAGAACGGTTGACGGTTGACGATATGAGGATTCCTGAACCAGGCAGGGAAGCTCAAAGTCCTCTTGTAATCCTATTATTCCATGAACCTATTTCAAGCATACAGAACATACAATAATAGGATGGTTGGAAGGGACCTTGGACATCTTCTAGTCTAGCCTCCTGCCTAAGGCAGGAGATCCTATAGCATTCTGGACTTTCTTTGGGCTTTCATGGGGCGGATACCCGTGATCATAGAAAAAATAACAGGAAAACAGAATGAGAGGGACCTTAGAGGTCCTCCAGTCCAGCCCCTCCCCTCCACCCAAGCAGGAGATCCCTATGCCATTTCGGACAAGTGTCCAATCTCTTCTTAAAACTGCCTGTATCAGGGGTGGGCAACCTTGGCTCTTTTATGACTCGTGGACTTCAACTCCCAGAATTCCTGAGCCGGCATGGCTCAGCTTGGAAACCTCTCCCTGTCCCCTCAGCGTGGCTGGCTCAGGAATTCTGGGAGTTGAAGTCCACGAGTCATCAAAGAGCCAAAATTGCCTACCCCTGGCCTAGATGATAGGAAACTTGGCTCTTTTAGGACTGGTGGACTTCAACTCCCAGAATTCCTGAGCCAGCCACGCTGAGGGGAAAGGGAGAGGTTTCCCAGCTGAGCCACGTTGGCTCAGGAATTCTGGGAGCTGAAGTCCACGAGTCATAAAAGAGCCGAGGTTGCCTACCCCTGTCCTAGGACCTAGGGAGAATACCATGAAGACGTATTCATCGACAAGAAATATTTTTGCGGTGACTGAATCACTACGGATCAAATAATACATTTGAAAAATACATTTCGAGAGAGATTCCCCCTGCTCTTGGCACAGCGATAGTGGAGAGGATAACAATTATATCTACAGATGCATGCAGGATTATTCCACAATGAGACAGGCCTATATCTTAAAAACCTATTCATATAGGAATGGCAAAATAGGGGGAAAAACGCATTATTTCAAAGCAGCAGAAAGAAAACCGGCTTCTTGCCGACACAGAAGTAGGATTTGGATTGCTTGAAAGGCCTACCATTCCTTCCATTCCGTGGGGCAAAAGAAGCACAATCCCGTTGTGACGGACCCACTTGGCTTGCCCAGAGCTGATAAACTGGTCAATGATGCACTGGGCCGTATTGTGAAAATCGCCAAACTGAGCTTCCCAGCACACAAGCGCGTTGGGACTCGACATCGCAAAGCCAAGTTCGAAACCTAAGCGAGAAAGGAAAGGATGCTATTAAACCCAATAGTTGCCATAATGGAAAATACAGGGAGTCCTTGTTTAGTGACTGGCAAATCAGGCATTAAGCGAAGCATCGTAAAACGGTGCTCAGGATTGGGTTTCAGCTTTCCTTGGCTCCATTTACAACCTGCAAAAGTTGTAAATGTGAATGCTACTTTTCCATCCTTTTTGTGTAACTGCAAACAATTAGTTAACAAGGATTGCCTGCATCTATAGTTCAGGATTGAATTGTGGAGCTCTCGATGTGTAGCCAGACGTGTGCTAAACATCTGGAGGATGGGAAACCAGATTAGGAAACATCAAGAACCCATCTAAACACAATAAGATAAGACAGCCTTTGTTGTCATTTGCCTTAATACACAATGGCATACATTAAAATGAAATTCCAATGCCCCACTCTTTTTTTTTTTTTATTATAAAAATTCTTTTATTAAAAAATAGCATACAACATTAGGTATTAAGTAGACTGAATCTCTACCTCAGGATATGAAACTTTTACCTCAGGATCTCGGGTTGGGGACCATAAAAGATTGCACTAGTAATGGGATGAAGTCAACTCAGAAGCGCAAACGCACAATATGCGATAGACTAGATACAGTAGATAGACCAATGCCCCACTCTTGAAGGAAGGAACGCCTCCCACTGAACAATGCCCCCATCCCAAGAATAACAATAACAACATAATAACAGCAGCAGCACCACCAAGGATGCCAAGTTATACAAAAATGACATCAAAACTTATACTAATTACAGTCCAGGGCCAAAGTTGGTGCAGTTTCAATTCCTTAAAGTAGACATATTCTAAATTCAGCTGGAATGCTTTCAAATGTTAAATGAATCTCTTATTTTTTTTTCTCTCTCTCTCTCTCTTCTCTACAAAAGGATTAACAAATTTATGGTAAAATACCAACACTGAGGATGAACTGGGGCATTAAATAATCACTAAAAGAACGGGGCAGGGGGAACCTATTATAATGACCAGCACAATTCTCGCACAGCTACTATTCAAGCAGAATAATAGCAAATGGCCAGAATAGCTGTGATCTCTCTGCCAATCTGTTGTGTTGTCCCATAATACAAGATTTCAAGCAGAGCTGGAGACCTCATGAAAAGGATTAAAGGATGCTAACCTAATTTATTTTTTAATAACCCATGACAATGTTGAGCAATTTGTCTTTATGTCTCCTGTGTCACTATGGTGGACAATGTCTGTCAGATAAAAGATGTTCTCTCTCTCTCTCTCTCCCTCTCTCTCTCTTTTCTCTTTCTCTCTTTCTTTCTCTCATCTTCTGCCCTCAAGCTATCTTTTCCTTAAGTGTTTGCACAGAAATAGGTCACCAGTTTGGTAGGGTAACAAAGGGATTGTGTGGTGCCTATTAAGACTTTATCTTCATGATCATTTGTGATCATGGGAACTTTGGTTACTTCAAACTTGGAAATTGTAAATACGAAATGTTAAACTTAAATATCAGCGGGAAATTAAAACTTGGGGAAAACTAACCAGGACAGTAATTGCCTATAAAAATTAAATGTTAAAATAATATGTATAAATGAAAATTTATTGATAAATGTAAGAATGTCGTTTTTATTTCGTTGATTTAAATAAGAATTGTATTAGTTTAGACAGGAGACTGAATTCTGAGGGGGAAAGAGAGGAAAAATTGGATGTAGTAGCTTGAGATTTGTACCGAAGATATTTGTACGTCATTGTATTATTGATTGGCTCAGCCGCCACGTTGCCTTTTGAAATGCTTAAAAGTAAAATTAGAAAATCAATATAACATTTATATATACATATATATATATGTATATAAAAAGACTTTATCTTCAACTTAAGTCAAAGGGAGGGATAAGAACACAAATCCTCGCCCGTGTAATGTGCTGATGGATGACTGTGTGGTATACAAATTTGAGTAAAACTAGTTACTAGAACGATGGGGAGATTTGATGGGGAATAATTAAATAAGCTGGAAAAATAGACTTCCGAGCGTGGAGTTCATTTTCCGTACCTAGAGCCTGAGTTTGCAAATATGGAAAAAAAAAAAAGAATGATGTGGAAAAATCGTTCTGGGGTTCTTCAAATCCACTTCATCTCTGCAGGAAGCCGGTGAACTTCATTTGACTCCATCCTCAATGTTAAATTTTCTGAGTTGAAGACAATAGGGTCAGCTCTGATAAGAAATTGGAAGGGAGGCCGCCATCAAATTCCAGGGCTGTTAGCTACATTTCCAAGTCCAAAAGGCACGGAGTGAGACACCATCAGTACGCTGATGATACTCAGCTGTACATCTCCACTCCTGGCCATATCAGTGAAGCGGTTGAGGTGATGTGCCGGTGTCTGGAGGCTGTGAGGGTCTGGATGGGTGTTAACAGATTAAGGCTCAACCCCGATAAGACAGAGTGGCTGTGGGTGATGCCTCCCAAGGACACTTCAATCTGTCCTTCCATTACCCTGGGGGGTGAATCTATAAACCCCTCAGAGAAGGTGCGCAACTTGAGAGTCCTCCTCGATCCACAGCTGACATTGGATCATCATTTGTCGGCTGTGGCGAGGGGGGCATTTGCCCAGGTTCGCCTGGTGCACCAGGAGTCTCTCCTCACAGTCACACATGCCCTTGTCACCTCGAGGATTGACTACTGCAATGCTCTCTACATGGGGCTACCCTTGAAGAGTGTTCGGAGACTACAATTAGTGCAAAATGCAGCTGCGCAAGCAGTTGTGGGCCTTCCACGTTGTGCCCACATCTCACCAACTCTCCGCATGCTGCATTGGTTGCCAACTGCCTCCTGAAGTCCGCGTTTCTCCCACTCTCCCGGCCTTCCGAAAGAATCTTAAAACCTATCTTTGCTGGCAGGCCTGGGGATGATTATGGGTTGTTGTGTGTCTGATGAATATGTGTGGGGTTTTATTTTTATATATATATATATTTTGCTTGGACTAGATTTAATTATTGCTTTATATATATGTTGTAAGCTGCTCCGAGTCTTCGGAGAGGAGCGGCATATAAGTCCAAACAAAATAAAATAAAATAAATAAATAGCTAACTCACTGCTAGTTAAAGAGCACAAGACGTCAGAGAGGATGATTAAGTTAACGTCAAAAGGAATTAAAATATAGCATAGGATTCGCTTCTAAAACCACTGTATCATGTCCACAGCATTGTGGCCTCTCCCACCCAAAAGTTGGAGAGTTCTATAACTATTACGTCTTTTCCTAGTACATCCTCAAAGAGATGTTTGTTATCAAGAGAAGTTGTCCCACCCTTTTATATAAAAGTAATTTCTATTGTGGGTGGACTGTAGTGTACACCTATGGCAATGTCATTCTTTTTTCTTTTTATAATGGCCCAAATGCATTCAAGTGGGTTTTCGTCATTGTCCTGCTGTATTTCTGTAGAGATGTAGTTATTTCTTATATAGAGCACAGCTCCGCCTCCGCTTTCATTAGGACTGCTTCGTTTAAGCAATTTAAATCCCTATAGCTGTATATTCCATTTGTGGGTTTCATCCCGTCACGTTTTGGTAATGCCAAGAATATTAGATCTGCCCTCATTTACCTGAATTTCTAATTCACCCTGTTCGTTGGTGTATAGGCTGAGTCCTTTTGGACTGACCCACTGTTTGTTTTCCACACAACCTGTTTTGTGTCTGAGTTTTGTGTCTGAGTGATAAGTTCTTCCTTACCACTTGTTTGATTAGTGTACGTAGTGTGGCACACACTGGGAAAATCTTGATTTTTCTTAACAGCAATTTTAATATCCTTAACCGTACAAACATCTAGCTTAGAAACATCAGCAACCCTATTAGTTTTAGATTGCTGCAGACAGAAATGTATATATATTTCTTCCTAATTATCTTAAAAACTCGCCAGTGGTGATCCAGTGGTGATGCTGGGTGGCCGCACACGATAGAACGGACAAGCGCGAGGTGTGCCATCTGCACGCGGGGCGACTGGAGACAGGAGAGGTCCGGGACGCCCACTCATAGAGCAGCAGGAGACCCCAGTGAGTGGAAGGATGGAGATGCCGAGGCGGCCCATTGTGGGATCGGGGGAGAGACAGGGGGCCAGCGTGATCAGCACGAGATGCATGATGCAGAAAACACCCCCCCAGACAGGACTATGCTGCAACTTATCGAGGCTACCAGATGAGATGGCAAAAGGGGTGATCCAGCAATGACTCTGGGCGACCACATGGGGCAGAACGGGCAAGCGGAACAGGCGGGGGGAGGGAAAACGCCAAGAGTCAAACAGACGCTTGGCTATCCAACGGACACTCGATCAATCGCCACATAGACATACTGCCTGCTTATCAGGCACTAAGGGAGTGGGAGGAACAGCATAACAACTTGCGATTAGTGCAATGAGCGCCGGCCCTGCAGGATCAGAATGGTTGGCCCAGGCGACGAAGAACTACAACTGCCAAAAGGAAGGAATCCCCAGTGCATCCTGTGCAGGAACTAAGGAGTGGCGGGGACAGGACACAGCCCAAAGGAGGGGTGGCCATAGGACAAGAGGCATTAGGAAACCAACCCACAGCAACAGGCACTCAGACACGAACCAGGCAGACAGGGAGAGCAACCATGAAGGAGGAAATGATCCCTGAGTTTAAGAACACACGGACTGATGCGGAACAGCTAGAAACAATATGGCCAATTGTGGCGGGTAGACCGGTAACTCGCCCCATGAGCAGAGCGCAAAAATGGCTGGCTTTATAAGCAAGCTCCCAAAACACTGGCATTTTACTCTGACGACGTCGGCGTGTTCGATTGTTTCTTTTATATATATATATGTGTCTGTTTGTGTGTGTGTGTGTGTGTGTGTGTGTGTGTGTGTGTGTGTGTGTGAGAAGTGGTTATTTTTTTAGATTGCACCCTGTAAACCCAAATATGGGAGGAAGAAATCATTCTTTCCTTTGCTTGTTTCAGCTCAACCCAGAGCCATCTGCAAGCACAAATATATATATATTTTTAAAATTGTTAACAAAGAAATAAGGTATTTCTGAGATAGCTATTTCGAGTTATTTAACTCTCTTCAGTCAGAACTCACCCTTTCCGGGATTCGAACCTGGGCAGTCTGCATGCTAGGCAGAAGCTTTAGTCTCAAGCCACAGGCTCTCTCCCGCTTTGTTAACAGTCAGGGAGTGAATATGTGTGTCAAGTGGTTATTTTTTAGATTGCACCCTGTAAACCCAAATATGGGAGGAAGAAATCATTCTTTCCTTTGCTTGTTTCAGCTCAACCCAGAGCCATCTGCAAGCACAAATATATATATGTTTTTAAAATTGTTAACAAAGAAATAAGGGATTTCTGAGATAGCTATTTCGAGTTATTTAACTCTCTTCAGTCAGAACTCACCCTTTCGGGATTCGAACCCATATTTGGGTTTACAGGGTTGAGCTGAAACAAGCAAAGGAAAGAATGATTTCTTCCTCCCATATTTGGGTTTACAGGGTGCAATCTAAAAAATAACCACTTGACACACATATTCACTCCCTGACTGTTAACAAAGCGGGAGAGAGCCTGTGGCTTGAGACTAAAGCAGTGGTTCTCAACCTTTCTGAGGTTGAGACCCCACTTGCCCCGCCCATGTGCGCCGCGACCCCGACCTGGGGGCGCGCGCGCGCGCAAAAAACTTTTTTAATTTTTTTTAAAAATAAAAAAAAAAAAAAACAAACAAAATGGCGGCCGGGACGGGCGGATCTGCGCATGCGCGGATCGGGGCGTCGCACGTGCCACGCATGCGCGCATTCGCCCGTCGCGGGCCGCCATTTTTTTATTTTTTTTAAAAAAAAATTAAAAAAAAATGGTGGCCGCGACGGGCGGATCTGCGCATGCGTGGATCGGCCCATTGCACGCGCCACGCATGCGCACATCCGCCCATCGCGGGCCGCCATTTTGTTTTTTTTATTTTTTATTTAAAATTTAAAAAAATAAAAATAAAAAAACAAAAACAAAATGGCGGCCGCGACGGGCGGATCTACGCCTGCGCGGATCGGCCCGTCGCACGTGCCGCACATGCGCGGATCCGCCCGTTGCGGTCTGCCATTTTGTTTTATTTTATTTTTTTTATTTTTTTTTAATTTTTTTTTAATTTTTTTTTCGGCGCGACGGGCGGATCTGAGTGTGCACAGCGAACGCGCGCCAAAAAAAATAAAAATTTTTTAAAAAAAATTAAAAAAATTAAAAAAAAATTAAAAAAATAAAAATAAAAAAAACAAAATGGCGGCCGGCGGTGCCCGGCGACCCCCGCGAAATGGTCTCGCAACCTCAAATGGGGTCGCGACCCCAAAGTTGAGAACCACTGGACTAAAGCTTCTGCCTAGCATGCAGACTGCCCAGGTTCGAATCCCGGAAAGGGTGAGTTCTGACTGAAGAGAGTTAAATAACTCGAAATAGCTATCTCAGAAATCCCTTATTTCTTTGTTAACAATTTTAAAAACATATATATATAGATAGATAGATAGATAGATAGATAGATAGATAGATAGATAGATAGATAGATAGATAGATAGATAGATAGATAGATAGATAGATAGATAGATAGATATAGTCTTTGGTTCTTCGGGTTTTCTCCCGCGTAGAATTTGAAGTGTCTTGGCAACGTTTCGATGAAATCTCATTCATCATCTTCAGGCTGGTGCTTTTGGCTTTTTGCTCCTAGAAGCAGAAGCCAAAAGCACCAGCCTGAAGATGATGAATGAGATTTCATCGAAACGTTGCCAAGACACTTCAAATTCTACGCGGGAGAAAACCCGAAGAACCAAAGACCTACATACAAACACCCGCGAAAACCTCAGAAAGCATATATATATATACATGTATATGTATATGTATATGTATATGTATATGTATATGTATATGTATATGTATATGTATATGTATATGTATATGTATATGTATATGTATATGTATATGTATATGTGTGTGTGTGTGTGTGTGTGAGAGAGAGAGAGAGAGTGTGTGTGTATCGTGTATTGTGTATCGTGGGGCGGTTGACATCTTGCCCCTAGCCAGTGTATGTTTGTGTGTACGTTTGTTGTATGAATGGTTTCTTAATTTAGGGTTTCTCTTTTTTATATATGTATTTTTTATATATGTATTATGTAGTTTTTTAATATTAGATTTCTATTTATGCTGTGAGCCGCCCTGAGTTCCCGGAATAGGGCGGCATAAAAATTTAATAAATAAATAAATAAATAAAATATTGTTTTTAGAAAAATCTAATGAATACATTGGAATAATATCAAAATATAGTTCAATGTGGTTGTCCAAGCTATGCACGTCCATTTAAGCCAGCGGTTCTCAACCTGTGGGTCGTGACCCCATTTGGGGTCGAACGACCATTTCACGGGGGTCTCCAAACACCGCAGTCCGCCATATTTTTTTTTGGTCGGCCATTTTTTTTTGGGTCCAGCTTTTTTTCCCCTTTGCAATGCGGGCCGTCGCGCCGCGCATGCGCAATGCGGGCCCGCCATTTTTTTTTGGGTTGGCCATTTTTTTTGGTCCGCCATTTTTTTCCCCTTTGCGATGTGGGCCGTCGCGCCGCGCAAGCACGGCGCAGGCCGGGGTCGAGCCCCGGAAAAGGTTGAGAACCGCTGATTTAAGCTAAATAATGCCAAAGAAAACCATCCAACTTACCCAAGACTCCATATTCCGAGAGAGAGCTGTTGCACACGGTATAAGGAGCCTGTTGCTCCCAAAGATGGTTCATAGGAACACAAGTCCTTTTGTCGACGTTTTGATCATGCAGCACATGGTGGCGATGGCTACAGACGTTTTCCGCAAGCCAGTTGAACAGAATTTGAAAAACAAAATGCAACGGGGGAGGGTATGAAACACTTGAATGTTTGGGCACCTTAAATGTAGCACTGCAAGAACTTTCCTTGAATCCCAAAGCTGCCTTTTTCCAAAAGGCAACTGGACTGTCTTGTTTTTGTTTATTTTCTTCGAAAACCTTTCGCTCGTCATCCAAGAACTGAAGACGTTTCTTGGACGAGAAAGGAAATGTTTTCAAAGAAAAAAATAAAACAAGAAAGTCCAGTCGCCTTTTGGGTAACTTGGATGAGAAGTATCTTTGGGGCAACCATGACTTGGATGGTTGAGAATCTCCAAAGAATCTCCAAAGATTCGCCCCAGTCCTAGGCCTTCAGCTGGGTTTTATAAAACCTTTCCACTTTAGGCCTCCGCCGCCATGTGGGAGAA
Source organism: Bothrops alternatus (assembly GCA_034064705.1). Classification (NCBI taxonomy): domain Eukaryota; kingdom Metazoa; phylum Chordata; class Lepidosauria; order Squamata; family Viperidae; genus Bothrops; species Bothrops alternatus. The sequence continues at coordinate 332,034 of JARGCV010000234.1, read as the reverse complement.
GAAAAAAGGTTCAATCCATCAATTTCAACTTCTCGCGGGGAAAAAAAAGTTGGAAAGTTGGAATTGGTTGATTGAACTTTTTAGTCCCACCCAGTCTGCCGTTACCACGGCAGCCACGCCCTCCCAGTGGGCCACGCTCACCCAATGGGCCACGCCCACCCAGCACCCGACGATATATAAGTGGGTTTGGGGTTTCAGTTTGGGCACTCGGTCTCTAAAAGGTTCGCCATCACTGATAGAGTGGTTGGCCTTTCACCAAAAGACTTCCTACTTTAGATTCAATTTAAATTAGTGCTCTCCTTGCCGACGTCTCACATCCTTTCCCAACTTCACCGTATCCCGAAGATCGTGGTGTCATTATACTGATATCAAGATTTAAAAAAAAATAAAAAATTAAAATTGGAGGAACGGAATGAAGCCCTGAAACGTCATGCAAATTGACGCTGCCTCTCAGCCGCCAAAGGTAACTTTGGTACTGTTGTTATGCAAGGCGTGAAGCTTTTTGAGGTAAGCAGTTATACTCCATAAAATATGAAGTGTGGAAGCTATTACACAACACGGCTGCTTTCCCTCCAATTACGGCTGCGAAATTCTACTACTCATTGCTTTTAGACATGAGCTGTTTGTATCGCATCTCCTTGGTTTCCACTTCCTTAAGCAATCCTCAAGACCGAAGCTGGGAAGAGCGCATTCTTTGCTATGCACCCTCCACGCCTTCGTTGCTGAGAGCCCTCCAGAGCGCCATTAATCACCATTAGAATGGGGCACCAAGGACCATTTTCAACACAGAGACGATTGAAGTAATTACCGTAATCCATTAACTCCCCAAGCAGGACTAACTAAGTGAGACACACCAATATGTTCAACTTCTAGAACCACGGAAGAAAAAAAAAAGAGGGCTTATTACCCTGAAAATAGCTATTCTGTGGACATATGCTTCCCCAAGCTGCAGCCAGGAGCTCTGATCTTCTCATGCGCCTAGCGAAAGGAGCTCTTAAGCAAAGTAGAACTCGGAAACAAATTAAGATCATTAAAAACGAGACCAGCTTGAGTCAAAGGTGTGAGAGAATGACCAGGAAAAGCCAAGTGGGAGAGCAAATTTAAGTTCGCTTCTCGCCTCTTTTTTTTTTTTTTTAAAGAGAAAACTTGAACAGCGAGCTTTATTCTAATTTCCGGGATAAAACAGAGAGGCATTTAGCCCGTAATAAATAAAAGTTTTCTATGAGCGGTAGGCAGAAAGGGTTCTTTGCCATTTTTACTAAAAAGTACAGAGAGATGACTATTCCTTTTGGAAACAGTAAAATTCTCAATCATATTTAGAAAGCAAATGGTAATTAATAATAATAATAATAAAGTTGGAAGGGACCTTGGAGGTCATCTAGTCCAACCCCCTGCTCAGGCAGGAAACCCTATCCCATTTCAGACAAATGGCTGTCCAGTCTCTTCTTAAAAACTTCCAGTGTTGGAGCATTCACCGCTTCTGGAGGCAGGTTGTTCCACTGGTTAATTGTTCTAACTGTCAGGAAGTTTCTCCTTAGTTCTAGGTTGCTTCTCTCCTTGATGAGTTTCCATCCGTTGCTTCTCGTCCTGCCTTCAGGCGCTTTGGAGAATAGCTTGACTCCCTCTTCTTTGGGGCAGCCCCTGAGATATTGGAACACTGCTATCCTGTCCCCCCTCATCCTTCTCTTCGTTAAACTAGCCATACCCAATTCCAGCAACCGTTCCTTATATATTTTAGCCTCCAGTCCCCTGATCATCTTTGTTGCTCTTCTCTGTACTCTTTCTAGAGTAATAGCAACTTCTGAATGGTGTCCACATTTCTTTGAAAGAAAGGGACAATCTCATCATCACACATTTCAGGCAGTTCCTTTCTCTTCCCCATATTTCAGCAAATAATAATAATAATCCTGCTCCTGACACTTCTAGGAATTCTTGCAGTCAATTTAGAATTCGGGGATTCGTACTCTGCGGCCCCGTAATAATTTGTGTCCCATTTTTAACGAACGTTCCAAGCATTACGGAAAACAATGCATGCCAATAACGGCCCCTACCTTCGGGGCAGACCAATATGAGCCCCAGCTCTGAGTAAAATCTCTTAACGTTTGTCTCCAAGGTGGTTTTCCAATAGGCAACTGGGCTTTCTTTATTTCTTGAAAAAAAAATTTCCCTTCTCACCCAAGAACCTTCCTCGGTTCTGACCGAATGGTGGGGAATGGAAGGATTGATATTCTTTGCCATCCTTGGCGACCCTTCCATTCCCCACCGTCCGGTCGGAAGCGAAGAAGCTTCTTGGAGGAGAAACGAAACGTTTTCAAGGGAAAAGCCTAAGAAAGTCCGTTGTTTTTTTGGCGGGGGGGGGAAAGCACCTATGGGACAACATGACCTGGATGACTGAGAATCTCCATAGAATCTCCATAAAACTTTTTTTTTGTTTTCTTCCCCAATAGATAACAGATGATTTTGACCACTCACCTGAAAGTCCCCCGTTCTACATCCTGACCGCTTAACCGGACGTGAATGCCCTCCTTCAATAATGATCCAAAAGCCATGTATTCTCCCAGGGCCCAGTCAACAACCCGGTTCGTGGTCATCTCCAGTCGACTTTTCAAAATCCGAGAAAGTCCTAAAGGCGGCAGGGAAAAAAAAAAAGGAGTCGTAATGGGAGAGCCCTTGACCTGTTCTCACTTGGCAAAGCAAATGAAAAGAGGAAGGAATAATGTCATGCTCCTTCGCTAATCCTTGAGCTCCTTATAAAACAATAAAGCTGGGACAAAAAAAAAATCTTTTTTTAAAATAATTTATATATTTTTCCAAACTCTCCCCCAAACATATACCGTGATATTTATCAGATGTGAACATACATTCTTTTTACATTCATATATAAGATACTTTTAATAAAATGAAATAAATACATACGCATGGCTTTTGGAGTTGCTCGCCCATTATCCCCTTTCACTGTATCCACACTCCTTCTTCTCTACCTTCTTTCTCCCTTTCTTCTCTTCCCTACTTCCCTCTTCTTCCTCTCCTCTTCTCTTTCCTTCACCACTTTCCTCCCCTTTCTCCCCACTTCTCCTCTTCTCCTCCAACCTTCCTGCTTCCTTCTCCTCTCCTTTACTCTTTTCTCTCTCCTCTCCTTTCTTCCCTCTCATCCCTCTTCAGATACAATTCAGGGGTAATGTGGGACAAAAAAAAAATCTAACCCATAAATAAACCATATAAATCAGTTATCCCCTAAGAGCTGAAAGACATAATACTTGAATTCCATGGGGGCCTCATTGAAACCTACTAATTCGCTTTCCTTCTTGACGCTCTGTACATTTCTGCTAGCTGCACTCCAATTCAACTCGCAAAACTTCCATGTAATTAGGTTTTCAGCTCTGTCTTATTATTCACCTTGTCCTTGTTAAGTAACAGAACACTTGGAGCAGTCGCCCACAAAGCCTCACAATGGTTGACCCCTTAATACTCCTCTTACCAGTAATACATTTGCATTTCAAAAAGATTGAACCCCAGACCAGCATCTGTCTTCCTGTACAATAAAAGTTCCAACGTATTTTCATTGGCATTTTTCACCTCTGCCTGTTCGATCTAAAATGCCTATTTTTTTTTAAATTTAAATTGCGTTATTGGTGAAACCAGCACCAAAATGTTGCAGAAGTGCCTATTAACAAATAAAGCACATTCTGCATTTCATTCATGGAGGATGAGATGATTTGCTGAATGTGTGACGTTTCACAACAAGAAGCAAAGGCCCTGTCTAGATTCATATTAAGGCTTCATATTGTGGGCAAGTCCCCACCTATTTCACAAAACAAGCAAGATTTCACTCGGTTGCAACTGACCATTTCAACTCTAGAGTGTTCGATAAACTGAAATCGAATCAGTCTAACAATTGTCTCTTCAAAATTAGAAACACGTGCAGACGCCCGTAAAATAACAAAGAAAAATGGTTCACAGATGCATTGTTACTTTTCAGGATTCCAGAAATGTCTATATCAGCGGTTCTTAACCTGTGGGTCGCGATCCCATTGGGGTCGAACGACCGTTTCACGGGGGTCGCCAAACACAGCAGTCCGCCATTTTTCCCCCATTTCCCCTTGGCCGTCGCGCGCGCGCTGCGCATGCGCGATTCGGCCTGTTGTGCCGCACATGTGCGGTTCGGATCGCGCGCGCGCCGCGCATGCACAGTTCGGCCCGTCGCACCGCGCATGCGCGGTTCAGCCCGTCATGCGCCACGCATGCGTGGTTCGTCACGCCGCGCATGCGCGGTGCGAGCCATTGCGCCGCGCATGCGCGATGCGGGCCGTTGCACAGCGCATGCGCAGCGCAGGTCAGGGTCACGCCGCGCATGGGCGGCGCAGGTGAGGTCTCGGCCTGAAAAAGGTTGAGAACCGCTGGTCTATATGGATTTAATGAAATACTCATGCATCAAATATTCCAGCAAGTACAGAACTGTTTTAGCCATACTTCCAAGTGCTTCCTAATGAATAATGATATTGTAACTTAGTAAGAACATTTTTGTTAATTGCATGCCACTTGAACACAGAAACATTACAGAATTATAATTGAAAGCATTGCAATAAGGGCTTCTTGGGAATTTTAATTGCCTAAACCTCCTGTTGATCAATCTCAAAGGAAGGGGAAAAAAATAATTAAAATATAGCCAGCTGATTGAATAATTTGTTATTAGACCCACACAGTATGACTAGAGATCTACAGATGTGAAAATATCTTCAGTTAGTTCATGATAAAGTTGACTATTTCGAGAAGCTGGACAGTGCCCAGAGGAACATGTTAAACCAAGATTTTTTTTAAAGGTAGAGATACAGAAAAATCGCCGTAGACACAACTTTGGATTTCCTTCCCAACCCTGCCTTTTCAGCTTATTTCTGCTTTCTGCTTCTTCTTTTTTTTAAAAAAAGTCCATCATGCAAAAGCATTTTTTTCCTTTTAACTTTGCATGTTTACTAGGAGGAATGCATAGATACAATGAGCTCTGTTGTAAAAGGCACAAGGCCTGCGTTTACGATCAATAAGAACATCTGCTATTACTCTATTTGCTCTATTACCTTATTACTTCATTTACTGTTAGGCTAGCGCTAATCCCAACTGCAATATTTGCCTAGGCCCGTTAAAGCTAACAAATTCCTCCTTGGTGGTTTCAGTTCAGTTGCCTAGAAAAACATAATTAATGAACCTGACATTCAAATCCGATATTCAGATTCAAATAGCCACCAGCTCTTAACGCCCGTGTGGTAAGCTGCTAGGGGTAGTGAGGGGGGGAGGGGGGAGGGGAAATGCTTCCTCTTTGGAAAAGCATCATTGGAACGAGGGAGAGAAAGAAACATGGCATTTTCGTGGGATGGAAGAGTGCTACCACCTGCCTGGAGGAGAACAGAAAGCTGATATCCCCAACCCGGAAGGAACGAAGCCGTTTTCTCACCTCCGTGTATTTTGAAGCCTTCGAGGGGTACAGAGCTGGCAACTTGGCCAATATGGGTCAGGACCTCCTCAGGGATGCCTGTGGGAAGACAGGTCATGCTCTTCGGTTCGCCGTCCAAGTTAAAAAACCCTGGAAAAGAGAGATATTTGGAATAGTATTCAAAACTGTTCAGTCTCTCTCTCCCTCCCTCCCTCTCCCTCTTTATCTCTCCGTCTCCCTCCCTCCCTCTCTCCCTCTCCCTCCCTTCCTCCCTCCCTCTCTTTCTCTGTCTCCCTCCCTCTCTTTCTGTCTCCGTCTCCCTCCCTCTCTGCCTCCCTCCCTTTCTCCCTCCTCCCTCCCTCTCCCTCTCCCTCCCTCCCTCTCTGTCTCCCTCCCTCTCCCTCCCCCTCTCCCTCCCTCTCCCTCCCTCCCTCCCTCTCCCTTTCTCCCTCTTCCCTCCCTCTCTCCCTCTCCCTCTCCCTCCCTCTCTTTCTCTCTCCCTCTCCCTTTCTGTCTCCCTCCCTCTCTCTCTCCGTCTCCCTCCCTCTGCCTCCCTCCCTTTCTCTCTCCTCCCTCCCTCTCTCCCTCTCCCTCCCTCCCTGTCTCCCTCCCTCTCCCTTCCCCTCCCTCTTTCTCCCTCTTCCCTCTCCCTCCCTCTCTCTTTCTCTCTCCACCTCCCTCTCCCTTCCTCTCTCTCTCCCTCTATTTCTGTCTCCCTCCCTCTCTCTCTCTCTCCGTCTCCCTCCCTCTCTGCCTCCCTCCCTCCCTTTCTCCTTCCCTCTCTTCCTCTCTCTCCGTCTCCCTCCCTCCCTCTCTCTCTCTCCCTCTCCTCCCCCCTCTCTCTCAATCAATTGAGGAATCGCAGCAAAAGGGTAGCTCCAGCCTTTGAACAGAGTGTTCCCGTTCCACATTGGGTGAAACCTGAACAGGAGGGTATTTCCCTGTCCCTGAAATCTCCCTGGGCACTATCTCCATCCTCATCTGTTCCGACCAGATTTCACCCAATCTGAAACGGGGATGTCCTGTAAAAGACGGGACATTAGTTTAGGGCTGTCTTGGTATTTCACGGCCAAGTAAGGGGCTGAGGAACGTTCTAAAGGGCAGGAATGTCTACTTTCAGACAGCTTTACTCCTCTGTACAGGAGTGGCCCAAATTGTGGAAACCTTTTGGGAAAAGTGTATTTTTGAGGTTGGATGGCTAATAGCACCCCTTTTGTTTTTTTGGAGTAGTACCCTAAAATTATATATCAATGGAAAGATAATTTAATCAAGAATGTAATGCAACATAGTTTGTTCAATTATCTGTACTGTGTTCTATGAAAGGTTGCAGCCAAATAACCAGAAAAAGGAAGCACAACTTGCTTAGGTTCATCCGATGGTAGCCAATGAGCGTGAGTGTTTAGAGAGCCAATTGGGTGTCCTCTTGTTTTGGCCATGAGCCAATCAGGTCACAGTAGGATCCAGTGATTGATGTCCTGTATTGAAGCTGAGAGGAGGACATTGGTCAGGGTGTTATGTGATCGCTATCAAGTTGGTTGGGGTTTTTTGGTGTTCTTTCATTGAGCTGGTAAAATGTCATAAAATTAAAGTCATGGTGCAAAGAGTTGACCAGTCACTCAAAAGCGATGTAAAATAGTCTTATGAAGTGAACAAGGCTACAGTTATAAAGAAATGAGAAGAAAAATGGGTGGAAACTGAACCGAAGGTGGCATTTCTACTGTACACTTTTCCCAAAAGGTTTCCACCATTTTGGCCACTACTGTAAATCCAGCAATGGGACTCCAGAGGTCCAATCTGCCAACATCCAATACTGGGGTTCAAATTTGTATGAATTTTTCAAAATAGCAAATATGGAACTTACCAAGAGAAAGGGAAATAATGGGAAAGGGGAGAGAAAACAGTGTAAGGGGAAAGGGGAAAGAGAAAAACATTGAATTCTGACTACCATCAGACTGCTGCAGCCCTGCTTTGCTTTGATGGCAGCCTGTCATAAAGTGGGGGGGGGGAAATATAGGGAGTGGAGATAACAGGAACCAGAAGTGTCAACCTGAGACAACGGTTGAACAATCCAAGGACACAGACATGGGAACAGAGTGGAAATGCTCCCCAATGAGATGCTAAACTTTAAAACTGTTACCAAAAAAAACCTGGTCTGAACCTTATTGGACATCAACAAAGATGACCAAGCAAGGATGGTGTGGGAGAAGTGAAAGTTGCTGGGTTTATGCAGGAATCCTCAGATCTGGCATTGCTTATGTATGCCAGTGATGGCGAACCTTTTAGAGACCGAGTGCCCCAAACCCACTTATGCATCGGCGGGTGCCGGGTGGGTGTGGCCCATCGGCTGGGTGTGGCCAATTTGGGTAGGTGTGGCCCATTGGGTGGGCGTGGCTGCGTTGGTAACGGCAGGCTGGGTGGGACTAAAAAGTTCAATCCATCAATTCCAACTTTGCAAGATCTTTTTTTTCCCCCGCGAGAAGTTGAAATTGACTGATTGAACCTTTTTTTTTTTTTGCACGCGGCGGCGGAGGCCTAAAGCGAAAAGGTTTTATAAAACCCAGCTGAAGGCCTAGGACTGGGGCAACGGTGCGTGTGCTCACAGAGAGGGCTCTGAGTGCTGCCTCTGGCACCCGTGCCATAGGTTCGCTACCACTGGCTTATGCTGTAACCACTTGGCTTTTAGTAAAAACTACACCTTCCACTACAAATAGAGTCCAGGGACTTAGATTCCTAGATGCCCAAGCTGGGGCAGGCCTGACAATGAGGTAATAACATACAACCTAATTTTTTTTTACTTTTGCATAATAATACAGGCTAGCCATTTCTATAACAATCAATCTATCTAAACCGCAGAACCCAAAATCAAAGTTTCATTTCCCCCCCCCTCCTCAAGCACAAAGTCCAGAAGCGGTTTCCAAGAGGAAACGAGAGCGATGATATTCTTTTCTTTAATCAAACTGATTGCAAAATTATGGCCCACTTCCAAGATTGAAGTTATACTCTGAGAAAGGGCTCGACCTCTTCTTACCCCACACGGGGTCCCACCAATTAACATTATGTATTCTGAGATACGATGTATCTATTCGGACAGGTCGACCACCCAACTTTTGACGATTTCTACGGAGATGACAAACCACTTTTGGGCTGAAAAGACTTTCCGGGTTGGTGGCTTCAGAGATCTTAACAGGAAAAAAATATGACTAGGATGTAGGAGATGGAAAGTGAAATATTTTTAACCTCTTTTGTAGGGAGGGTGATTTGCTGAAGGCACCACTTCCTTTCTGTTTCTCAAGCATGCTGGCCACATCTTCCATTTTGTAAATTTCATGTTCGAAAAGGCCCACAAAGGGACAGACACAGGATGATTAGATGGAAATAATGAGAAAGCGGTGCACCACCACAAGGGATGCTAGGGAGTGTGTGTGTGTATGTGTGTGTGTGTGTGTGTGTCAAAACAGTCAACTAGACTGCCATAATTTTGCCATCAGGACTCCGCCCCTTTTTTACATGTTCCCTGTGCCGATACCCTTGATCACCCCAATAAAAATATTTAACCAATCAAAATGCATTGTTTTTACGCGTGGAAACATGATGTGCACCCTTAACCATGCTTAAGAGAGAAGGAGGAAGGAAACACTGAAAAGCTGAGAATCTCAACACAATTGCAACGATCCTGATACCTGGCCAAGGAGAATCAAGCCAATGTTTAATATGGAGGATTTTATTATCTTTGGACCTGGTGTAAGCTTCTTCGCAGATCTTATCATATTTTGCAATTTCTTCCTGTAGAATAGAAGGGGGGGGGAGAAATCACAGACTGTCATCACGCAGAACTAGTGGTTTGATCAGAGAGTGAGTTTATAACCAATTTCTTATCCAGAATCAACCTTGGTCTCCTCTTGAGTATTTTCCCTTTTTTTTTTTGGTCTCCTCTTGAAAAACGCTGATGGTCTTCTTGACGTGGCTTAAATCTGGTCAACCAATAAATCTGTTATGAGTACTAATCTACCGAGCGAGTAGCAGTCTGGTAAAGGAACCCTAAGGTTATTTCCAAATCTAAGCAACAGGACTAATTTAACACACTAAGAGCAGTTTGCAAAGTGAAACGATACCCGCCTTCGTTGTACAGATATAAAGCTAACTTCCAAATGTGGCATGTCAAAAGGATAGTAGCCACAGTCTCAGGCTCACGTATGACAGAAAACTATGATTAACTGCAGTTTTCAGCATGAGAAGAAAGACTATTTGGTTGCAAAATTCATCTACCCAACATTCTTCTATTCCTCAGAGTTGCATGAGGAAACAAACACACATCAGACCTATCTGTGTACTCAAGGCTATCAACTAAGTCTTGCTGATTTTATGGTTTATAAATCACCTAGAAGGATATTCCTTACAGCCCAGAGATAGCCATGTCCCATCAAAGGCCTACTGGAACATTCACGGTTCTCTATGGATGCTCTTGAACTTTTGAAGAACATGTTCAGATTTTAGAAGGCCCTCACCATGGCCACACTGGTGATGCCTTGGTGCTTTGAAGGCCCTTACCATGGCCATGCTGGTGATGCCTTGATGCTTTGAAGAGCAGCTTAGAATGGACTCTCCCCTCGTGGTGACCCTTCTAAATAGTTTCGCCCTAATAATTATTCAGTCTTTGAGGTTACATCATTGCATTCTAAAACTGAAGTCCTCACTTGACCAGATATAGAAAGATGATAGATGATAGATACATGATAAATAAAAGATAGATAGATAGATAGATAGATGATAGATGATATACATGATAAATAAAAGATAGATAAATAGATAGATAGATAGATAGATAGATGATATACATGATAAATAAAAGATAGATAGATAGATAGATAGATAGATAGATAGATAGATAGATAGATAGATAGATAGATAGATAGATAGATGGAGATATATGATGATAGATAAATATAGATAGATACATGATAGATACATGATAGATAAATAAAAGATAGATATATAGATAGGTAGGTAGATAGGTAGATAGGTAGACAGATAGATAGATAGACAGATGATAGATAGTGTTGTGAGTGTCTCTAGACTGGCTGGGGACATATCAGAGGATGACGAAGCACAACCAGGCCCCTCTGGGTATTTTCCCCTCCCGGCAGCCGAGCTAGACAATGAGGAGATTTGTATGCAATCTGAGTCAGACTCTCAAAGTGATGAGTCAGATTTGGAACAGGAAGATAGATGGCTTGATCCGAGATTCCGAAGGTTTGATAGGCGGAGGTGTCAGTTAAGTGGAAAAAGGAAGTGACGTATGGAAAACTATATTAGAAGAGGAAGAAGGAACTAATTCTTTGTCACGAGCAACGTTAATATCAAGAGGCAGTCTGATGCATCACCGAGTTCGTTTGAACTCAGTTTTCTGGTGTTCTTGAAATCTACGGAAGATTAATGAAGTCTTGGACAATGTGAGAGATAAAGAGTGAGTTAATTGGAAGGTGGGAGAATGTTTAAACTAAATGTACATACATCAGACTTGGCCGTTCCGGCCAACAAACTGCCAGCAGCTTGCTTTGAAGTGAATCTTTTGAAATGTGTTAAATAAAACTCTTAAAGAAATATTTATGTGGATTTTACTAAGCTGAGAAGGGCCAGATACAACAGATAGATAGATAGATAGATAGATAGATAGATAGATAGATAGATAGATAGATAGATAGATAGATAGATAGATAGATAGATAGATAGATAGATAGATAGATAGATAGACGGAGATATATGATGATAGATAAATATAGATAGATACATGATAGATACATGATAGATAAATAAAAGATAGATATATAGATAGGTAGGTAGATAGGTAGATAGATAGATAGACAGATGATAGATAGATAGATAGATAGATAGATAGATAGATAGATAGATAGATAGATAGATAGACGGAGATATATGATGATAGATAAATATAGATAGATACATGATAGATACATGATAGATAAATAAAAGATAGATATATAGATAGGTAGGTAGATAGGTAGATAGGTAGATAGATAGATAGACAGATGATAGATAGATAGATAGATAGATAGATAGATAGATAGATAGATAGATAGATAGATAGATAGACGGAGATATATGATGATAGATAAATATAGATAGATACATGATAGATACATGATAGATAAATAAAAGATAGATATATAGATAGGTAGGTAGATAGGTAGATAGGTAGATAGATAGATAGACAGATGATAGATAGATAGATAGATAGATAGATAGATAGATAGATAGATAGATAGATAGACGGAGATATATGATGATAGATAAATATAGATAGATACATGATAGATACATGATAGATAAATAAAAGATAGATATATAGATAGGTAGGTAGATAGGTAGATAGGTAGATAGATAGATAGACAGATGATAGATAGATAGATAGATAGATAGATAGATAGATAGATAGATAGATAGATAGATAGATATCATATGGACTCTACATATATATGTAGTATTTTTTCAGCTGTTATGGAAGTAGCAAAGCAAACCAGGAAATGTCTGCCAAAGGTAGCCAAAATCTCTCCCACTTGATGTCTTTGGACCCACCTCTACACTTCATCCACTGTGAGGATAAGACAGCCCCCACCCCTCCTCACTATGAACATGGCTCTCCCTAGGAACAACAGAGTAAACAAGCAGAAACAAACAAATATAATCCCTCTGTGTTTTACCACCATAGTACATAAGGGACTTTCTGCCCTCCAAGTCACAACGAGAAGGATTCAAAATCAAATCAGTGGGGGGGGGAAACACTATTGAAGCAATGTTTCTTTCATCTTAGGCAACAGAAATACAATAATCATTTAAATAACATCTGACTATTCGTCTATAAGAGCCGGAATCAGCTTTCTGAAGTAACTTTGCTTAACAAGGCACCCCTAGTCTTTGTAATCTGTTCTTGCTTATAATGACACTGAAACACATCTGTCCGAAGTCCTCAGACATATAGAAAGGATGCTGGTACGCTTTGAGAAGTTATCTTGGGATTTAGGCCCCATTTTAGTAATAGTGTGTTGTGTGCAACAATCAAACCTTCCATCCCTTGTCCCTAACTGATTGGCTTTTCACCTTTCTGGTTCTTAATCAATTCATCATGTACAGTAGCGGCCAAAATTGTGGAACCCTTTTGGGAAAAGTGTAATTTTGAGATTGGATGGCTAATAACACCACTTTTTGGGGGGAGTAATACCATAAAATTATATATCAATGGAAAAGTAATTTAATCAAGAATTTAATGCAACATAGTTTGTTCAATTATCTGTACTGTATCCTATGAAAAGTTATAGCCAAAGAACCAGAAAAAGGAAGCACCACTCGCTTAGGTTGATCTCAGGGAGCTTTCCTTCATCTGATTGTAGCCAATGAGTGTTTAGAGAGCCAATCGAGTGTCATCTTGTTTTAGCAATGAGCCAATCAGATCACAGTAGGAGTCAGTGATTGATGTCATGTATTGAAGCTGAGAGGAGGACATTGGTCAGTGTGTGATGTGATGGCTATCCAGTTGGTTGGCTTTTTTTGTGTTCTTTCATTGAGTGAGCTTGTCAAACGTAATAAAATTAAAGTCACGGTGCAAAGAGTTGACTGGTCTCCCAGAAAGCGATGTAAAATAGTATTATGAAGTGAACAAGGCTACAGTCATAAAGCAATTGGAAGAAAAATGGGTGGAAACTTCACCAAAGGTGGCATTTCTACTGTACACTTTTCCAAAAAAGGTTTCCACAATTCTGGCCACTACTGTACACTGTTCTTTGTTCTTGTTTTGCTTAACATTGCTAGATGTTAAATGTTCCTTTGTTTTTAAAGACTTCAAAGTCACAACGTGGCTTCCAGCATGAATTAGACATAGAAAAATAACAATCAACGGTTCCCTATCACAAAACTAGCATCCCCCATCGCCATGGTCTACCTCAAACTCTTGCAGTGTGACCACGCCATCGGCGATCAGCTGGTCAGCATACTTTTTCAACACGGGCATCTGCTTTGAAATCTGCTTGTACATCAGCGGTTGAGTGAACATGGGTTCGTCCATTTCATTGTGGCCTCGTCTTCGGTAACAAACCTGCACAGGAAAGGTGGGTGTTTATCAGGATGAAGTCCCAAAGATGCATTTCCAGGAGAACAACTTGACTATCTTAGTTTTTTTTTTTTCTTAAAGAGGTTTCACTTCTTCCGTTATTCAGCTTCGTCTTGGATGAGAAGCGAAACGCCATCCAGAAAAAAGCAAAGATAGCCCACTTGCCTCTAGAAAACCCACCTTTAAGATAACCATGACCTGGATGACTGCGCATCTCCATAGACATCAGGATGAAGTTGTACCCCATTCCCTCTCTAAACAGAGCAAAGAAATTGTTTCTTTTGTTCTGATGTCCATTTTCCATTTTCCATGTCAAGTGGTGCTCACACTGACTAAACTATGAACTGTTGATATGTATCTATTTATTACATGCATTTGCCGCCGATCTCACCGTAAGGCTACTTTAAGGGGGTTTGTGATAATAAAAAGGAAGAAAAATGAAAGATGTGTACACAGAAGCAAAATAATAGAACAGTAAAAAAAAACAATGACAAAGGAACACCTCAAGAATAAATACATCAATATGGTAATCAAAAAGATGAATGGGTGAAGAGCAGAGAACAAGGGGGAGAGGTGGAGTTTACCATCCATCTAGCAACCACTTCTAGTATTGCGTGTCCTTTGTTGCTGTGCTGGTCCAGTATATAGCTAGCTTAGGAGTTGAGAGCTTGTGTAGAGCAAGTAGAGGTGGCATGGAGGAGAAGACTTTAGGCAGGCAGAAGAAAGATTGATTCTTTTTTAAGTCAAACGAAGAGAGAAACACATAATATCCTTTTACTAAGGCAGGCAGATGAAACTGGCAAGCAGGAATGCTGGTTCTTTTCTTGGAAGAGAAATTATACTCTCTCTTTACTATTCTGGAATGTAGCCACTATCCAGATAGAGAATAACTCCACGAAATGGCAACATGCAGAATCTTTATCGATCAGGAATTCTAAGCATTAACTCACAGTTATTGAAGATACATCTGTCACATGTTTCATATTCTGTCCATTCACGCAGGTAAAAAAGAGAATAATTTTCCTCCCTCTTCATAAATCTCATATGCTGCTCTGGTTACACTTTCCCCATTCTACAGAGCTCCTGGCCTCTTGGCTAGGATTTATGGAGAGAGATAAGAAACTGGCATGTAAGAGGATGTCCCATAATAAAAGATACAAGACTCTCCCAGTAGCCAATTAGAACACAGATATAACCAGGTAACAACTAAAACTACATTCCCCAGAAAGCCATCTCTTAAGGAGATAGCTTTTAACCCTTAAAATGCTACTTGCTCTACACACAGCTCTCAACTCCCAAGCTAGCTCTATACTGGACCAGCACAGTTGCTATCCACCCAACTGCAAGTTTTTAATAAAAGCAGTATATGAACTGTTGGCAAGCATAACTGGTATATTTTTTAAGAGGAGAATAATTTCTTTGCTTTCCTGCAGAGTGAAGCATCTAATCACAGCAATTTTGGGGCCTGTTTTTCACTGACTCCTTAGTACATTTGAGAGAACTGTTCAGCTTATTAACACTGCATCACATTCAGGACTCTGTATGTAGAACTCAAGAATCAGAATTTGAAAAGTACATGCCTTCCCTTCAGAGTCTATCGGTCTAAAGGCAAGATTGCACTGATGGTCTCTTCTCACAACAGCTTTGCTCCTGCGATATTCCCAGAGGTTTTACAGCAGCAGCAGAAAACACACTGCAAGGAAGGGGCTGATGCTGGGAAAGATGGAGGGCAAGAGAAGAAGGGGACGACAGAGAATGAGGTGGCTGGATGGAGTCCCTCAAGCAGGAGGTGTGAGCTTCAATGGACTCCAGAAGATGGTAGAGGACAGGAAGGCCTGGAGGAACATTGTCCATGGGGTGGCGATGGGTCGGACACGACTTCGCAACTAACAACAACTGTACACACAGGAAGCAAGATTTTATGTACATATTTAGACATCCACTTGAGTAAAGAATAAGAGCCCTTACCAGATCTATAACCACATCTTTGTTAAAAGTGTTCCTCCACTCTGCAGCGACATTGCATACGTACATCACTGCTTCTGGATCATCAGCGTTCACGTGGAAGATGGGTGCATTGACTACCCGGGCAACGTCGGTTGGATAAGGAGATGACCGGGCCATTCGTGGGTCCGTAGTAAAACCAATCTAAAATGAAAGATAAATTGGTTCACTGAGTAACTGTAGTGCTCCTCTCCTTTCACTTCTCTCTTACTGAAAGTTATTCGAGTGGATTCGTTGTTCTTTGAGCTGGGCGGTCTGTTTGCTTGCAGACATTTGTACCTGATTGTTGACCACAACATGGATAGTGCCATTTGTGGTGTACGATGGAAGATCACTCAGATGGAAAGTTTCATAAACCACTCCTTGGCCGGCAAAGGCAGCATCTCCATGGAGAAGTATAGACATAACCTACGCCGTAATGGGTTTAAAAAAAATAATATATGTAGTTATCAACTGACTATCTTACAAATGAGCATGTCTGTTTCGGGGGGGGAATTCAGAAAGATGATTATGAAGATGATGCGAGTGCTTTGGAAGCAGTTGCATGAACCACCTCCTTTTCAGGAATTAAAGCAGTTGTGGGTTTGTTTGTGTTTTTAAGGGTTTGTGCAATGCTTTAAAAACAATATGTGATGGACTAGATATAGTAGATAAACCATGTACAAGATTTACCTCAGGTTATTAAATTTTTACCTCAGGATTTTTGGTTAAGGACCATAAAAGATTGTACTAATACTGAGATGAATAATGTGCTATAGACTAGAAACTGTGGATAGGCTATAGAAAAGAGAAGCACCAATCAAATAAATTGTAACAGGTGTATAGTTGAGGTTTGATGTGAGGAATGAAAAATGCTTACCAAACCAGACGTTTATAAAGATTAACACTTAGTGATGTATACCAGGTGCTATGAAGATCGATACATATTATGAATTCATGTTCAATGCTGATTGTATGAATGTAGATAGACCATATAAAAGAGCTGTATTTTCAGGTCCTATGAGGACAGCTTATTAATATGAACCCAGATTTAATGTTGAATGCTTTAATATTGGGAAAGCGTACTGAATTTCTACCTCAGGATAATGAATTTGTACCTCAGGACCTTTTGCTAGGGATCATAAAAGATTGCACTACTACTGAGACGAATTTACGAGTTGTATTGCAGGATATATGATGGCTGCTTTTTGGTATGAACTCATGTATAATGTTGATGGTTTTAATAAAATAATTTCTGATAAAAAAAAAAAGCTGCACCCTGGAGCCATGAAGCCAAGATCAGTTCTCAAAATTTACCAGGTGGGTCTGGAAAGAGATGGCTGCTTTAATGGTTTTGACAAGAAAACCTTTGCATCGCCACCGATCCTGAAGCACTTCTTCTGAAGATGCAGAGACCTATTGGTTGTGACCTTTAGTGCCTTCAAAGTCTTAGGGCCGGATTCACTAAAATAGCTTCTGGAGCTCATGAAGGAATTCTCCAGCTTCTCTCCTGGTTGGAATGAGGCAATTCGGCATAGCTGACCAGCCCTGGCTGTCTCACCACTCCTGACTCATCCTGGCTGACTCACTAGGGACAACTAGCCATGGAACAATTCAACACACGATAACTCAGGAGAGGAGCAAGTAGCATTGCAGCTCGCCCCAGCCTCAAGGACTTCTCATTTGAGAAGATTCAAGCCTAAAGCAAGATGCCCACTGCAATTCACTTCTCCCTCTCTTGAGTTGGTCCTGCATAGAATTGCCCCACCGTGACTTGTCCTGCAATGAGTTGGCCACAGGAGTTATCCTACAGTAGTGGCCAAAATTGTATTTTTGAGGTTGGATGGCTAATAACACCACTTTGGGGGGGGGAGTAGCACCATAAAATTATATATCAATGGAAAGATAATTTAATCAAGAATGTAATGCAACAAAGTTTGTTCAATTCAACGCAATTCAAAGTGTTGGTTATGACCTATAAAGCCCTACATGGCATCGGACCAGGTTACTTACGGGACCGTCTGCTGTCCCATGAAACCCAGCGACCGGTTAGGGCCCACAGAGTTGGCCTTCTCCAGGTCCCGTCAGCCAGACAGTGTCGCCTGGCGGGGCCTAGGGGAAGAGCCTTCTCTGTTGCGGCCCCAGCCCTCTGGAATCAACTCCCCCCGGAGATCCGTATCGCCCCCACCCTCTCTGCCTTTCGTAAACTACTAAAGACCCATCTCTGCTGACAGGCCTGGGGCGGTTGACATCTTGCCCCTAGCCAGTGTATGTTTGTGTGTACGTTTGCTGAATGAATGGTTTCTTAATTTAGGGGTTCTCTTTTTTTATATATGTATTTTTTATATATGTATTATGTAGTTTTTTATATTGGATTTCTATTTATGCTGTGAGCCGCCCTGAGTTCCCGGAATAGGGTGGCATAGAAATTTAATAAATAATAATAATAAATAATAATAATTATCTGTACTGTATTCTGTGAAAGGTTGCAGCCAAATAACCAGAAAAAGGAAGCACAACTCGCTTAGGTTGATCTCAGGGAGCTTTCCTTCATCCGATGGTAGCCAATGAGGGTGAGTGTTTAGAGAGCCAATCGGGTGTCATCTTGTTTTGGCCATGAACCAATAGGATCACAGTATAGTAGGATTCAGTGATTGATGTCTTGTATTGAAGCCGAGAGGAGGACATTGGTCAGTGTGTTGTGTGATCGCTATCCAGTTGTTTGGGGGGTTTTGGTGCTCTTTCATTGAGTGAGCTTGTAAAACGTAATAAAATTAAAGTCATGGTGCAAAAAGTTGACCGGTTGCTCAGAAAGTGATGTAAAATAGTATTATGAAGTGAACAAGGCTACAGTTATAAAGACATTGGAAGAAAAAAACGGGTGGAAACTTAACCAAAGGTGGCATTTCTCCTGTACACTTTTCCCAAAAGGTTTCCACCATTTTGGGCACTACTGTAGACCCCTCCAGGTTGCACAGTGATGATATGACCTGCCCGACATAATTTGGGCGCCATCAAGGCTTGTACTAAATATCCTTGGTGATTTTCTCCTTAACGTCTTCTCCAAATGCAACTGGAGTCAAAGCACGCTTTGAAAACTGAACCTTTTATGTCACTCAACCGAAGCTGTTCAGACGGTCTTACCTTTTTTCCTTCGGTATCACCTCGGTAAAACTGTTCGGCTTTGGTTTTGCCTTGGACAACAGGATCTACCGCTTCCAAGTGAGATGGGTTGGCCACAAGGGACAAGGTGAGCTTTTTGTTCGTTACTCGGTTGATTCTCTCGTGGTACATTCCTAAATGATATTTTACATCTCCAGATCCCTTAGGCAATCAGAAATGAGGAACGTTAATATACGCGTGCGCTCCTGGGAGGGGACTGGCCAAATGTTAAACAATGATCTCTTTACCTAAACCCTGACTTATTTGTATGCCTTTATTTAATCAGCAAAGTGTGCCAAGAATTCAGAGTTTGCAGCTGATTCTTGCACATTTGAGTTTCTTTGAGGTGGGTTTTGTTCTTTATTGCATAACGGAGCTGAACCCGAATAGCTTAGCAGGAGAGTGTTTATACTGTCCGTTAAGTTTCTGAACTGCCCAACAGCAAAATAATTGATAATAGACTTATTCTACCCATGGCTTCCAGAATAGTTATGGAATACTCCAGGTATCTAGTAGAGGTTAGGGAGAACTACAGCGTTTCCTCTTTCTCTTTATCGGCTTCTGCAAATCCTCCTTTTTTTAATTCATTGACCATTTCAACATTCGGTACAATAGTTTAACATTCACAGAAGTAGCAGAAGAAGACTTCAAAGCTACTTTAAAAGAAAAAAAAAATACTACGTCCTGATTCCAAAGGTGCTCTTTCTTTCTTTTTTTTTTTAAACAAGTTTTATTAGTTTTTCAGTTTTACTATGAAATAAATCTCTGATGTTACTAGGTAAAATACTAATATTTGCATTAGGAAGAGATTGATCTAGTTGTTCACTTGATTTTTTACAGCAGTCCTCCCCAAATCAATGGAAGTTGCAAGAAGAAAGAAATTTCCCTAGCGCTTGATGGTAATTTTAAACTATGAATTGGTGTATGGTTGAGTTAATGTTTTATAGCTAGGATATTTGTAGTCTGAAATTCTGTAACTGGTGGTTATGAGATAGAAGAAAACAGCAGGGTACAATCTTTCTAAATGTGCAGCAAATTTATTAACAATGATGAAACTGGAAATAAGGAAAAAAGGAACAGATGTATAGAAGGAAAGACTTGGAGTTGTGTTTATAGCAGGATGGACTCCATAGCAATAATGTGTGTTGCTAAAATGGCTGTTATGTAACAGCTGCATTTTGACTAAGTGCAGGTAGACTCTTAATCTTTGTGGGCACATTGGTAAAAGAATTCTAATCCTGCTGTTTTGTGTTAGCAGTGAAACACTTCTGAGCAAATTGCTTAGGCTTGTCTCCTAAATACTTGATTATTGTTAGGAATTTGAGTAAAGTTGGAAAATAGTTCTAGTGATTGTTATAAAATGGAATATGAAATAAGGCAGGTCAGAAAGACATAAGTAGTTGCCTCCATCAGTGACTGTGTACCGATTGTGATTGTATGCTGTATGAATGTGTTTTGGACTGAATGAATGTGTTTTTGGATAGGATGATTGATTTTTATTGTAATTTAAATTTTTATTGTATTATTGTTGTAAGCCGCCCTGGGTCCCAGGAGAAGGGCGGCATAGAAATCTAATAAAAGTTCAAAGTTAAAGTTAAAGTTTACATCCAAGTGTTTAGGAAGCAGCGTGGGGATTGGGCAATCAATAGTCCAATAACAAGCTCTTTCATACATGTCTCAGGTTACTGCATCAAAGATTCCCTCTCTATTTCCCTTAATTATTATATCACGTTCAAATTAATGCATTTCTGACTCTAGCTCGAACAATTAAAATACTTACCAATATATTTTCACTTATACATATCCGTGTCCTGTTTTTAATTTTTACCCAGTTTCAATAACAGTTTTCCAATTTAGCCTTTAGTATCCATAATATTCAGATTTCTGGTGACCCCAATTCCCCTTATTTCATTACAAAATAGTTGTCATAACTAAAATACACATATTGTTTACTTAAATACATTCTTACTTTATGGCAGAAATATATTCTATTTCTCATCCTAGGATCTCATCACTTACTAATAACATATCCTTTATTTGTCTCAATCCGACTTCTGTATTATAATTGAAAACTATATTCTAATGGCTAACTTTCATTTCCCTGATAGAGCTAAGTCCTCAATATTAAATCAATTAATGTCTTTTAGAATCTCCTTAGCCCATTAAGTAAAATTTTAGGCTCTTCTGTTATGTCAAAAAGAAACTAACTCTAGCTTTCTTTTTCTTTTTTTCTTTTTTTTTGCCAAACTGGCTTCCATACCAGTGCCTCTAAATCCTCAAGTGGTTCTCCCTTCATTTGTTATTTGAATCAGGAGAGACCGTCCAGTTATCAATTTTTCAAAGGAACTGGCCCCCAAAGGTGCTTTTTCAAGAGGCAAATGGACTTTCTTATTTGTCCTTTCTTGTATTTCACTTCTTATCCAAGAAGCTTCTTCATTTCAGAACTGAAGAACTGCAGAAGCTTCTTGGATGAGAAGAGAAACATCTTCAAGGAAAAACAAGACCTTTGGGACAACCAGGACCTCCGCAGACAACTACCATCCTGATACACCGAGAGCGGAATCCTTGCTTTTTTTAAAATACATGTTTAATATACAATGTAAACTATCATGGTTCAGTCCTACGGCAGAGCATGACCTCTATGTGTTGATTTACCTAATTAAAATTAATTAAACAAGTGGTAACCTCTAGCTTTGGACCGTAAGAAAAGCTTTGTACTTTGGTCACCTAATGAGAAGGAAGGACTCCCTGGAGAAGAGCCTAATGCTGGGGAAGATTGAGGGCAATAGAAGAAGGGGACGACAGAGAATGAGGTGGCTGGACGGAGTCACTCAAGCAGGAGGCGTGAGCTTCAATGGACTCCAGAAGATGGTAGAGGACAGGAAGGCCTGGAGGAACGTTGTCCATGGGGTCGCGATGGGTCGGACACAACTTTGCAACTAACAACATTGTTATCTAGGCAAAATTTATATATGTGACAAATCTAGACAGCATACTAAAAAGCAGAGACATCAACCTGCCAACGACGGTATGTATAGTCAAGGCCATGGTTTTCCCAGTTGCAATGTATGGCTGTGAAAGCTGGACCATAAGAAAGGCTGAGCGCCAAAGAATTGATGCCTTTGGACTATGGTGCTGGAGAAGACTCCTGCAAGTCCCCTGGCCTGCAAGGCAATCAAACTGGTCGGTCCTAGAGGAGATCAACCCCGACTGCTCTTTAGAAGGCCAGATCCTGAAATTGAAACTCAAGTACTTTGGCCACCTAATGAGAAGGAAGGACTCCCTGGAGAAGAGCCTGATGCTGGGAAAGATGGAGGGCAAGAGAAGAAGGGGACAACAGAGAAGGAGGTGGCTGGATGTAGTCACTGAAGCAGTAGGCGTGAGCTTAAATGGATTCCAGAAGATGGTAGAGGACAGGAAGGCCTGGAGGAACGGGGTCGCGATGGGTCAGACACGACTTCGCAACTAACAACAATGGCAACTCTAACTTTTATGGAAAGCGACCAAGTTGCCAAATCCCCAAACACCTACACAGCGGTGTGATCAAGACAAGCTATTGTAGCTGACAATATTCTGAAAAGTTGAAAGATATTTTCCCACCTCATCAGCTGCTTCAAGCTTCGGGTCGAACTGACAAAATATTTGTTCAAGTTCTTTTCGAATAACATTCGCCAACACGTTCAGTCTTCCTCTGGGAGGGGAAAAAAAGCATCAAAAATAAATCACAAGAGGTAAAAATATAAACAAACCTACACCAATATAATTTAGAGAATTGATGGCTAAGGTTTTGTGATCAGTGTCACACATCACGGTTTAAATTTTTACTATTTCTCTCCCTAATGTTATTATCTATCTATCTATAAATATATAATATATAAATATATATATTTTGAGAATGCAAAGCCATTCTTGATGTGTGACCGATGTGGGTATCATGCGTTTGCTTAATCTCTGATCTAGGTTTGCTGGTTGTGTCATTGAGGCCCAGGATGTTGAGGCAAATTAAGGTTATTGGAGCCCGGGTATAAAATATGAATGATTCCCTAAATAGTTTCTCCCCCTTCTGCTAAGAAGTCTTAAGTTTGGGATGAATTTATTATTGGATAGATATAAAAATCTCATCATTCCCCTTAAAAAAAAGCTCACCCTAAATTAGAAAAAAAGAGTAGACTTATACTCTTGCATTGACTTATATAGTCACCGCCATGGTTTTCCCAGTTGCGATGTATGCCTGTGAAAGTTGGACCATAAGAAAGGCTGAGTGCCAAAGAATGGAGGCCTTTGAACTGTGGTGCTGGAGAAGACTCCTGCGAGTCCCCTGGACTGCAAGGTGATCCAACCGGTCAGTCCTAGAGGAGATCAACCCCGACTGCTCTTTAGAAGGCCAGATCCTGAAGTTGAAACTCAAGTACTTTGGCCACCTAATGAGAAGGACGGACTCACTGGAGAAGAGCCTGATGCCGGGAAAGATGGAGGGCAAGAGAAGAAGGGGACGACAGAGAATGAGGTGGCTGGATGGAGTCCCTGAAGCAGAAGGCGTGAGCTTCAATGGACTCCAGAAGATGGTAGAGGACTGGAAGGTCTGGAGGAACGTGGTCCATGGGGTCGTGATGGGTCAGACACGACTTCGCAATTAACAACAAAATGTTATTATCAATGTATTTATACCTCACCTAAATGTGAGCAGAACTATTTTAAAACAAAAGCAGGCCTTCCTGAAATTAGCAGACCACTAATAAAGAGAAAAGAAGCTGAATGGCCAAACTGCCAAATTTTGGGAACAACGGACGAGAGGATTGGGAGGAAAAAGCCGCATGCAACAGCATCAAAGGTTAAAATTCATATGTGGAAGGTTTATTACTCTGAATCTTTAATTTACACTGACAGCACAGCAAGGGATTAAAAAAACAATAGGAAAAGGAGATCCTAAGGGAAAAAAAAGATTTGAGGTTCCCCTCCCCCAACTGTTTACATTGAAGAGGAATATCCTGGGTTCCAGAATGAGAACAAACATGATAACACACTAAATGGGGGGTGGGGGACCCTTAAAAATAGGAATAAAAATGATATTCCATGAAAATCTGGAATTTGTTAGTTCTTACCAGCCAAAGGTGCTTTTTCCAAAAGACAACTATACTTTCTTTCTTTCTTTTTCTCTTTCTTTCCTTCCTTCCTTTTCTTTTTTTCTTTCTTTCACTCTCTTTCTTTCTCTTTCCTTCTTTCCTCCTTTCTTTTTCTTTCTTTCTTTCTTTCTCTTTTTCTTTCCTTCTTCCTTTTCTTTCTTTCTTTCTTTTTTCTTTTTCTCTTTCTTTTCTTTCTCTTTTTCTTTCTTTCTTTTTCTCCCTTCCTTCCTTTTCTTTTTCTCTTTCTTTCTTTCTTTCTTTCTTTTTTCCTTTTTTCTTTTTTTCTTTCTCGCTCTCTTTTTCTTTTTCTCTTTCTCTTTCTCTCTCTCTCTCTCTCTCTCTTTCTTTCTTTCTTTCTTTCTTTCTTTCTTTCTTTCTTTCTTTCTTTCTTTCTTTCTTTCTTTCTCTCTTTCTTTCTCTCTTTCATGTTTCGCCTCTCATCCAAGAAGCAAACTGAACATTTTCAAAGAAGAAAACAAGAAAGTCCAGCTGCCTTTTGGAAAAAACACTTCTGGGACCACCATGACCTGGATGACTGGAGAATCTTCATAGCTCTTTAGGAAAGTAGACTACGCACTCGTTTACGAAAAGCAAAATTCCCTGCATTGTATGTAGGAATGAACTCTTCCTATATACAATGCAAGCCTCTTGTTCAGGAATATGTCACTCTGCTGAGAAAACAAACTCTCTGTTCATAGAATGTGATGGTTTGTAACTGAAGAAGCCTGACATGGGTTAGATTTCAATATAGCCAAATCTAATTCAAACTCAGCCTCCTCAGACAAGATCTCTGGCAAATGTTAGTTCCAGTTCCAGGGAACTGTGTGTTATGGTTCCGGCTAATGAAACACTTCAAAGAACTTCCAGGCCTTTATTTTCCTAAAAGTCTTTTATTGTTACAAAATGTCGGCACTGGCACAACAGGCTTATGCTAAGATATAAGTTCTCTTCCTCTGAGCAGTTTAATTATCAGCATGTTCTCTCTCTAAATTAGCTGTCATGTCTCATGTTATCCAATTAGTGTGAAGGTCAAAGGTTTCCTTCCTCTTTCTTTCCCTGCGCTTTGCTCCCACCCCCATCTGCTCTGTATTAACCCCAAAAATACCAGACAGTTCTGCATATTGTCAAAGCAAGAATATACAATATTTGCAGCGTTGACATTCGGCTCCCCTTACAAGAAGGGCAAATCCTGTAAAGTAAACAAAGCATATGTTAAGGGTTATCTTGCGGTTCGTTGGGGTGTTTCACATATTGCTGCAAGTGTTGTATATTCTTACTTTGACACTGTGTTTCCACACCGAGTCTCATTCTCAAGGCGGTTTGTGAACCACGGTTGATGATTACAGAGGGAATTTCCTTCTATTCCCTATCCTGATGCAATCGAAAAAGGCTGGTGCAATGTTAAAGGGCAGTGGTTGGAATGCGGTACTGCAGGCTGACTCTGCCCGCTGCCAGGAGTTCGATCCTGGACCGGCTCAAGGTGGACTCGGCCTTCCATCCTTCTGAGGTTGGTAAAATGAGGAGCCAGATTGTCGAGGGCAATAGGCTGACTCTGTAAAATGCTTAGGGAGGGCAGTAAAGCAGTATATATATCTGGAACATCATCTTTCGGCTGTGGCGAGGAGGACATTTGCCCAGGTTCGCCTGGTGCACCAGCTGCGGCCCTATTTGGACCGGGAGTCTCTTCTCACAGTCACTCATGCCCTTATCACCTCGAGGCTCGACTGCTGCAATGCTCTCTACATGGGGCTACCTTTGAAAAACGCTCGGAGACTTCAGGTAATGCAGAATGCAGCCACGCGAGCAGTGTTGGGCCTGCCTAGAAATGCCCACATTTCAACATCACTCCGCAAGCTGCATTGGCTGCCAACTGGTCTCCGAACGCAATTCAAAGTGTTGGTTATGACCTATAAAGCCCTACATGGCATCGGACCAGGTTACTTACGGGACCGTCTGCTGCCCCATGAAACCCAGCGACCGGTTAGGGCCCACAGAGTCGGCCTTCTCCAGGTCCCGTCAGCCAGTCAGTGTCGCCTGGCGGGGCCTAGGGGAAGAGCCTTCTCTGTTGCGGCCCCGGCCCTCTGGAATCAACTCCCCCCGGAGATCCGTACCGCCCCCACCCTCTCCGCCTTTCACAAATTACTGAAGACACATCTTTGCCGACAGGCCTGGGGCAGTTAACACCTGGCCCCAGCCAGGGTATGTTTGTTTTGCATGTCTGTCTTGGATGATTGGTTTTTTAATTAAGGGGTTTTTATAATGTATTTTAATGTCAGATTTCTATCTATGTTGTGAGCTGCCCTGAGTTCCTGGAATAGGGTGGCATAGAAATCCAATAAATAAATAACTAAATAACTAAATAAATAAATAAATAAATAAATAAATAAATAAATAAATAAATAAATAAATAAATAAATAAATAAATAAATAAATAAATAAATAAATAAATAAATAAATAAATAAATAAATAAATAAGTGGTATATAAACCTAAGCAGTAGTGCTCGTACTAAGAGATTCATTTGTTATCAACACATAAATGGTGATTTGCTCCTGACAGCCAAGGTCTTAAAAAAACAATAACGTGAGGCTCAAATTCCTAATAATCTTCAGGAACTGCAAGTGAGTGCACTGCTACGGGATCAGATGAATCAGCCAGGCCATTACCTGTGAGGCATGCCCATTATAACGTACTCAATTCCCATTTCACTCGATTTATCAATGATGGTTTTAAGAGCAGGAATCATGACTTCACATCCTTCCAGGCCAAAGCGCTTTTCTGAGGACCATTTCCTAGCAAGGAAATCCTCAAACCTAAGGAGGTGAAAAAGGTCATGGTTTATTATGCGCAAATTCAAGTCTGTTGCTAAAACAAGAAGCAGACATCCATTGATGTAGCAGCTATATTAACATAAAGCAACGACAATCTTAGAAACTGCACTTGAATAAAAGAGTATTGCATAGTTATTTATCAGCAACAAGTTGACAGGAATGTATTCCTTAATAAAATAACGCGAAGGAGGGAAGAAGGAGGAGAGGAGGAGGAGAGAGGAGAGGAGGAGAACACAGGAGAGAGGGGGAAAGGGGAAAGGAGAAGAGAAAGAAGAGAAGAGAAGAGAAGAGAAGAGAAGAGAAGAGAAGAGAAGAGAAGAGAAGAGAAGAGAAGAGAAGAGAAGAGAAGAGAAGAGAAGAGAAGAGAAAAGAGAAGAGAAGAGAAGAGAAGAGAAGAGAAGAGAGAAAGGGGAGAGAAGAGGAGAAGAGAAGAGAGGAGGATGAGGAGGAGAGCATGGGAGAAAGGGGAGAGGAGAGGAGAAGAGGATGAGGAGGAGAGCATGGGAGAAAGGGGAGAGGAGAGGACAGGAGAGGAGAGGAGAGGAGAGGACAGGAGAGAGGGAGAAAGGGGAAAGGAGAGAAGAGAAGAGAAGAGAAGAGAAGAGAAGAGAAGAGAAGAGAAGAGAAGAGAAGAGAAGAGAAGAGAAGAGAAGAGAAGAGAAGAGAAGAGAAGAGAAGAGAAGAGAAGAGAAGAGAAGAGAAGAGAAGAGGAAAAGAAGAGAGAAAGAGAGAGGAGAAGAGACGAGGACGAGGAGGAGAGCACGGGAGAAAGGGGAGAGGAGAGGAGAGGAGAGGAGAGGAGAGGAGAGGAGAGGAGAGGAGAGGAGAGGAGAGGAGAGACATACAGGATCTGAATCTGCCCATATAGCCATTATTAAGGCATGCTTCACATCTTTCTTGTGTATAAACTAGAGACTAAGAAATGCCTTCCTACTTTATTAAAGAGATCCTTCTCATGTTAATCAGCACAAGCAGCAGAAACTGTATGGCTGAAGGTTTTTTCCCCCCCACACTTCCAGGAAGATAAATGAGCAAAACTTTTGGGTGACATGCGGTTAACAGCCTGTCATTCAAATGCCATGTTAACCCAATTATTAAAAGCATCTGGCTGGAATTCATTTTTATTTTAATTAAACTCGGCACGGTGATCCACGGCTGTCTGGCTGAATAAATACTCCCAGGGAAGCCAATGTTGTATTTGAAGAACAATGTGAAATTAATATTTAAATGTTCTTGAGAGCACAAGCATTCATTAACTGTGATGAGGGCCCCCAAAAAAGCTGAGTGTGGTTTTATGGTTTCTTGGCCTCAGCCTGCCCTAAGAATGTAGAGGGCAAAAAAAAAAACCTCTAAGAGGAGGGGGGGGAAAGGCCTACTAACTCTAAGTATTTATTAAACAGCTAAGACAGCTTTGCTGATAAGAGTTTCTGCTAAGACAGATCTCAACAGCACACGTTTATCACATCCTTTCAAACATACCTTGTGGATCGTACCAGCCTGGCCAACAACGTCCGTTTTTCTTCGTTGTTAAATTTCATGACGCCAGGCATCTCAAACTTCTGCCGTATCCAATCGCACTGTTCCACATCATTAATAAACATAAATTCCAGCCCTATGTGTTGACAGTAGGTATTCTGGACCGCAAGGCAACGGATGTATAAATTAAGAGGGGGATATGATAGACGGGTCAATCAAATTTACTTTACGGTCTGTTGCTACATCTTACATCAAACGGTTGTGTTTTCCTTACCCCTAGTATTACCTCCTTCAATGGCTGCGCTTGGTTTTCCGTGAGACATTCCTCGGACTGTGGATATTAATTTGCCGCCAACAACTAATTAAATAAAATTGCAGCAAAGAAGTGATACAACCACTTTGACCATCACTGAGTGTTATATCTTATGATTTATGATGAATGTTTTTTTACGATTATGATCATGATTTATCACTCATTGCTTGTATGTGCACTGAGAGCCTATGCACTGGAGACAAAAATTCCTTGTGTGTCCAATCACACTTGGCCAATAAAGAATTCTATTCTATTCCATTCCATTCTATTCTATTCCATTCCATTCCATTCTTTTCTATTCAATTCTATTCTATTCCAGTCCATTCCATTCCAGTCTACTCTAGTTTAGTCCATTCCATTCCATCCCATCCCATCCCATCTCATCCCATTCCATTCCACTCCCCTCCAGTCTAGTCTAGTCTAGTCTAGTCTAGTCAGGTCTAGTCCAGTCCAGTCCAGTCCATTCTCCATTCCAGTCCATTTTCCAGTCCATTCTCCATTCCATTCTATTCTATTCTATTCTATTCTATTCTATTCTATCCCATCCCATCCCATCCCATCCCATCCTTCCATTCCATTTCACTCTACTCTACTCTTCCAGCTCTGTCTATTCTATTCTATTCTGTTCTGTTCTGTTCTGTTCTATTCTATTCCTACATTCTATTCTATTCTATTCTATTCTATTCTATTCTATTCCTATTTTCTCTTCTATTCTATTCTGTTCTGTTCTGTTCTATTCTATTCTATTCCTATTTTCTATTCTATTCTATTCTATTCTTATTCTATTCCATATTCTATTCTATTCTATTCTATTCTATTCTGTTCTGTTCTATTCTATTCCTACATTCTATTCTATTCTATTCTATTCCTATTTTCTATTCTATTCTATTCTATTCTATTCTATTCTATTCTATTCTATTCTATTCTATTCTATTCTATTCTATTTACAAAGATGAAGACTGAAGACTGCAGGGTCCTTGGTGCTCTCTGAGCTTGATGGTTTTCTTGCAGATGTTTCATGACCCAACTAGATTATATCATCAGGGCTAGAAGGAAGGGAGGGGGGGTTGATCTCTTTTTACATACTAGTGGCTTGCTCAGTCAGTGTTGATGGAAGATTGAAAACTACCCAAGTCCCATTGAGAAGAAGAAGCAACCACACTGACCTCCAGCCGCCTGATAATCTCCCGTAAAGAAAGCATTGTCTCATTTCCTCCTATGAAGGTGGTTGTAGGCAATCGGAATACTTTGTCCAAGTCAGATTCGTATAAGCCATAAAACTCTGCGACATGAACATCATTAGCAAAGAGACAGGAAGACTGCAAGCCAAAATCAAACAAGACTCCCATATCCCAAGGTCCACCTGATACGTGCTCACCTGGTCCCCTTTCAGACTTTCCCTGCAAAGAATGATCTTTTCATGGGGAGAAGAAGTCTTACACGTTGACTGGATTCACACAACACATTGAATGACTGGCTAACCCAGGGGTTCTCAACCTTGGCAACTTTAAGACTTGTGGACTTCAACTCCCAGAATTCCTCAGCCAGCAAAGCTGGCTGAGGAATTCTGGGAGTTAAAGTCCACAAGTCTTAAAGTTGCCAAGGTTGAGAACCACTGGGCTAACCCATGGTTTACTGAGGGAGCCATATGTAACTAGATTTGAGCAAGCTATGTCATGAAACACAGTTGACTTATAGAACGACTAAGGTGATGTGTGAAGGCCACCATTATACTGCTCAAGCATGGATGTAGAGTGAACATACATTTGATACTCACTCGGAGATTTCTGCAACCACGAGAGCAGTTTTTTCAAGGCAATATGATGCACGTTAATGCCTTGGCTATTGAAATATATATATGTTTGTATGTAGGTCTTTGGTTCTTCAGGTTTTCTCCCACGTAGAATTTGAAGTGTCTTGGCGACGTTTTGACGAAGTCCCATTCATCATCTTCAGGCTGGTGCTTTCGGCTTTGTGCTTCTAGGAGCTCCTAGAAGCACAAAGCCGAAAGCACCAGCCTGAAGATGACGAATGGGACTTCGTCAAAACGTCACCAGGACACTTCAAATTTTACGCGGGAGAAAACCCGAATTACCAGAGACCTACATACAAAGACCCGCGAAAACCTCAGAAAACATATATATGTTTTCAATGCATGTGTGAACATACGCAAAAATCCACATACATATAGTAGTAGCCAAAATTGTGGAAACCTTTTGGGAAAAGTGTATTTTTGAGGTTTGATGGCTCATAACACCACTTTTTCAGGGGAGTAGTACCATGAAATTATATATCAATGGAAAGATACTTTAATCAAGAATGTAATGCAACATAGTTGTTCAATTATCTGTACTGTATTCTATGAAAAGTTATAGCCAAATAACCAGAAAAAGGAAGCACAACTTGCTTAGGTTGATCTCAGGTAGCTTTCCTTCATCTGATTGTAGCCAATGAGCGTGAGTGTTTAGACAGCCAATCGGGTGTCATCTTGTTTTGGCCATGAGCCAATCAGATCACAGTAGGAGTCAGTTACTGATGTCATGTACTGAAGCTGAGAGGAGGACATTGGTCAGTGTGTTATGTGATCGCTATCAAGTGGGTTGGGTTTTTTTGTGTTCTTTCATTGAGTGAGCTTGTAAAATGTAATAAAATTAAATTCATGGTGCAAAGAGTTGACTGGTCGCCCAGAAAGTGATGTAAAATAGTAATATTAAGTGAACAAGGCTACAGTTATAAAGAAATTAGAAGAAAAAATGGGTGGAAACTTAACCAAAGGTGGCATTTCTACTTTCCCCAAAAGGTTTCCACAATTTTGGCCACTACTGTACATATTAAAAAAATGCTAATCTATTTATAATAAACTAATACACATAATTAGAGGACAATCTCACTAAAGAAGACTTGGCCGCTATGTTCTAGTAGTGAAAGAAAATTGCAATGCTTAACTAACTGGCGAGTTGCATTTTGCTTCCTTGAGACATTCCTCTGACTATGGATATTAATTTCCTGCCGACGAGGTTTAAAACTCTCACCCAGTTTATCTATAGTAGTGATTAAATCCGATGGAACGAATGAATCCAGATCGGCATCCAGGATTCCTAAGGGATCCAACTGAGCCACATGGTGTCCCCGGATCTGAAGAGGTTAGAGTGGGAAAGAAGGGAAGTAGGAAAGGCGAAGGAAAGAACAAACATCACGCTAAACGGGGTCAATCAAAGGAGGAGCTCACCGAAACTCGTGGAATTACAATGGTTCATAGAAGCATCAAAAGAAACGACATGGATCCCCAGAGGATCGAGCTGAGCTTTGTAGTGCCCTACAAACTGAAAGTAAGTAACACCTGTCATTGGGGTAGGTGAATTATAATGACTCTTACCTTATGTAGTTTACAAATTTTGGCCCAATGGGCAGTGAAAAGCATCTTTCTATCCAATTGCCATTCATTCCTTTTAAAAATTAGTTTTAAAATTAAAAATTCCAAGGTGCATTCCTTATGGCAAACAGGCAGAAGCCCATCTGCTGAGAGCACAAAGGAGCACTGGAGGATTTCAGTCAACAATCCCAAATCTGTCGTTCCTCTGATGTTCGTGCGTGATACGAATCTACGTAGAACCGTTTTATAAGGACAATAATAATAGCAGTAAAGTTGGAAGGGACCTTGGAGGCCATCTAGTCCAACCCCCCGCTCAGGCAGGAAACCCTATACAGTTCCGGACAAATGGCTGTCCAGTCTCTTCTTAAAGACTTCCAGTGTTGGAGCATTCAAAATTTCTGGAGGCAGGTGGTTCCACTGGTTAATTGTTCTCACTGTCAGGAAGTTTCTCCTCAGTTCTAGGTTGCTTCTCTCCTTGATTGGTTTCCATCCGTTGCTTCTTGTCCTGCCTTCAGGCACTTCGGAGAATAGCTTGACTCCCTCTTCTTTGGGGCAGCCCCTGAGATACTGGAAGGCTGCTATCATGCCCTTCTCTTCATTAAACTAGACATACCCAATTCCAGCAACTGTTCCTTATTATGTTTTAGCCTCCAGTCCCCTAATCATCTTTGTTGCTCTTCTCTGTACTCTTTCTAGACTCTCAACGTCTTTTTTACATCATGGTGACCAAAACTGGATGCCTTATTCCAAGTGTGGCCTTACCAAGGCCTTGTAAAGTGGTATTATTACTTCACGTGATCTTGATTCTATCCCTCTGTTAATGCAGCCTATTAAAGCAATGGAACTTAATTCTGGGTCTGAATAACACCGGGCTAAAAACAAAATAGGTCTTTGTTTCCATCTAGTGGACTTCCAGAATTTTGCAGAGTTGGAAGGGATCTTGGAGGGCCTGGGCAGGAGTGGGACAGATCTGAGGGTCTCTGGCAGAAGGGGGTGGGACCGGGGCAAGTGCCAAGGCATGGTCCACTGGAGGAGCCTCACCGTTCCTCTCAGGCCATGCAGGGGGGGGGGCTTATGGAGCTAAGACTGAATGCGTTTCAACATAGATGGCCACCACAAAATTGTACATTGACTCCCGGCCGCCCTGGGCCAGGGCCAAGACAGCGGGGGCCGTTCCCTCACTGTTTCCAGGATGGCTTCGCGGGCCGCATGAAACCACTTCACGGGACACATCCGACCCCCCCCCCAGGCCTCGTGTTTTGACATGTCTGGTATAGAGTGAAAATTAGTGTTCCCTGTTTAAAAAAATCACCCAAGAACCACATGGATCGTTATGCCTGGTGGTGCTCTTCATACCCCTTCAAAATTAGATTAAGACCCTTCAGAAAAATCAGACGCTTCCTTTGGCTGGGCAACTTTGGCAGAAGGGTAGGCAACGTTTCCCAGAGCATTTTTTTCAAGTGGAAATGACGGAAAGTCCTCTCGTTCGCTTACCTGGTAGGCTCTGATCAAGGACTGGACTGCCAGGTGGTCTTCGACCAGCTTCTCCGCCTTACCAGGCGCTTTGGTCAACCCATGGCTTTGGATGAGCGATGTTTTGGTTTCGGAAAGGTCCGGCAAAGACGAAGGAAGGGGCTGTCCGCGAAGAGCCTGAGCAGTAGCGTTACGGAAAAATACATCCCAAGACTGAGAGGGTAGAGGGCAAGGAGAGAGAGGAGTGAGAAACGGTTAGTTTTCCAACAGTGTAGTTATTGCATCAGACCTGCCTCAACTTGGTCTTCTGAGTAAAAACATCCCGACTCCACTTGTTGAGAAAGGTATATTTTACTAGGCCTCAAGTGAATTACAGTAATGCCAAGCCAGAACTAAAGGGTTCTGTGGGAAGTCAGCCCACCCCCCCCCCGCAGAGAAGGAAATATTAAAAGGGCAGAATATATTTCCCTGAAGAACTTTAAAAGCAGAAACCCACCCTGCCTCCGAGTCTCTCTGTCCCAAGCAGAAACCAAATCTGCAAAAAGGCGGATAATCTTGTCAGAAAGACTGGAGTCAGGAAGCTGGGATCTCTAGAGTCAACACCAAAAATCTAAGAGCCATCAGCCACAGGCCCAGGGAAGCAGGATATGACCCTGGGGACGTAATAGGATTAACCCACCACCATCAGAATACCAGAAAGGCACACTCAGACTCGGGTCAAAGTTCAGGCCACAGGAACAACTCCAAACAAGAGGCTCCAGAGGGTAGAAAAACTCACTCCCTACATGTACTCTCTCTCTTTTCTTCCAGAGCCTTCTTCCTGTTCTGGCTCTCCTCTTCAATAAACTGCAACCTTCTTTCTAAAGAAGTCGCCATGTTGTTTATCCCCAGCTTGGACTGAATCACGATGAAGACTTTTCCGTCAACAGTTCGCTTGCTAAATTTTCCCAGTTAACTTTCCTCCCTTAGTCCCTTCCCACGGCTTGGCTCTCCTTCTCCAATCAATTTTAAAAGAGATGCCTTGGAAACAGTCACTCTGCGGGTTGGCGGCCTTCTCCCAGGGAAACGACTTTGAAGACTTCCTCGGTTCTCCCAGAGAGCTGTTCTCACAATTCAGGTTCACTTTCCCCCAAAAGTCCTCCCCTTTCCTTTCAGCCTCCCCCCAGGGTTCACGGCAGACTGCCAGCGAGGTGCCAGTTCTGACAATACTGATGACTTCCTTTTTCCTACTTCCACATCCTAAACCTCCCATCCCGGTCTTCACACACACATCCCATGATCCTCCTCGCTGAAAAACCAAAGGCAGCCATTGCCAATTTAATAAGAAATTATTATTATTACTAAATGCCCTGTGACATTTGGATTCAACAGTCACAATCAGAAATGACCAATGGATTTATATATTGATCTTTCCACGCTGAAGCCTGTCTCATTGTGGAATAATCCTGCATGCATCTGTAGATATAATTGTTATCCTCTCCACTATCGCTGTGTCAAGAGCAGGGGGAATCTCTCTCGAAATGTATTTTTCAAATGTACTATTTGATCCGTAGCGATTCAGTCACCGCAAAAACGTTTCTTGTCGATGAATACGTCTTCATGGTATTCTCCCTAGGTCCTAGGACAGGGGTGGGCAACCTCGGCTCTTTTATGACTCGTGGACTTCAACTCCCAGAATTCCTGAGCCAGCATGGCTCAGCTTGGAAACCTCTCCCTTTCCCCTCAGCATGGCTGGCTCAGGAATTCTGGGAGTTGAAGTCCATGAGTCATAAAAGAGCCGAGGTTGCCTACCCCTGTCCTAGGAGATGCCCCCCCTCAAAAGTTTATTTTAATCTTTGTAAACGTCTGGTTTGGTAAATATTCTTAATATGATCTTATATTTAAGGTTTAGCTACTACCTCAAGACCTATTGTTAGGGATCATAGAGAATTAAAAAATGTAACAGGTGTATAATAGAGGGTTGAAGAGAGGAGTGAAAAATGTTTACCAAACCAGACGTTTACAAAGAATAATATGTAATGTTGTATATCAGATGCTAGGATGTTTGATGCACACAAAGATTTTGTATACAATGCTGATTGTTTTAATAAAGGAATTTTTATATATATAAAAAAAAGTTTATTTTAAAACATCCTAGAATACTTAAGATGGAATCCATGTAAATCGGTAGAATATTTGCCTGTACAACTTCTAAGCTCAATCCCTGCATTTTTGTGAACCTAAGCACTGATTTTTTAAAAAACCCCATGGAAAAGGAGGCCATATCCAGTAGCTAATAAAAAACACCGCGTTCTGCAGGAAAAGCGTAAGCCAGTGATGGCGAACCTTTTAATGCCCAAAGACCGCCCCCCCCATCCCTGCTCTGCCCTGCCCTGCCCACTGGGCCACCCGCCATCTCCACGGCCCGCCAAAGATCACCCAGGCAGCCCAGCAGTTCCATGGCGGCCGTGCCCTCGGCCCATGCCCCGCAGCATCATCTGCGGACAATGGGTGCAAGGGCAGACTCTTCTCCCCGCTGCCCAGCTACCATGTCCTTGGCTGCGCTGCTTCATGTGGGCCATGCCCAGGGCGACTCTCCTCCGGGGGGGCTGCTGGGGAGGCGGGGGCCGTGGGAGGAGGCGGGGCTGGGGAGACGGTGCGTGTGTCCACAGAGGGCTCCGAGTGCTGCCTCTGGCACCCGTGCCATAGGTTCGGCACCACTGGCATAAGCTATGAAGTAACAGGGTTAGTTATAAAATTTTATAACTTAAAGTTTATTTAAATGTTTAGTAATAAAGGTTTCGTTTATTCACATGGGTTCAACAAGGGGCTGACATTCTCAGCCAATCTAATAGCTTAGGCTTTGTGAACGAAAATAGTTCATCCCTGAAGCTCCAAATTATTAAACTTTAGAAGTTAGAATGCAATGTTGCTATGCCCCATTTGAGAAAGAACAAAGCGCAAGAACCCCTAACTTAATTAACAAACTATGTACAAATAAAGTTCCTTTCCGTCCACTCTTCTGTCTGCAGCAGATCATGCTGCACAACAATCCTACGTACTAGACTTCACGAGACAAGATAACCATAATAAAATTATAATATGTGTAACAGAAATGTAAAAGCTGAATAATTGTGGAAGAAAACCTGCTGGTGTCCCCCTATTAATTCCAGTTTTATTTCGGAAACACATAAAGGACTGTCTCGTCTGAATTTCAAATCCACGTAAACAGGGAGAACACACAGCACTGAGATGAAACAGAAGCACAAATGTCAATTTTAATATTTTTTTTTAAAAAGGGGGAAGTGTCCTAAACGAGTCTTAAGATACATAAATCTCACCTTATGCACGCTGTTTGGGTCTTCAAGCCACGCGTAATACATTTCTTCCACATAGGTCGAATTGCTCCCACTCAGAAATGGCTCTTTGACCCCGGGGGAAACGTAAAGCCGACTTGGCAAAAACATTGTCCTGTTTACGTTCCTCTTCACGAAGGAAGAAATGCCACAACATTTCAGAGTACTAGCGAGCAACCGGAAGTGGCTCATATTTCATCGGTGGGGGACTATGAAAAAGGAAAAACGGACAATACACGAGGGTTAATTTATAACAAAACACACACTGTGTTACCAATAGAAGAGAATGTTTGTAGCCCAGGGTTACAACGTATGATATTAAGTGCAATGTGATTTTTAAGCCTTTGGTGAATCAGCAATAATTGAGGGGGGGGCAATATCTTTCTACCTTTACAAATACGTGTTGGATAAAAGTTGGTAAAATTAACTCCCAGGGCTATTATGCACAGTATGATTTTTACTTAATTCTGTACTCAAAGTAACATTTTTTATTTATGCATTAATCTAATGTATACAGCATCCATCTCTCCACCTTAGATTCTGAAAGGTGCGCAACAGATGTTGGAGGCTAATTCATTCCCCAAAATTGGAACTGGAAGTTTTAAGGAGAAAATCATGATATTCCCAGCGGGAGAAAAACTGATCACTGTGCTCCAGGACTTAAAACTATCGCCCAATAATACAAAGACAATGGATGGATTTCCACAACCTGCTAAGAGTAGTTTGGGGCAATCTTTGCAGCCTCCACTTTGATTTACTGCCAAAAAAATAAATATACATATAGTTGATCCAACCACTACATGCCCTGAATGGGAACGGGGGCAGGCTAATTCTATCTTGGTTTCATTATTTGCAAAAACAAGTCTTCCAAAGGTACACCTCAACTGAATGCATTGGTGATAAATTACAAATTGAATACAGTAATTAAATCCTTGGTGAAGCATCTGGTTAGGGAAAAAGCTATCTTGAATAGTAGCAGCGGCATCACTAAGAAACTGTGACAGTAGTCACACATGGACAATATTGTGATGACACGGCTGATACTGCACTGATACTGACATGTTTACAGGTCTGAAAGACACATTGGCTAGGCACATGTCATCATTTCTGACCCCCTCCCCCAAACTGAATTATTTTATTTTGATTTAGTACTAGTAGGTGTGCACAGAGCTCTGCAGTCATCTATTAAGTACACTTTCTATCTTAGAATGTAGTATAAACCCACCCAACCATGGCTTATTCAATAAATCACAATTACACTATAACTTAGCATGATGAAAACCTATTTGTTTACCTCAAGGCGTGGACAGGAAAATGGGGGTCCTTTTTTGTGTAGTGACACCACAAAGTTCCTCTATGTACTAAAACTGATCAGGCAAATATACGTGTATAATTAGGTTTAGTATTTGCTTAGGCATGCAAAGCAAGCCATAACATCCATTTTGTGTTATGCAGCAATACACAGAAACAAAAGTGAGCATATGAATACATTCATGGGCACACAGAGTGCTTTGTTTTAAATTCACAGAGAAATTTGAACCTTTAATAAATGTATTGCCTCCCTGTCTAAAGAATTATTTTGCAAAACGTGAGGCCAGATACCTAAGTCCAATCTACTATTTATTAATTGACTGATTTATTTATTTATTTATTTATTTATTTATTACTTAAACTTATATGCCGCCCTTCTCCTAGGACCCAGGGCGGCTTACAAAAATACAATAAAATTATACAATAAAATTAATCACATACAGCAAACAAGCACAGTCAGCTCACAGTTTATGCCTCCTCTTAGCGTCCATACAAATAGACTTTCTCCAAAACAATCTGACTCTAATTTTGGCCTTTCAGTTTTCCAACGGTACACTCAACCTAACTGAAGCGAAGCACACTTTGCACCCCGTTGTTTTCTTGGCATCAAGATCACGTGAAGATCACGTGACGTATTAGTACCACTTTATAAAACCTTAGTAAGACCACGTCTGGAATATCGCATCGAGTTTCGGTCACCACGTTGCAAAAAAAGATGTTGAGCCTTTGGGGGGGGGGAAATGCAGAGAAGAGCAACTAAGGTGCTGAAGGGCCTGGAGACAAAAACATGTGAAGAACCATGGTTGCAGAATTTGGGTTTGGCTAGTCTAGGAAAAAGAAGGAATAGGGGTGATACGATAGCAATATTCCAGTGTTTGAGGGGCTACCACAAATAAAGAGGGGGTCAATTTATTTTCCAAAGCACCAGAGGATGGGACAAGAAACAATGGATGGAAACTAAGGAGAGAAGCTCAAAGTATCCAGATTCTTTCTATCCTGCTTCTTCGAATCCAACTTTTGCTTCCATGGAGTGTCAAAGGTAATATAGTTTGCGCAATTCTGATTTTTGTAGATATAAGCACATTGCAGAATTCAAATATCTTTTCCTAGTCCTTCATAGCTGCTATAGTTAAGTGCTAGTCCGTGTATTTTTTTTTTGACTGCTTGTTCCTTTATTGTTGATGGTTGATCTTAAAAGACAACGCTATCCATCATTTTTATTTATTCATTGTTAGTTCTAAGGCTGTTGCTCTACCCACTGTTATTAGTTTACAGTTATACAAAATTACAATTCCAAATTTCATCAGAGCCTTATTCTTAAAACCATTACAATGTGCTGGCCTATGGCTGTAAATAAATTGATTGATTGATTGCAACCACTTTAATATATTCCATGCAACAGTCCTGAACATTTTTTTTTTTTAAATTCCTTTAGGTGCATTGATTTTGCCATTGGGGTAATGGAATAATTGAAATCACAGCTCATGTTTTCCATGTAGTCATTTTTACAGGCATCTCAGACATTCACCTTCCAACCCCATTAATAACAAAATTCTCAAGGCCCTCAGATTGTTTTACTGTACCTTGAATGACTCAACTGACAAAGCAATCCATCGCCTTAAACGCTGAAAAATGTTGCTTTACACTCTGTAAAATTCAGCAAGCAAATGTTTGCGTCCTTCTTACTGCTACACTGTTATCCCAAAGGGTGCCCAAAGGGTATGATCAAAAAGTCAAGACAGGAGCCAGGAAAAGCAAAGCTCCAATTGTGATGTCACAAATCCCAATGACATTTTTTTACTACATCCTGCTGACATCGCCGCTTTGTGCTTTTTTGTTACATTGCTTGGTCAATGACCATATCTAAAACTTACTTACTTCTTTTCCTCCCTCCCTCCCTTCCTTTTCTTTCTCATCTATCCACTAAATATCTATGCACCAAACAACCAAACAACCAACCACCCACCCAACCACCCATCTATCCACCCATCTCTATCTATCCATCTATCCATGCCTCCATCCCTCTGTCCATTCATGTCTCCGTCCATCCATCATCTATCTATCTATCTATCTATCTATCTATCCATCTATCCATGCCTCCATCCTTCTGTCCATTCATGTCTCCGTCCATCATCCATCCATCTATCTATCTATCTATCTATCTATCTATCTATCTATCTATCTATCTATCCATCCATCCATCCATCCATCCATCTATCTATCTATCTATCTATCTATCTATCTATCTATATATCTATCTCATCTGTCCGACTACTTACCCATTTCTTATCTATTTTCACCATCTGTAATTGAAGAATGTATTAATTGAATAAATATTTGTTGTGCTTCTGTTGACAGTATTTATAATACTTGTAAAGTGTTCTGCTCAGATTCTTATCCTGGAAGGCAGATGATGATGATGATGATGATAGTTGAAAGGGACCTTGGAGGTCATCTAGTCCAACCCCCCGCTCAGGCAGGAAACCCTATACCATTTCAGACAAATGGCTGTCCAGTCTCTTCTTAAACACTTCCAGTACCTCGTAATTAAAAAATTATGACAAGGATAAACTAAGCGATCGTTCCAAGCAGAGTGTGATTAAAGGCCCTTCCTTTACAAAATACTCCAAATGAGAAGCAGGCCCTCGGTCTGATATCAGCATCATTATGTACGTCACCTCCTACACTATGGCTGGCTTAGGAATTCTGGGAGTTGAAATCCACAAGTCATAAAAGAGCCAAGGTTGCCTATCCCTGCCCTATATCCATTTCAGACAAATGGCTGTCCAGTCTCTTCTTAAAAACTTCCAGTGTTGGAGCCTTCACCGCTTCTGGAGGCAGGTGGTTCCACTGGTTCATTGTTCTCACTGTCAGGAAGTTTCTCCTTAGTTCCAGGTTGCTTCTCTCCTTGATTGGTTTCCATCTGTTGCTTCTTGTCCTGCCTTCAGGCGCCTTGGAGAATAGCTTGACTCCCTCTTCTTTGGGGCAGCCCCTGAGATACTGGAAGACTGCTATCATGTCCCCCCTCGTCCTTCTCTTCATTAAACTAGACATTCCCAATTCCAGCAACCGTTCCTTATATGCTTTAGCCTCCAGTCCCCTGATCATCTTTCTAGAGTCTCATCATCTTTTTGATAATGATGATGATGATGATGATGATGATGATGATGATGATGATGATGATGATGATGGGAGGAGAGGAGAAGAGGAGGAGGAGGATGATTCCATTATCAGTCCTTTCCTCCTACATTTCCTTTAATATCTTTTGGTCCAGCCACCAAGAGATGATTCAGGACAGAGAGGCCAGATTGTGAGTGATCCCTCCATCGGCACACAGGGCTTGGAGGCAGAGCCACCATGACCCAGGGCCAATCCCGGGCCTCTTTTCCAGCTGTGACTCCAAGACTTCTCATCCTCAAAATCCCCTCTTGGTCCCAACAACGGGACCTGATCCACCAGCCCCTGAACTTCACATGCCCCTCTCCCCCACCCACCCACCCACCCATCATCCATCCATCTTGGAGTCCAGGAAGCCCAGCTGGGCAACGCTGGGAGGGCTGCCTGGATGAAGCCACAGTCCCAGCTCCTCTTCTGCTTGCAAGGGCGCCCTTCCCAGGCAAAGAAGCCCCCTCCCAGCCCGGCTCAGTCCCCAAAATCGCTCGGCCCCTCCAGAAGCTCCTGCAAAGAGAAAGCATCCTTCCAGGTAGGAGGAGGACGAGGAGAAGAAGGAGAAGGCCGGGCTCCGTTGCCCTGGAAACCCAAGCTCCCCCGGGTGCTGCGCAACGATCCCCCCCTCCCTTCCCGCAGAGGGAGGGCCGGGCCGGTTGCCGTGGAAACGAGCGTCCTCGCGCGGGCCGAGGGCGGGGTCGCCTCAACGGCCGCGCTCAGTTGCCGTAGCAACTGCGGCCTAGGTCACCCTCAGACGCGGCCGCAAAGGGGCTCGGCTGACGCGGGAGCCCGGCCGACCCCCCCCTCCCTCCCCGTATCCTACGGGGCCGAGGCCCTGGAAACGCCGCGTCCCCAAAGCAGGGACAGCCCGAAGGAGAGGCCTACCTTGCCCGCCCGCCCGCCTGCCTCTCTGTCGGGGAGCCGCTGTCCGCTAGCCGAGCGGTGCTGGAGCGGCCGCGCATGCGCACCTTGGCGCGCCAAGGCAGGCGCTCTTGGGCCGTCGAGTGGGCGCCCGCGGGCGGCCTCAGCCCAAAGTCTAAAAAGCTTGGGTTTTTGTTTTGTTTTTGCAGAATGCAATCTACTAAATGCTTCTTCCTTGCTTCCTGCAGGATGAGCTATGTAACATTACACAATAATAAACAGCAGATCAGCTTGGTTGCGGAGATTATTATTTATTATTATTATTATTATTTATTTAATTTATATGCCGCCCTTCTCCCAAGATCACCACCGGAAAGAGAAACAGGGCAAGGAGAAGACGTGGGGTTCGCTCTCAAGGTTACTTTGGTGGGTCACCATCTAATGCCAGCCTAGAAATGAAGAAAACCAAGATCATGGCATCCGGCCCTCTCTATTCCTGGCAAATAGATGGGGCAGAAATTTTATCTTCCTGGGCTCCAAGATCACCGCAGAGGACCGCAGCCAAGAAATTAAAAGACGCTTGCTCCTGGGGAGGAAAGCTAGGGCAAAACTAGACAGCATACTAAAAAGCAGAGACATCACCCTGCCAACAAAAGTGCGTCTAGTCAAGGCCATGGTTTTCCCAGTTGCCATGTAGGGCTGTGAATGTTGGACCATAAGAAAGGCTGAGCGCCAAAGAATGGAGGCCTTTGAACTCTGGTGCTGGAGAAGACTCCTGCGAGTCCCCTGGACTGCAAGGCGATCAAACCGGTCGGTCCTAGAGGAGATCAACCCCAACTGCTCTTTAGAAGGCCAGATCCTGAAGTTGAAACTCAAGTGCTTTGGCCACCTCATGAGAAGGAAGGACTCACTGGAGAAGAGCCTAATGCTGGGAAAGATGGAGGGCAATAGAAGAAGGGGACGACAGAGAATGAGGTGGCTGGACGGAGTCCCTGAAGCAGGAGGCATGAGCTTCAATGGATTCCAGAAGATGGTAGAGGACAGGAAGGCCTGGAGGAATGTTGTCCATGGGGTCGCAATGGGTCGGACACAACTTCGCAACTAACAACAACAAAAAAATCCTATTCTATTCTATTCAGAAAGATGGAGGGCAAGAGAAGAATGGGACGACAGAGAATGAGGTGGCTGGACGGAGTCCCTGAAGCAGGAGGCGTGAGCTTCAATGGACTCCACAAGATGGTAGAGGACAGGAAGGCCTGGAGGAATGTTGTCCATAGGGTCGCGATGGGTCGGACACGACTTCACAA
This sequence comes from Bothrops alternatus, assembly GCA_034064705.1. NCBI lineage: Eukaryota > Metazoa > Chordata > Lepidosauria > Squamata > Viperidae > Bothrops > Bothrops alternatus. Next base: position 288,772 of record JARGCV010000234.1, on the reverse strand, counting down.
CTAACAACAACAAAAAAATCCTATTCTATTCTATTCTATTCGGAAAGATGGAGGGCAATAGAAGAATGGGACGACAGAGAATGAGGTGGCTGGATGGAGTCACTGAAGCAGGAGGCATGAGTTAAAGGGACTCCAGAAGATGGGAGAGGACAGGAAGGCCTGGAGGAATGTGGTCCATGAGGTCACGATGGGTCGGACACGACTTCGCAACTAACAACAACAAGAAATTAAATCAAAAGGAAAAATTTCCCACTATATGCATGAATATCTCTAGGTCTATAAGGGAGGGAAAAAAACACTGCCTCTTCTCTGCTTGAACATTCAGCAATAAGACCGCCAGTGAGCATCATCACCCAACCACATTTGGTTTCTATCATTCTTTTTTTTCCCCTGGATTTCTTCCTCCGAAACAGAATTTTGCTTTGAGGACATCATGTTGGTGCTTTTTTTGCTGTGATGCATGGAGCAGCGCAACAACCTCAGCCAATTCCTCTCATCTGTGGAGGGGATGAAGATTGCCACCTCCGCGCATATATCACAATTTGGGCTGAGGTTGGGAGGCAACGAGGAGGAGGAAGACGGATGTTCCCTTCATCTGGAGAGATGCAAAGAAAAAAAAATCGGTTACAATTCATCCAGTTGAGCGAGTGGGCTGCAAAAATTGTTTTTCTGGGGCTCACGCTAGTGGCAGCGAGATGAGGGGATGTCAAAATAGGCGTCCGAGAATTGTTGCGTTGTGTGTGAAATAGAAGAACTCTGGTTATCAAGATTACCTCACAAGGATTAATATGTGACAGAGGATTTGAAAAAAGAAACACCTACGTTTGTAAACATTTGAAAGGGACATTTGTGCTGTTCTTTTTCTAGAACAGTAACCACCATCATGGAACTTGTGGATGGCTTTGTTGAAGGAAAAGTCTTCATCCTGTTTCATCCAAGCTGGGGATAAACAATATGGTGACTGCTTTAGAAAGAAGGTTGCAGTTTATTGAAGAGCCAGACAGAAAGATAGTTCTGGCAGGAAAGAGGAGAAAGAAAAGGGCTGAGCACATGTGGGGAGTAGGTTTTCATACCCCCTGGAGTCTTTTGGTTGGAGTAGTTTCCTGTTCCTGTTTTAGGCTTTGTATTTCCTGTGTCACATATTCTGACCTGAGTCTGGGTGTGCCTTTCTGGTATTCTTGATGGTGGTGGGTTAATCTTATTATGTCCCAAAGGTCATATCCTGCTTTCCTGGTGCTGGGGCTAATGACCCTTGGAGTTTGGGTGGGATATGCAGATTTTAGGTGTCTTTGTCTTCTTGATCTCCTAGCTGGGGCCTTTCTGATGATTTGCATCTGCATTTGTACAGATCTGGCTTCTACTTGGGACAAAGAGACTTGGGGGCAGGGCTGGTTTCTGCTTTTAAAATCCTTTTGAGGAAATATATTTTTCTGCCCTTTTAATATTTCCTTCTCTGGGGGGGGGGCTGACTTCCCACAGCTTCCAACAAGGAGAAAGTTGACAAAGAAAAACATCCTGGAAAACTATCATTCTGGGGCAATTATACAGAGCAGAACTCTTAACAGATTTTTTGTGTGTGTCAATGAATAAGGTGGTGAAATCTAACGAATTAATCTATCCCTGTGAATTTTCAGAACTCTGATCAGTGATATGAGTCTGTAAAGCATCAGAAGTGACTGAAAAACCCTTTAGAAGAAGGCTGTGTTCTCATTTCTCCTCACAGCTAATGGACACAGCACCGCTGGACCGCAAATGTGAAATTACTTCTCCATAGGCCTCTCACCGGTCCTCTCAAGTACTCTTTAGCGTGATTCGGATTCAAATATTGGTGTCTGGAGCAGCTTTTTGTTTGCTGAAGGAAAGGGCCATAGCATCAGTCTATGAAATGGAATGGATCAGTTCCCGTTGAGTTCGCTACACAACCCAGCCGTGATGAGTATAAAATGCATCATAAGTCCATTTCGTGCTGTATCTGCAGCCTGATTAATCTCCAACTTTATTCATTAAAATAGCATTTTGTTCAACAATGCAGTAGATGATGGTCACGTTTGTGCACAAAAATATATAAACAACTATCCAGTTGCCCCTTCTTTCAGTCATTTAATCACACAATTCTCAACAATGTTTCCCTCCTTTATTTTTCACTTCCTGGACAAACTGTCAAGATGTGATGGTCCTGGGTCAGATGGTGTCACTATAGCCTGTTTTAAGTTGGTCTGATGTGATGCCAAAACTCTACTCCCATTTCTTGAATGATCAAATACTGTGTTTGTTTTGCAAAACAAAATGGAGGTAGCTTTTTCCAAAGGGAGAGAGGCCCACTCCTATTTCCATATGCCAACAACCCCAGAAGCAATATGAAAAGCAAACTAAGAGAGTGCCAGATAGAACATCTTCAGAAAAGACTGTTGAATCATGGTTGATGATGATTCTGAATTTAGATCTGGATTGTTCCTAAAAGACCCACTTTGAATATAATGGTTAAGGCCCAGAAACCAGGAGATTATGAGTTCTAGCCCTGCCTTAAGCATAAAACCAGTTGGACAATCCGGGGCCAGTCACTGTCAGAAATAGGGAAAAAATAATATTGAAAAGTAAGAGCTCTCCCATCACTCTAAGGTTGTCCTCGGATGACCCTGATTTACCGCTCATCATTCCGATCTAAAAGAGGATCTGCTCTTTGTTTTTTCCTGAAAATGTAGGAACAAGACTCATAGAAAATCTTTTTTCTCCAAGTGCCTAAAGACCTATTAAGGTCTTTATTCTGTTGTCCAGAATAACCTCATCCTGTAGAATTTACATTCCTTTGGGAATGTAACACATTTTAATAAAATGTGTTAGTTGGAAAGATACTGATTTAACAGAACAGAACAGAATAACAGGTCATCTAGTTCAACCCCCTGCTCAGGCAGGAACCCTACACCATTTCAGACAAATGGCTGTCCAGTCTCTTCTTAAAAACTTCCAGTGTGGGAGCATTCACTGCTTCTGGAGGCAGGTTGTTCCACTGGTTCATTGTTCTCACTGTCAGGAAGTTTCTCCTTAGTTCTAGGTTGCTTCTCTCCTTGATCAGTTTCCATCCGTTGCTTCTTGTCCTGCCTTCAGGCGCTTTGGGGCAGCCCCTGAGATACTGGAAGACTGCTATCATGTCTCCCCTCATCCTTCTCTTCGTTAAACTAGACATTCCCAATTCCAGCAACCGTTCCGTATATGTTTTAGCCTCCAGTTCTCTGGTTATCTTTGTTGCTCTTCTCTGCACTCTATAATCCACATAATACCTTTACTTGATAATTTCTTTTAATGTGCCGGTTTCTTTATCCAGGCTGTTTTCCATTTGCAAAAAAAAAAAAAACACAAAACCCCAATCAATTACTAGGACCAGCTAAGTTTGCCATCCACTCACGTCCTTTGGTGCTGTTCACGTTGGGAGGTTATATGTGGGGGGGAGGGTTTGAGTAATGAAGCTTTTGAAGCCCCAGTCTTGGGGTTTGATTGCAATTTCTGAAAAGGTGCCTCACTTAAAGGTTTATTTGCACTAATCAACATCATGTTGAGCCTCAAAGCCGAAGCCCCTTTTAGCAGGGAAGCTCCCGCCGAGCTATTCTGCCAGAACCAAGCTGCTTCTCCTGTTTACTTTTATTCTTTGTACCGTATCTATTTTTAATGGAAGACTTTGAAGTCTCTTCCCAAACCTGTTCCACAGTTGTGAGGTCTCCAATTCCTTTTTAACACCTTCCTCCCACGTCACCCCTCTTTGTTAACGCAAACCCTTCAAGGTCTTTGGACCTCTCCCCCCCCTCCCAGGTACCGAGTCCATTCAAAAGAAGACAGATTGAGGGGAAGACAGGGGGTCATTCATAGTCACCCACCAGGAAACTATTTGTCATTGTTGTTTTTTTTCACGTTGACTCTTTAAAACTCTTAATTCTTTATTTAGAATAGAATAGAGCTGGAAGGGATCTTGGAGGTCAACTAGCCCAGGGCTTTTCAACCTTTTCACCCACGGTACCACTTTTAGGATATGGCAACATCCGAGGACCACCAGTCGCCTAGCAAGGGGTCAAAAACCTGATGACCCTCCCCAAAAAGGAAAAAAAAGTGATAAAGTACAGGTACTCCTCGACTTACAACAGTTCGCTTAGTGACTGTTTGAAGTTACAATGGCACTGAACAAAGTGCCCCTCCCAAGCCACTGCCGAGCAAGATGCCTGCCCGCCCGGCTGCGCTCTTCCTCCTGTCCGAGGTTTTCATTGTTGTGAGCATTTCTGTCGGGGATTGGCAGTGGGGGTGGGGTAGGGGGTGTTTGATTTTTATTCCCCCCCCCCATCTGCTGGGTGGTTGCAGCAGGTTTTGGTCACTTCACATGACCGTGGGACACTGTGACCGTCATAAATATCAACCAGTTGCCAAGCATCTGAATGTAAATCACAAGAGCCTGGAGAGGCGGCAACATTCTAGCTGATGGGCGCTTCTTCTGGGCTCAGCAGAAGCGCCAGGATCAGCGCCAAGCTCCAGCTGGAGCCTGACGCTGATCCTGGTGCTTCCGCTGAGCCCTGACAGCCCCAAAGAAGCGCTAATCCTGGTGCTTCTGCTGAGCCCTGACAGCCCTGCAGCTCCAGTCATCTCTCATTCAGGTTTGTGCGGTGCTGCCACCGGTTCAGCTCATTCCCCTCCCCTGCCACCACTTTTCTAGGATGGTCACGTACCACTTGCCAGGTGCCAATGTACCACAGGTGATACCCATACCACTGGTTGAAAAGCCCTGTTCTAGTCCAGCCCCCTGCTCAAGCAGGAGGACCTATAGCACCTCAGACAGGTGATTGTCCAGTCTCTTCTTAAAAACTTTCAGCGATGGAGCACCCACGATTCCTGGAGGTAAGCTGTTCCACTGGCTGATTGTCCTCACTGTCAGGAAGCTTCTCCTTAATTCCAGGTTCCATCTCTCTTTGATCAGCTTCAAACCATTGTTTCTCGTCCTTCCCTGTGGTGCTCTGGTGAACAACCTGAGCCCCTCTTCTTTGTGGCAGCCCCTCAGATACTGGAACACTGCTGTCATGTCTCCCCTATTTCTTCTTTTCTTTAGACTAGCCAAACCCAAGTCCTGCAGCCGTTCTTCATACGTTTTTGTCTCCATCTTAGTTGCTCTTCTCTGAATTTTTTCCAGACTCTCAACGTCTTTTTTTTTCTGATATGGTGCCCAAAATTGGCTGCAGTATTCTAGGTGTGGTCCTACTGGGGCTTTGTAAAGCGGTACTAGTACTTTGCGTGATCTAGATTCTATGCCTCTGTTTGTACAACTTAGGATTGTATTCGCTTTTTTGGTTGCTACTGCACACTGTTGGTTCATACTTAAGTGATTGTCCACTAGGCCTCTAAGGTCCTTCTCACAGTCACTGCTTCTGAGCCAGGTCTCGCCCAATCTGTATTTGTTCCTATGGTTTTTCCTGCCTAAGCGTAAGACTTTGCTTTTCTCCACGTAGAAACTCATTTGTTGGGCAGGGCCCATTGTTCGAGTTTGTCAAGATCGTTTTGGATCCTGAGTTTGTCTCCTGGGGTGTTGGCTACTCCTGCCAATGTGGTGTCATCTGCGAATTTGATGCGTTCCCCTTCAATTCCCTCCTCTAAGTCATTTATGAAGATTCTGAAGAGTACTGGGCCTAAGACAGAACTCCATGTGGACGTAATGCCATTGAGGACTAGTCAATGCCATTGAGGCTTAGTCCAGGGAGGGCCAGGAATCAAGAGTGATTTGAAGGTATTGAAAAGTACATCTACTCTCTAAATCAGCGGTTCTCAACCTATGGGTCGTGACCCCATTTGGGGTCGAACGACCATTTCGCAGGGGTCGCCGGACACCGCGGTCCGCCATTTTGTTTTTGTTTTTTTTTTGTTTTTTTCATCGCGCGCGCGCCGCGCATACACAGTTCAGGCCATCGCGCGCGTGCCGCGCATGCGTGGATCGGCCCGTCGCGGTCTGCCATTTTGTGGGGTTTTTTGTCGTGCGCGTGCTGCGCATGCGCGGTTCGGGCCGTCGCGCATGCGCCGCGCATGTGCGGATCGGCCCGTCGCGCTCCGCCATTTTGTTTGTTTGTTTGTTTGCTTGTTTGTTTCATCGCGCGCGTGCCGCACATGTGCAGTTCGGGCCGTCGCGCGCGTGCCACACATGCGCGGTTTGGGCCATCGTGCGCACGCCGCACATGCGCGGATCGGCCTGTCACGGTCCGCCATTTTGTTTTTTTGTTTTTTTTGGGTTTTTTTTCATCGCGCGCGCA